>CM076575.1:1015724492-1016324492 GCA_034641835.2 Pinus albicaulis | reverse complement strand
TAAGGTTTAAAACTCATTTTTGAACCTTACCGAAACCCCCAAATCCATTTAAAAACCTTGAAAAATTCATAAAAAATAGGATTTTTAACTATGGGCCAAAGCCCCTTTGGGCTAAGCCCTAAACCACTTCCCCACCATATACCCTAGCATTGGAATCAAGCGCTAAGTCCCAATGGCGCTTATTGCATCGAAACAATCGGCGAGCACAAATCTATTTGTTACGTTGAAACCTCCGATCCGATTGGCCCTTTTTATATGAGCCCCGAGCCTTTGCCTTCTTTATAAAAGCCAAAGGCCCCGCAATCGGGCGCCTAAAACTATAAAAAAACCCTTCCCCGATGCAAAAATATTTCGTATTATATGAAAAAACCCACTTTCCTATGTTCTATAAGAAAACCCGCCATTTTATTATTTTAAAGGAAAGGACTGTCGATCTAAGAGGCCGATCGACGGTCAATAAGATCTCGCATCGGAGTTTTTTGATCGGATGCTTTTGAAAAGCCCACTCCTTCATCCCGATTCTGATTGGCCCTCTTATGCATATAACCCTCGATCCCTTCATCCTTTCCATATACCCTGAGGCCCCGCAATCGGGCGCTAAAACATAAATAAACCCTCCCCGATGCGCATAAACCTTTTTATTTAATAAAATCCTCCTTTTTCATATTATAAAGGGACCCACCCGTTCATTGCTCGGACCGAACCCCTACCATTGATTTTTAACTAATCAACGGCCCGCGCAATCTTGCATCAGAGATTTCCATTGGGCATGTTAAATATTTCATTCACCAGCTCCAATTGGCTACCTTCCGATTAATCCTCCACTATTGATCTGATCCTCAGATGGACGGCACATAGTCAATCATATCAGCGCCCATTCTGTTTTTCCCCCGCCGATCGCAGACCTCCGATTGCATTAGGGCCATCCGTGTGTCAAGATCTGATAGTCCAGATTGAATGCCGTGACCTTGGTTAAAATTATGAAGCCCTGCTTTGTAATTTTTTTTGTGAAGATCTCTGCCGTTGATCTCTGCAGATCAACAACCCATATTAACCCTTTCTCCACCTCATATATTATTCAATTTAACTCTAGATTTGATCTCCGCCATTGATTTTTTGATCCAACGGCTTAGATTGAAACTGCCTTCTCATGCCCCCACCTCTTTCCTTCCGCGAATCTATTCCATATCGCGCTCTCTCACAGCCATTCGATCTGAGATCCCAGATCTGACGGCTGACGCGCATTCTCGCATAAATTTATGCCCGGAAGTTAATTCTCAGAAATCATGCGATATGGGCAGTTTTGAAATGCCACGTGTCTCCCTCTGACACATATCGCATTCAAAAAGCTAAAACCACCTATCCGCCTTTTCGCAGCGCGATACCGCTGGTTTCTTAAGCCGAAACTGCTTTCCCCTTTTATATTGTGTTTCATCGTGTTCGCTCCCCACTGTTGATCTCTACATATCAACTGCTCAAATTCAATCTTGCCATTACATTATCGCCCTCCGCCTACCTCCAAGGGCCTTCGTAGATCAATCTCCGCCGTTGATCTCCTTGGGCCGATCTCATCCGACAGCCCAGGATTGTCCGGGAAACCCCAAATTTCCTTTTAACATATTTCCTCTGCCAAAGGGATTTTTCACCTATTTCCTTCGTTTTTCTTCCATTTCGTGTTAAAGTGGCCCTTTTTCATTATATGAACCCGAATCACTCCCGACCGTTGATCTCTGCAGATCAATGACCCTAACTTATTTTTTTCCACCGCTTGTTCCAACCGCTTCCCTTTTAATCTTTTCAAGCAATCTCTGCCGTTGGATGCTTTCATCCAACGGCCACACTCTTAACCGCAACCTCTGAAGCAATTAAACCTTAATATGTAGGATTTTTCTAAATTTTATTGAATTGTGAAGGTTTTAAGGTTTTTCCATTATATTAAAAGAAAACCAAAGGCTGGGGATGACGATCCCCCACACTTTTGTTCATAAGAGAAATCATTCTACAGGGTTCCATACCACGTTTCATCAGTACATCATGAGCATTGATGCCATAAGAACCTTCTGTGCACCTGCACATCAACAAGACACAGCAAAATTTAAACAAGAAAAGAGTATCAAGTTTGAAGACCTAACCACAACAGAACTGAAGATTTGAAGATTGTTTCCACAGTTTTAATGGATTATGGCTAAGATTGACAATCAAAAGCCTAATCCATTAAATTAAACACAGTTAAAGGACAAAAGGACAGAATTATGCCGAATTAAGCCTGACACATAGAGTTAAATCAAAATTAACAGTGTTTAAAGAAAAATCCAAAATATCTATCAGACCAAAAACGCCTCCACTGCCACATTAGAGGCTAATTAAATCCTCTCAGCTACCAGAAAGCCACCTGTAGACTCAAATAATTCAACAGAGGGTCGAGTAATGACCAGAACAGAAGATATTTGCCCCAATACAGCTCAACAATTATTTCGGGCCAAAGAGACTTATTGCTAAAATATCAGCAGAGTTATCACAAAGATAAAACAGAGCCTTAAAGTCAACAAAAGCTTCCAGCAAGCTTAATACTTAATACAAAACAATTAATAAAAGGAAAATATCTGTAAACTTCTCCATTGAGCCCCTCAAAGGCCGAGAGGCATTAACTGTATTAATTGAACCCATAGATATTTTCTCTCTTCGATCTCCTCATTTTCCTATAAAATCTTCTTGAGGAGCTCATTATAAAGGGTTGGTTGTAGAACTTTGAAATATACTTGTGCTCGAAACTTCTACATGCAAATAGTGTTAAAGGCTCTTGAAGCTCTGTTTGTAATCAAATAAGTTAGGCTGAGAAGTGAAGATGATTTCTGAACTGAAACATTGCACTTGAAGAATGTAACTGAATTGACATCAATATACAAGCTGATTCTTGGGATCCTGGTCTATATCACTAGTAAAGTGCTTCTTTCTGTGTTATTGTTTTTCCTTTCATGTATGCCATATTGTCCATTAATTCTTCGATAAAGAACAACAAGCATAGAGTTAGGATTTACTATTTACAGTACCCTTCTCTGACTGATAAGATTTATCTCAATGTTTTCCTCCAAATTGTGTATTTAAGAATGATTCAATACAGTTCAAGCAGTTAGGAATGCTGGCGTTCCCTCGTCCTACTGTTTATTTCAAACTTTGTTCTTGAATGTTATTTTCATTATTTGCTTAGTAAAGTTAGACTAGAAAAGTGATGGTGCCCCCTGTTTTCTAGCTTCTTTCTCCAAAGGTAAATTTTGAAAGTTTCCTTAAGTGTATGCTGAAAGAAGGCTAGATTTAAAAGTATCCTATCTGATCTTAAGTTGCGCTTTTTTTCTCTTATCTATTTTCATACCTTCTGAAAGTAATTATGCGGATTATTGGATTGTTTTTCTGTTGAGTTATCTTTAATACGAGCTTATCCAAAGAGGTTTATGGTGAGCCCTACCCTTTGGTTGGTTTTAAATAGTTACTTAAAAGGCTTTTCTTGTTTGGACAGACTGATAAATCCTAGTTGAAATTATTGTCTGTTTCCACCCCTTAAACACTTTTATTGTTCCATTCCATTATTTTATCTCAGAGATCTTGTGATATAGATGACTTGCCCCTTGGACCACTCTTGAAATTGTTGCACAATTAAACCCTTTTATGACTCCATAGCCCAATGGACTACAAACCAGTGTTATATCTATCTTATTAGCCAAAGCTTGTTCTGATTGCTTGCAACTTCACACCTTTGAAACCCTTTCAATTTTAGGACTTTCCACTCAACTAATAATCATGCTCAACCATCCAAAACCAAAAACAAAACCCTTTTTCTTAATAACTAGCCTAATATCATTCCCAAAGCCTTAAAAGATAAATAAATCTTTGCACTTTATAGAGATATCCCTCTCTGGATTCAAGAGGGCTAGATCCTAGAATCCCAAAGTGGTTCAAGTGTTCTCTCTGTTGTTTGTATTTTCCAATCTTGCAAATTACAGGGAGCTAATAAAACCATCTGGGGAGTTGCTAATTTTGCTTTGTTATTTGAACCATGGCCAGGAGCATAAGATAAATGTAATTTTATACCTGGAGAGAGATGTAAAATTGCCCCTGTGCCTGCCAAAGGAGGAGAGCCTTGGCTCGCTCCGTCGAAAAAAACACAAGGGGAGTTCTGTGATATAATAAGCGGAACCACAACACGAATTTTGTTGAATTTTGGAAGGATTTTATGCTCAGAAATTGCACTCGTATATATATATATATATATATATATATATATATATATATATATATATATATATATATATATATATATATATATATATATATATATATATATGAAGTTTCTATTTGTTCAAGTATTTGTACATTCATATTTGATTTTCATCTTAAGTTATATTCTTGATTGATTATATTTCAAATGTTGGTATTCATCTTGATTTGACTTAATATATAGTTGAATCATTTAAATGATTTAATACATATTCAGGAGATGAAGGAGCCTAATTTTTACCATTATATTTTACTTTAATATGGCATATATATATGTTCCCTAAGGGTTGTAACTTATTTATATTGAAGTATATTTGTTGGGTATTGCTTCCCTTGAGTTGCATAATGATTTGGATTGAAGTGAACTGAAGCATTTTGTTTTTGTTCATTGTTGTAATTAAATATTTCATATTATCCCAAGATTAAAAGTTTATAGGAATTATATCTAGGAAACCTCAAGTAAATGAGGTGAATTTTTAGAAATGCATTAATTACTGGATTCATGAAAATTTTGCATTGCATCATAGATGATGGCACTAAGATTTCCTTCTTATTGATTTGAAGGTTAGATGTATCATTTTTTGAACCTAATAGTGGTTATTGGGTGGTGAACCCTAATAATATTGATAACATTCATTGCACACATGAACGATTTGATGGGTGGAAACCCTAGTTGCTTTTGTGATTAGAGTGTGTTTTCACTCATGACATCTGATAGATTTACTACATGGATGGTTTCTATGGAGTTATTTTTAATGGATGGGATGCCTAAAAGGACATACAATATAGGTGGTTGATTTATTCCATTAGTTTTTATTGTGCTCCCACTTGTGTTAGGTGGTGAATATATTTTATTTTTTGTTGCTTTCAATGTCTCTGATGCCCAAGAGAGGCTCTAATACGTGGAAAATTTGTTCCTATGGATGTCAATGTGTTTTCACCAATGATAGGTGGAGGGTCTAATTCATTGATTTTGTATGATCAATGTTTTTAGCAGGTATGATGCCTAAGAAGACCTAAGATGGGTGGTTTATTTTTTCTAGTGGATGTTAATTTTTAGAGTGGATTGATGCATGTGGTAGACATGCTTAACCATGTGATTTATTAGTGATTTTTGGAGGTTTGAATGGGTTGATCATTTTATAATATATTGATGATTATTTCCTACTTTATTTTGGTTGAGTTGTGACTCAAGGGTTTACATGAATGGTGAACTTGATCGGTTTAGTGTGTTAGGGTCCCGTGATTTGGTAGATTCGTATACCAAATGACAGGGTAACATGGAACCAGTATTTGGAGTCCTAGGACCCAGCCTTCCTGGACTCAGAGAGGGATATCTCTATTGGGTGCAAAGGATGTGTTATTTTTTCTTTAGGGTTTTGATTTTAGGCTAGTTGTTAAGTGTAGGGTTTTTTGATTGTTTTGGTTGGGTAAGATGGTCAAGTGGAATAGGTGGATTGAGAGTCTGTCAAAGCCATTGGGCTATGGAGTTAATGAAAGTCATTAGTGACTCAATGATGAATTAGAGTGTGTTGCAGGGCCAATCTAGCAAGGTTAATGAATCCTTAAGGTAATGTGTGAGGTGTAGTGAACATCAAGTTTGAGAAAAACTAGGAGGTCTTAAATACATATAGTTAAAAGCTACAACTCATGAGGTATGTCAAACCATTAAGCTCAATGAACAATACTTAAACTGATAAATATCCAAGATAAACATTCCAGTGAAACATAGAAAGCATAAGAGCTTCTAACTTTAGTAAATTCACCTTCAGAATTTGGGAAAAAATATAAGATAACACAAATAACTCAATGTATGAAGAGGGAACTCCTAAAAATCATATATCAAGCTATAAAGAACTCTGAAACAAATTGATAAGAATGGACAAAGGGCAAGATCAAACGAGATCTCTTTGACTTAACCTAGCAAACAATATTCCAAAGAGATGTTTCAAGACAGAGTTTGGACAGCTTCAAGTAAGTAGGGAATACCATGAATCATACTTGTAAAATAGCATACTAATCCATATATGAAACGAAAAAATTTTAGGTGGACCTAAGGAGCAATCAAGAATTCCTTAAGATGACCAAATAGAGGAAAATATCAAAGATATAACAAACATGAGGACTGAGGTGCCTCAAAGAGCATATCTCAACCTATACTTTTATGATTTATAGCAACCAAGAAGGATGAAACATAATGAGAACAAGAAAACATAAACAAGTTAAGAAGACATCACCATTCACCAAGCTAAGGAATCATGCAAACAAGCTTCTCCATCATCAATCCAAGAAAGCCATTCATCAACTTCACAAAACCAATTTCTTCTACAAGCTCATAGAAACTGTGTATTGCTCTCCAAGTTCATCAAAAGCCAACAAAATACACGAGGGCCTCATTCTCTATTTATGGAGCAAAGGAGGACTAAAACCCTAAATATGGAAGGAAAATGTCAAATTCAACCATAAATGTCATTTATGGCCAAGAGACCATGCAAGGCCCAAAGCACATAATATCCTAAGAAATAAATGCCAAAATAACTATTTGCACCTAATTCTAGAGTGTTCTACCTTAAAAAAATAAAAAATATCATTTTGCAATAAATGAGTGTATTTTGTTGACTTTTGGTCCAAAACACACTTAGATAGTCTCTGTGCGCAGTGCCACTTCAACAGAAAATAGGGCCTTTTGTGACTAAGTTTTGGACCCCTTCCCGATGCCGGATTTGGCTCCGTGATGGCTCGTTGGAAAGCCTGATGAGTCTACTTTCCAGAAATTCTTGATTTTTCCTCAATGAGTGTCATGTGCCTATCCAAAAACCCATTCTTCCAACACTGCTCTATGCGTAGCACCACTTCCAGTAGAAAATAGGCTCTGTTGTCGCCAAGTTTTGGACCACTTCCCGATGTCGGATTTTGCTCCGTGATGGCTCGTTGGAAATATTGTCAAGTTGGATTTCCAGATCAACCTTTGGTTTTCTGAATGATTTCCATTTGTCTGTCTAAAAATCCATTCTCCAAACACTTCTCTGTGCGCAGCACCTTGCCTGAAAATGAGCTAGAATGGTCAAAATTTAGGTGTTTTTTGTCCTTTTGGGTGGTCAAAACTGCTCCAAATGGTCTGAAATTTTGTGAGAAGACTACTGATGATGAGAGGAATCCAAAAATTCAAATTTTACGAGTTGAGGATGCACCAAATTTGTGTGTAGCGCCAAGGGTGATGCGCGCAGAGGCCTCAAAATTTCAAAAACACAAAATTTTGTTCAATTTGGCCCAAAATTTGTGGAGAGGTCCCTCAAGAGGTCTTGGACACTTGTTGAGAAGCCTTAGCCAAAACTCTAAGGCTGTCATTCTCTTTGCCTCTTTTACCTTTCTTACCTTTGCCCACTTCCTCCTTGCCTTTGTTAAGTTTTAGAGCTGATTGACCCTCTTTGATATGTGCATGCAAGCGGTGTAATGATGTTTTTAGGAGTGTCCTCATCTTGGCTATGACCCTTGGTGTTGTCATCAGCTCTTTCTCTTTCACTATGATCTCCATCAGTCATCCCATGCTCTGTTTGATCATTGTCAACATCATTATTATCATTATCTTCTTCACTGCCTTCTAGGCTGTCACTTTGGCTTTTAAATTGATCATGCACTTGCTCTACTTAGGCTTTGTTCTTCATAGGGTCCCCTTCTTCATCACTCCCGACACTGTTACTTTCATTCTTATTGTCATTAAGAGAATAATTAGTGTCATGACAGTCATGACAACTTTCATGACTCTCATAACTATCTTTTTTGTTGTCCTTTTCCTCACTGAATGTCCTATCAGTGACAGTCTCTTTATCACTGTCTCCTTCAGTAATTTCTTCACTATCTTCTTGGTCCTTATCTTGTTCATCAGCACCACCTTTTTATGTACTTGGGAGTGATTGATTGGCATCATTACCATCAATGCCTTCCTCTAAGTGCTCACTGTGTTTGTCTTCATGACTGCCATGTTCATCTCCCTCTTCCTTGTCATCATCATTTTCTTGCTCTTCCTCATTTAAAATCTGTGTCTGCCCTACTGATTTCTTCATCTCCATACATGGTGACTGATTGTCTCTTTAAACAAAATGGTTTTTCTCTTGGTGAGAGCTTTAGGTCTAGGGAGGAAAAATGAGTGATGGTGAGGGAAATTTTTTAACAAATGGAGGCAAAATGGAAGAAGTCAAGGAATAATTTCAGAGTTTAGAGGTAGGCTTAGCTTGTATTGAGTATATTTATGCTAATGATCCCTCTCCAACTGGTAATTTTTTTCCCTAGAAGGTTAAATGAGAGTTTTCCATGAAGATTAGGGTTTTTAGCCAACTTAGGTTATGGTTACTCTCCTTTGATTATAGATGAAAAAAGACCACTTGGAGGGCAAAGAGAGATGACCACCAACCTTTTTAATTTGTGCAGGAGCCTGAGGCAAAATTTGAGAAAAAAAAGAGTGATTTTGGCCACTTCTTGTCGACCCTGGCCAAAATTCCTCTGTGCGCAGCGCCACTGCCTGTGTGCAGCGCCGATCTGTATGTGCACAACGCAGTGTTATTTAACACTGGATTTTCTCCCCTGTGCGCAGCGCCAGGAAATTTTGCCAAAAATGACCAGAAAAAGTCTGTTTTTCTTCCTTAGGTGTTTTTTTCTCTTTTTCAGGGGCTAAATGAATTTAAAGTGGAACAAAGGCACCTTTACACCTTTGAGAGAAATAAATCAAAGTTCTAAACCCACTTCACTATGATTTTCAATCTTTTTTCCATTTGACTTACAACCTTTTGTCTTTTGCAGGGTTTTGAACGTTCTTTCAAGGCATATTTTCTTCTTTTGTGATGATGGTTAGCTGAGGGGAAGTAGATGTCCTTTTTATCCCCTTTTCTTTTGAAAGCTCGGGCACTTATTCAAACTATTCTTTGGCATATATTCATCAAACTGAAAAACCTCGTTTCTACCTCCTTGGGCATTTTTTATTGTAGGTGACCTGAAACATGTCTTTTTCCCTTTGCAGATTTGACAGTGATATGTCTTTTGACAGAGATGTGTGCATTAGGTTTACCATGTTTTGCACTTGGCCACTTCTAATCTTGTGCAAGTGCCAACAAAACATTTTCCTTTGGTCTTCTTAGCCTCTTTTGGAGTTTGATATCTCATTTCTTCAGCAGTGAACCTGTGCTTAGCATGAATTTCTCCTTTTGATACTCAACCTCATGCTCGCTTTTCTTTTGATTATTTTGGAGACCTTTGACTGCACTTGGAAAGCTTAGGCCCTTGTACTGATACTCTATGCCATTTTGTCCTTTTGGTGAGGTGGAATCAGTGCTTATTTGTCAAACCCTAGAGGGAAGCTTGAATACCCCCTGAAATTCCATCTTTTGTTATGAAGGAGGCCCTATCATCATTATTTGACTTGTTTGTCATTCTTCCCAAAAAAGACTGATTTTGACCATTTTTTGGCAATTTTGGCCAAACTTCTCCTGTGTGCAGCGCCAAAAAGGGTCAACTTGCAGAAAAGTTTGGAGGACCTTCCCGAAGTTATATTTGGGACCGTGATAGCTCTTTGGAAATATTAACTTGTCTAATTTCCAAATATACCATTTTCTTCCTGATTGGTGTTTATTGGCCCTATCAAAAGTTGAGTTTCCCACGACTGGTCAAAAAGTGTTGAGTGATGGTGTAGAAATGCATAGTGCTGGTGCAGACAACTTTTTAAGGCCTTCCTTTACTCCACATTAAGCTCATGATATCTCATTAGAAAGAAATTTACGTCTAATTTTCTTTTGACCCATCAAGAAAGTCATGTGGACACTCCAGCTGTGAGAAAACCGTATTTTCCCAAGGTCACTCCAGCAGTGCAGAAATTCTCCTGAGACACCTGTGTTTTTTATATTTCTCCCAAACCTTGATACCTGTGTAAAAACAGAAGGAGGTTTTTCTTCTCGGCCGTATTATGGAAAAAAAAAACCTCTCTCACTTTTTCCAAATTCATCTTTGTTTGGTCAGAAACATATTTTTAAGCAAAATTGGCACTAGGTGTGGCAAATGACAAGGCCCTTGGAATGAATTCTTGGAAAATGATGGAGGCATGATGTTTATGAGTTGGTATTGCTTCATGATTGCTGATATGACCTACCATATGGATCTTCTTCTCTTATGCCTCTTTTCCATAACAAACCCTAGCTTAGTTGGAAGAGGAAATTGGGGTTTGGGGTAGGGGATTTAGGACTGCCTTGTAGAGGGAGGGGAATGAATGGGTTAAAGGTTGTCTAAATTTTTGGGGAAATTTTTGGGGATAGGGATAGATGTTAGGGAGTAGGGGAAAGTGGAATTTCAAGGATTGAGTGAGGGGAAGGGGTCCAAAAGGGCAAAACACAGACCTAGTCTTAAAAAGTGTCAAATTGTGGCAATAGACTAGGTTTTGTAGAAAAATGATGAATTTGAGGGATATGAGTGATGGGAAATGTTTATGAAGGTATATTAAGGATAGGAGGAGGTGTAAGAGCATCAAGATACAAGCCTTGTTGATGTTTAACCATGGAGGTCATGAAACCAAGAAAAAAAGCCCTTAAAAGCCCTAGATGGACAATGGAGGAATTAGGCAAAACAAAATAGAGGGTTGAGGCCAAAGGTGACACAACAAAGACAAACTAAGTGACATGAGCCCATGATGGGTCTTCTGGGATGGGTGAGCTGAGCATTGACATGATGGGATGATGAAATAGTGAAAAATTTATCTTAAGGATAATGAAGTGTTGTGGTAAAACACAACCCCCCATTTTTGACTTGTTCACTTCAAATAATGGGGACCCTTTCTATAAATTTTTGGCTAAACGCCTTTTAGGATTTTTATTTATTTGATTATCCTACGCAATTGTTAATTTTTCATTTTCTTTGTATTTTTTGTTTTGATTGCTTTGTTAAAATCGATTTTTAATAAGCTTCCCATTGATGCTTGTTTTACCTCATTTGGTCAACTGGTTTGAAAATGGTACTCCTTTAAAGTCCCATCATTTATCTAGTCTGGGTTAAAAATGCTATTTTTATTCTTTTTATTTATTTTTGGAGTGGCTGTAGTTTAGAAAATTTCATAACTAAACTAAACATCATTAAAATAAAACCAAAATAAAAAACTGATATTTAACATTAAATTTTGAGATTAATTAAATTAATTATTATAATAAAATATAATTAATTTAATTAAAATTAAAACTTAATATTAAAAAATATATATCAAAATAAAAAAATAAAATTTACATCGCATATCGCAATATCGGATCCATCGCAATTTTTATAACATGCACATTTGAAAAACCCCAATCCTGCGATATGCGATGTGTTAAAAGATTTTAATACAAAGTTTTTGTTTCACCCCTTATGCCTCCCGTACCTCCATCTCACTCACCCTCACGTCACCCTCACCTCACACTCCACTCACCATACCCCTTCACAAACTCACATGGATGAATTAATAAGTTTAGATTGATTTCAATGGTTTGTTTTATGGATTTTGGGTTTGGATTGATTTCAATCGTTTGTTTCTTAATTTTTATATTTTTTATATTATAATAATTATATTATAATTATAATGTTTATTATAATTTTAATATAATTTGAATTATAATATTAATTATATTTAAATTAACTTTTTCAAATCATTTGTATATTAATTTAATTTTGTAACTTAATTAATTTCTAAATTAGATGATAATTAATTAGAATTAATTGTATATATTAGTTAGTTAATAATTAATTTAGAATTAATTATTATATAATTAGAATATAATTTAGGATTAAATTTCTAATTAAAAATTCTGATTTTTAGCCCAGCAACAGAATTTCCAGAATTATGCCAGATTTGACTCATCAACTTTAGAGGCTCATAGATTGAGTTATACTTGGCCAAATAAGGCCCAGGATGGCTCATTGGAAAGATAAAATCAAGGAGAGCATTTCTGAGGAGGTTTCACTAATAGATTTGGTCATTAATTGGATCAAAAATCATGCAGAAGATCAAGCTCCGAATTTCTAAAAATCAATTCTCTGAGTTATTTTCTGCATTTTCATTTGTCCTAAGCCTCTTATAATTGCAAGATTCGCTCATCAATAATATCCTTGGCCAATTAAAACATCCCAGGCATCAATAGAGAGTTTATATTTTATTTTCAATTATTTATTTAAATAGAATTTGATTGGATTTGTTTTAATGCCAGAAATGGTATTTTGATTTTATTGTTGCATCTTAATTTATTTTTGATTTCTTTTTGCAGGAAAACAGTAGAAGAGATATGAAGAAAAGATTTTAATCAATGAGAATGCTCCAGCAATTAAAAGATTGGAATTTTTGAGCAAATAAAAGTAATTGGGCAGATTTTCTTCAACAAACTTTCATCTCAAGAATTCCTTTGCAAATATTATAAATAGCAGATTGCAGAATGGAATAGGGGTTGCTCTCCTCTGCAATTCTGGAATTCTAAAAACACTTTTGTAATAGGGATTTAGAGTTGTAGGTGGGAGGAGTGGAATCTCAGATCTGGAGATTATTGAGGTTTTTCTTTTACATCCTGAGTTATGTATAATGAACAGAGTTTGCACTATTGTAGCTCTGATTTTGAAAGCAAAAGCTTAGGCATTGTAAAGGACTATTAGAGACCGGAGCTGGAGAAATGGATTCAATAAATTGGTATTTCGAATACTATTATTTTAAATGCTGGTTTTATTTTATGATAACAGGAATGGTGTCAATTTACTTACATATTTGTGCACTTTTGTCAGTATGGGTAATTTGTTTATATTTTATGTTGTTATTTATCTCTGCTCTTATGGGCTGAATTCTGATTTCTGAGTAACCATTTACTCATAAATCTATCTTTTAATATTGGATGAATAAATAGTGATATGTTGTGAACTTCTTCCGGATATTATTGTTTAATAATTCAAGTTACTGATTAAATGATAAATATAATTTTGTGAACTACTTCTTGAGTGTTGTTGATTGATTATTTTAGTTAAAAGGTCTCAAAAGGATGTGTTTTGCTATCCATAATGTCAGTTAATTGAACTATTTCATTAACTTGATATTCATTATAAACAAGACATATTTCAATCCCAATATTTTAAATACCTGCTCTTGGTTGGGTTAGATCAATATCTGCCTAATTGAGATAGGATTAAGATAGTTTCTTTTGTTTGCATCTTAGAATAAGTTTGCATTTAGATTAATTTCTACATTCTTTTAAGTCCTCTCCCTAAAGAGGCAAACTTTAGTAGTGGATTGGCTGAGCCCTAAATCAGCTTAAGGATCACTTTCTTGCCTGATCAGCAAGAAGGTTGATCTGATGTCTCTTTTCCATTGGTGAATTAAAGTCATATTTTAAAGCCATTGGAGATTGAGAGAAGGTAACTGGACCTATTTGAACCAGTCAGAACTACAATTCCAAACGGAAAAGGAACTGATTTAAGGTCTGAACCGGGTGGTCATCCCCCATGTTGTTGCAGCAATTTTCGAGGCTTCAACATGAAAGTAGTGAGATTTCTAGAACTCACAATGTTCTTGAACTTTGTTTCTAGAAATCTAGAACTGATACTTAGTCATCTTCAAATAGTGAAAATTATGGATGAATAACAGTGGCTCCACTTGGGGAGGGAGGCTCCTTTTTAGGAGGTGTCCATAACTTTCAGATCTCTGGCTTGATGGATACCAATGCCTCATCCATTGGGCGTATTTTTACCTCTTTTCTCTTACTGATGCTTGCTGTCAAGTTATGATCTTAATAGATTTGAAAAACATGATCAAATCATCTTCATCTCTACCTACCCAATCTATTTTCCTAACATTTTTTCTTCCTTGGGTGCATTTGGACTAGCCAACCCTTGATATTTTTTCTTCTGAAAGCAAAACAAACTATCTACTTCTATCTTATTTCCTCCAAGAGTTCAGATTAGGCTAATGAACTCTCTTATTCTCTACCTAGTCTAATCATTTGTCAATATTAAGCTGTTTGAAAAACTTTGTTCTCTATTCTACTGACATGAAATTCAAAACATGATCAAACCAAGATTAGGCAATCTGATTTGCCATGGGCTATGGCATTCAGACAAGCTGCACACACGCATTATTTTTGTATAATGAAAACCTAGAAAACATGAGGGCTATGGTTCAGAATTTGTTAGGCATCCCTATCTTTTCTCTTTGGTTCAGATTTGAGCATGGAGAACCAATATCTTTTCTTCCTAATCTATTCCTACTGACAAGTCAAGTTTAGATGCTTTGACAAGTTCTCTTTTACTAACCTATCAACAATAAATTGAAAACATGTTCAGTCATGATTAGGCTAGATGAATGAACAAGACTTTTTTGGAACAAGTAGTGGCATTTAGGCTTGCACACTTTCAGTAGTAATCTTTTTTGGGTATGGGGCTATACCTCTTTTTTCAAATCTGCCCTCTTTTTTCATCTTTTCTCTGTTTTTGTATTTTCAAAACAATCTATAACTAAAATATGCTCAAAGGCTGAGCTTATTTGCATGCCTATATATCATAATCTAATTTACACATGATATATACATTCATTTGGTGAAATATATTTTCCAATACAACCAATCAAGTAGATGATTGCATGAGGGATCTTAGTTCAACTCTTTGAGGGTGTTGAAAAAATTAAAAGGCCACTTCCACCTCACTTGTTTTCGAGAAGTAACGCTTAAAATTTTTCTCACACTTTGCAACAAACTGTTCTTGGCAGAACACACTCCTCCTTTAGATTTATCAAGGAAAATAACAAATGGATCTTGGAATAATACCTGATCTAGAGGATTTGAGACATAAGCTTCATTCAGGACTACTCCTTCTTCCACTTGGCTATGCTTGGAACTCTTTTGGGAAAGAAACTCCACCTCTTCCTCATGATCTTCTAAACTGGTAGATTCATCACATATGGCAATGTTATCCTCTAAAATACCTGATGTGCTTTGATAGAGTGAGTTGAGCTCTGTGTGAAAACCACCATGTTGATGAGTAGGAGCATTCTTTGGCAACAAATCTTCTTGAGAAAGAAGTGCAACAACTTTCTTGCGATCATTAATTTCCATGCCTTCGTCTGTAATTTGTAATTCAAAGGAACTTGGTGGTTGAAAATATGGAGTTAAGGAGGATTCCATGTTCCAAATGATTTCCTCAACCATTTCAGGAGAAGGCTCCTCATTGATAACTTGCTCAAGAAGTTCCTCATCCTCCTCAACCTCAACATCAAAGCTAAAAAACTACTGATTACCAATTATGTGAAAATTATTTCTGATGGATTGAAGTGAAGTAGAGCAAAGAGTCAGAGACTCTTCACATACTTCTAAACTTTCAAGGCTTTCCTCATCAGCGTCATAGGTGACCTGTCTTGGCTAATTACTGCTTTCAATCTAATGATAGTGAACTTCATCCCTCAAATCAACTATTAATGGCTCTGCAAGGTTAGCTTATGTTTGGAGAACATCATCATCATCAGATTGATCAAAATTTGGAGAATCATCAACATAAATAATTTCATCAATAAAACATACTGGATTACCATTTTTTTCTTCTTTGAATTTATCTATAAGTTCACTTTTTGACTTGTGATAGTTGGGATTAGGAGGAAAATAAATAGAAATGTTCTGTTCATATGAAGGTTTAGAGGCTGATTGCATGCTTATAAGCTGATTTATCTCCCCTTCAGTGAAAAAAGGAGGCATTTTTATCTTTTTTTGGATAGAACTACAGCAGTCCTCGTTCTCTTGTGAAGGTTGATTTTGAGGCTGGATGTCTTCTTGAGACTCACCTGGAAAAGATGATGAATCATCACTTGGGCTTTTGGAGAGGTCTTGTGGGTTATCTCTCATTTCCTGATTTATTTCATCCTCAACCAACTCTTCTTGATTTGTGTGGTAGTTAACTTGAGCATGAAATCCATGAATTTCCTTTGATAGATCCTCAAGGTGCCAATTTATTTTTATAATATGAAATGAATCAAAGCATAAAGGTAGATATCCTAAAGGTGTTGGCTCATTCTCTATTTCAGATTGTGTGGTTTCAAGATGGCTTAAGGGAAAGACCTATGGATCTACAAAAGGGTTTGTATCATCTATCTTTCCCCTGATTGATTCTTCATAGAAATGCTCTCTATTTCTATTTGCAATTTGTTTGTAATGCTCTCTTAATAGTGAAGCATAAGATGTAGGAAGGTATCCAGTACTTACTTGACAACATTCTACATCTTCTTCCTTGAAATCTAGCTCAGCATGCGTATTTTGATTGTTCCTCCTGCCTTGTAGTGACTGAGTTTGTTCTTCCCAAGTAAATAGTCCCGGCTATTTTGAATGACAAGCTCCAACCTCACCCTTGTATTATTTCTCTTTCCTTTCCATTATATGCATCATTTTGTTGGATGCATTTGTGAACATTTTTAGCTTTATTTTTGAATAAATCAGTTTCTCTTGAGCTACTTTGTCCTTCTTTATTGCTTTTAACTTTGCCTCTCTTTCTAGTATGTTGTATTCCACAGTAACTGCCATATTCTACATTTCTTCCAAGTATGAAGGATCTCTTTCTCTTATCCGGAATGCCATTTCTAGGTCAGAAGCATTTGGTTATTGCAAGAGGGCCCACCCTTGGGGTGGATTTATCTTAGCAGGTATTGAATTGTATACTTTATTGAACCTAGCTGAAAATTGTTGTACTGTCTCCCCTGATTGTCTTTTCAAATGATTGTATTCCCTTATGATGAGAAAAACATTTCCCATGACTGCCCACTTATCTAGGAAAACTTGAGTGAATTGATGAAAATTGATAATGCGTGCAACTGGAAGGTATTTAAACCAACTCTTAATGTTTCCATGTAATGATAAGGCAAATATTCTAATATGCACATCATCTTCTCCTACTTCAAATAGGTCAAGTAAATCCTCAAGATTTTTAATATGTTGTTCAGTAGTGAGCTTTGTATTTTCTCCATCGAAATATGGTAGCTTATTTACAAGTTTTGTAGGGAGGGGATGGAGGATAAGAGGCAAAACTACAGTCTTATATCTTTCCGGGACCTTTGTGGGTATAGATAGTGCAACAAGAGACTTATGACTCATTGAGGTTTCAGCAGGAGTAAGAGAAACAGCGGGAGGCTCATGTTTCACTAGGTCTTTCACAGGTGAATCTGGGATTGGCACAAGTGTATAAGTCTACTCATGGTATGAAATTTGGGGCTTAGCTTCTTTAGGCGTGAGATCTTTCCAATAATCAATGTGGATCTCATCAGTGTGTTCTTGATCATGTCTAAAGTAGGAAATTATTATAAAAACAATAATTTCTTCAATCCAACCTAGGCCTAAGTGCTCTTTCTTTCTAGGATGATTGGTCATGTTTCAGGTTCTTCCTCGAGTGGAGTCTTTAGGTCTTTCTATATTTGTGGAGTAGCCAGGTGGATGATTTCATCTTTTCTATCCACCATCAGCAATATTAGGTTTGATTTACTCATTCCTAGGGGAGTTTGTGAGGACTAGTGGGGTCAATAGGGCTTCTGAAGACCAGTGGAGTCACCAGGTGGAGGATGCTTACTATTTTGAATATGTACTTGTTGTCCACCATCAACAACTGTATGCCAATCTAAGGATGTTTGTAGGTTTTCTGAGATCTAAGGAATACTTAGTTTGTCACTAACTCATAACGTCCCACCGTGATCGCCAGAATGTTAGGGTGGAAATGAGGTGGCAGATTCACTGGATTTTCTAAGTCAAATTGAGGGTCTAAAGAGTCTTAAGAGGTATTCAGGAAACTATATACTCAAAAGGTCCCACCGTGATCGCCAAAATGTTAGTGTGGCGATGAGGTGGTGATAAATCAATAGATACTGTGTAAGAAGGGTTTTTGAAGTCCTAAGGAATACTTAGATTGTCACTAACTCAGAAAGTCCCACCGTGATCACCAAAATGTTAGTGTGGCGATGAGGTGGCAGATTCACTGGATTTTATAAGTTTAACTGAGGGTCAAATGAGTCTTAAGATGTATTCAGACTACTATATACTCAGAAGGTCCCACTGTGATCGCTAGAATGTTAGGATCCCGTGATTTGGAAAATTGGTATACCAAATGATAGGGTAACATGGAACCGGTATTTGGAGTCCTAGGACCTAGCCTTCCTGGACTCAGAGATGGATCTCTCTATTGGGTGCAAAGGATGTGTTCTTTTTTCTTTAGGGTTTTTATTTTAGGCTAGTTATTAAGTGTAGGGTTTGTTGATTGTTTTGGTTGGGTAAGATGGTCAAGTGGAATAGGTGGAGTGAGAGTCTGTCAAAACCATTGGGCTATGGATTCAATGAAAGTCATGAGTGTCTCAATGATGAATTAGAGTGTGTTGCAGGGCCAATCTAGCAAGGTTAATAGATCCTTAAGGTAATGTGTGAGGTTTAGTGAACATCAAGTTTGGGAAAAACTAGGAGGTCTTAAATACATATAGTTAAATGCTACAACTCATGAGGTAGGACAAACTATTAAGCTCAATGAACAATACTTAAACTTATAAATATCCAAGATAAACATTCCAGTGAAACATAGAAAGCATAAGAGCTTCTAATTTTAGTAAATTCACCTTCAAAATATGGGAAAACATATAAGATTACACAAATAACTCAATGTATGAAGAGGGAACTCCTAAACATCATATATCACGCTATAAAAAAATCTGAAACAAGTTGATAAGCATGGACAAAGGGAAAGATCGAACGAGACCTCTTTGACTTAACCTAGCAAACATTATTCCAAAGAGAGGTTTCAAGACAGAGTTTGGACAGCTTCAAGTAAGCAGGGCATACCGTGAATCATACTTGTAAACTAGCATAATAATCCATATATGAAACAAAACAATTTTAGGTGGACCTAAGGAGCAATCAAGAATTCCTTAAGATGACGAAACAAAGGAAAACATCAAAGCTATAACAAACAGGAGGACTGAGGTGCCTCAAAGAGCATATCTCAACCTATAATTTTCTGATTTATAGCAACCAAGAAGGATGAAACATAATGAGAACAAGAAAACATAAACAAGTTAAGAAGACATCACCATTCACCAAGCTAAGGAATCCTGCAAACAAGCTTCTCCATCATCAATCCAAGCAAGCCATTCATCAACTTCACAAAACCAATTTATTCTCCAAGCTCATAGAAACCATGTATTTCTCTCCAAGTTCATCAAAATCCAACAAAATACATGAGGGCCTCATTCTCTATTTATGGAGCAAAGGAGGACTAAAACCCTAAACATGGTAGGAAAATGTCAAATTCAACCATAAATGTCATTTATGGCCAAGAGAACATGCAAGGCCCAAGGCACATAATATCCTAAGAAATAATTGCCAAAATAACTATTTGCACCTAATTCTAGAGTGTGTTGCCTTAAAAAAATCAAAAATATCATTTTGCAATAAATGAGTGTGTTTTGTTGACTTTTGGTCCAAAACACACTTAGACAGTCTCTATGCGCAGCGCCACTTCAACAGAAAATAGGGTCTTTTGTGACTAAGTTTTGGACCCCTTCCCGATTCTATATTTTGCTCTGTGATGGCTCGTTGGAAAGCCTGATGAGTCTAATTTCCAGAAATACTTGATTTTTCCTGAGTGAGTGCCATTTACCTATCCAAAAACCCATTCTCCCAACACCACTTCCAGCAGAAAATAGGCTCTATTGTGGCCAAGTTTTGGACCACTTCCCGATGTTAGATTTTTCTCTGTGATGGCTCGTTGGAAAGATTTTCAAGTTGGCTTTCCAGATAAACCTTTTTTTTTCTGAATTAGTGCCATTTTCCAATCCAAAAATCCATTCTCCCAACACTGCTCTGTGTGCAGCACCTTGCCTAAAAATGAGGCAGAATGGTCAAAATTTAGGTGTTTTTTGAACTTTTGGGGGCCCAAAACTGCTCCAAATGGTCTGAAAATTTGTGAGAAGACTGCTGATGGTGAGAGGAATCCAAAAATGTAAATTTTGTGAGCTGAGGATGCACCAAATTTGTGCCTAGCGCCAAGGGTGTTGCTCACAGAGGCCTCAAAATTTCAAAAACACAAAATTTTGTTCAATTTGGCCCAAAATTTGTGGAGAGGTCCCTCAAGAGGTCTTGGAAACTTGTTGAGAAGCCTCAGCAAAAAATCCAAGTCTATCATGCTCTTTGCCTCTTTTACCTTTCTTACCCTTTCTACATTTCCTCCTTGCCTTTGTCAAGTTTTAGAGCTAATTGACCCTCTTTGATATGTGCATGCAAGCAGTGTAATGATTTTTTTAGGAGTGTCCTCATCTTGGCTATGACCCTTGGTGTTGTCATCAGCTCTTTCTCTTTCACTATGATCCCCATCAGTCATCCCATGCTCTGTTTGGTCACTGTCAACACCATCATTTTCATTATCTTCTTCACTGCCTTCTAGGCTGTCACTTTGGCTTTTAAATTGATCATGCACTTACTCTACTTAGGCTTTGTTCTTCATTAGGGTCCCCTTCTTCATCACTCCCTGCACTGTTACTTTCATTCTTATTGTCACTAAGAGACTGATTATTGCCATGACAGTCATGACAGCTTTCATGACAGTCATGACAGCTTTCATGACTGTCATGACTATCTTTTTTGTTGTCCTTTTCCTCACTGAATGTCCTATCAATGACATTCTCTTTATCATTGTCTCCTTCATCAATGTCTTCACTATCTTCTTGGTCCTTATCTTGTTCATCAACACCACATTTTTCTGTACTTGGGAGTGATTGATTGGCATCATTACCATCAATGCCTTCCTCCAAGTCCTCATTATGTTTATCTTCATGAGTGTATTTATGCTAATGATCACTCTCCAACTGGTAATTTCTTGCCCTAGAAGGTTAAATGAGAGTTTTCCATGAAGATTAGGGTTTTTAGCCAATTTAGGTTATGGTTACTCTCCTTTGATTATAGATGCAAAAATACCACTTGGAGGGCAAAGAGAGGTGACCACCAACCTTTTTAATTTGTTCAGGAGCCTAGGGCAAACTTTGAGGAGAAAAAGAGTGATTTTGGCCACTTCTTGGCGACCCTGGCCAAAAGTCCTCTGTGCGTAGTGCTGGTTCGTTTGTGCGCAGCGCAGTGTTATTTAACACTGGATTTTCTCCCCTGTACGGAGCACCACTGCCTATGTGCAGCACCCAGAAATTTTGCCAAAAATGACCAGAAAAAGTCTGTTTTTCTTCCTTAAGCGTTTTTTATCTTTTTCAGGGTCTAAGTGAATTTGAAGTGGAACAAAGGCACCTTTACACCCTTTGAGAGAAATAAATCAAAGTTTTAAACCCACTTTACTATGATTTTCAATATTTTTTCCATTTGACTTACAACCTTTTGTATTTTGCAGGGTTTTGAACGTTCTTTCAAGGCATATTTTCTTCTTTTGTGATGATGGCTAGCTAAGGGGAAGTATATTTCCTTTTTATCCCCTTTTCTTTTGAAAGCCCGAGCACTTGTTCAAACTGTTATTTGGCATATATTCATCAAACTGAAAAACCCCATTTTTACCTCCTTGGGCATTTTTTATTGTAGGTGACCTGAAACATGTATTTTTCCCTTTGCAGATTTGACAGTGATATGTCTTTTGACAGAGATGTGTGCATTAGGTTTACCATGTTTTTGACTTGGCCACTTCTAATCTTGTGCAGGTGCCAACAAAACATTTTCCTTTGGTCTTCTTAGCCTCTTTTGGAGTTTGATATCTCATTTCTTCAGTAGTGAACCTATGCTTAGCATGAATTTCTCCTTTTGATACTCAAACTCATGCTCAATTTTCTTTTGAATATTTTTGAGACCTTTGACTGCACTTGGAAAGCTTAGGCCCTTGTACTGATACTCTTTCCCATTTTGTCCTTTTGGTGAGGTGGAATCAGTGCTTCTTTTTCAAAACCTAGAGGGTAGCTTGAATACCCCCTGAAATTCCATTTGTTGTTATGAAGGAGGCCTTATCATCATTATTTGACTTGTTTGTCATTCTTCCCAAAAAATACTGATTTTGACCAAATTTTGGCAATTCTGGCCAAACTTTTCCTGTGCGCAGCGCCAAAAAGGGTCAACTTGCAGACAAGTTTGGAGGAACTTCCCTAAGTCGGATTTGGGCCCATGATAACTCGTTGGAAATCTTAACCTGTATAATTTCCAAATATACCATTTTGTTCCTAATTGGTGTTGATTGACCCTGTCACAAGTTGATTTTCCCAGTACTGGTCAAAAAGTGTTGAGTGATGGTGCAGAAATGTAGAGTGCTGGTGCAAACAACTTTTGGAGGCCTTCCTTAACTCCAAATTGAGATCATGATAGCTCATTGGAATGATATTTAAGTCTAGTTATCGTTTGACTGATCAAGAAAGTCATTTGGATACTCCAGCTGTGAGAAAACATTATTTTTCCAAGGTCACTCCAGAAGTGTAGAAATTCTTTTGGGACACCTGTGTTTTTGATATTGCTCCGAAACCATGATACCTGTCTACAAACTGAAGGAGGTTTTTCTTCTTGGCCCTATTATGGAAAACAAACTCTCTCACCTTTTCCAAATTCATATTTTTTTATTCAGAAACATATTTTTAAGAAAAACTGGCCGTAGGTGTGGCAAATGACTAGGCCCTTGGAATGAATTCTTGGAAAATGATGGAGGCATGATGTTTATGAGTTGGTATGGCTTCATGATTGCTGATATGACCTACCATATGGATATTTTTCTCTTATGCCTATTTTCCATAACAAACCCTAGCTTAGTTGGAAGAGTAAATTAGGGTTTGGGGTAGGGGATTTAGAACTGCCTTGTAGAGGGAGGGGAATGAAGGGGTTAAGGGTTGTCTAAATTCTTGGGGAAATTTTGGGGGATAGGGATACATGTTAGGGAGTAGGGGAAAGTGGAATTTCAAGTATTTAGTGAGGGGAAGGGGTCCAAAAGGGAAAAACACAATCCTAGTCTTAAAAAGTGTCAAATTGTGGCAATTGGCTAGGTTTTGTAGAAAAATGATGAATTTGAGGGATAGGAGTGATGGGAAATGTTTATGAAGGTATATTAAGGATAGGAGGAGGTGTAAGAGCATCAAGATACAAGCCTTATTGATTTTTAACCATGTAGGTCATGAAACCAAGAAAAACTGCCCTTAAAAGCCCTAGATGGACAATGGAGGAATTAGGCAAAACAAAATAGAGGGTTGAGGCAAAAGGTGACACAACAAAGAAAAATTGAGTGACATGAGCCCATGATGGGTCTTCTAGGATGGGTGAGCTAAGGATTGACATGATGGGATGATGAAATAGTGAAAAATTTATCTTAAGGATAATGAAGGTAGTGAGATTTCTAGAACTCACAGTGTTCATGAACTTTGTTTCTAGAAATCTGGAACCGATACTTAGTCATCTTCAGATAGTGAAAATTATGGATGACTAACATAGTGATTGTTGTTGAGAATTTGGAGGGCTAGAGATTAATAAAAATTCTCTACTTGATAATTACTTGTGAGCTTGCTTGAGTTACTTATGTCTTTCTTTCTTTAGCTTAGTTAGTCTTTCATCAAGTCAATTATCAAAATGCATGGGACACAATGTTAGGCTCCTAGAGCCGGGGAAAAACCTCTCCCTCTTGGAGAGGAAAACGCGCAAAGAATTCTTCTTATAGATCTTGAAATGACAAGTACCATGACCCAGAATCAGACTCTTGACCTGTGAGTGCCTCCAAGACCTTGTTACTGTTTATGAATCTTTTTCCAACGTTGATCTTTCTTTTCTTCACCAACGAGTACTGGCTTGTATCAATATTAGAGAACTCAATCTCTTGGCTTCTCCTTCTGCTTCTCGACTTTACTTCAACTTTACTTAGGTCCTTCTTGGCTCTTCCTTATCTCGTTTGATATTCAAGACAGATATATATATATACTTCTGCACTGAACCTTGTAGATGTATTTCGACCTTCTTGTATATATGGTATCCCACGGAGTGAACTTGGAGTAGTTCTCCTTAATGTTGTGCACACCTTCAGCGTTTCTGGTTGATTTGCCTTTTTCTTTTCTTTAATTTCAGACTTTCCTTCTTGTTGTATATACCTTAACACTTTGTTGTATTATCCTTTTCTTATACTGTAATCTACACCTTCTGTTTCATCTGAGCTTCTCTGTGTATTACACCACCACTTATTTGTTGATCTAATGTCCATATTATACCTATGTAATATCTCAGAAAAAGCCCACAATTTCTTTTGTATTAACTTCAGAGCTGTCGATAATAATTGTTGTGGTAGATCTGCAAATCCTATTGTGATAGATCCACAATTCCTGTTGTGGTAGATCCACACTTTTCCTAAGATTGCTATCCAAAAAATTCAGAGATATATTTTCGAGCTAATATTTGCACTGTTCTGCGTAGCCTAGATGGGTATTTATAGTTGTCACAATCTATGGTTGAGCTGACCAGCATATGAATAGGTGTGAATAATATTTTAGTATGACTTGTCCAGCTGATATGAAGCTGACTTCTCCAAGGAGCATTCCAGCAAGGTTACAACTGTTTTTCACTGTATTTTGAGCTTGTTTTCCAACGTTGCATTGAGGGTTGTTGAGAACTTATTTCATAAGGTCCTGGAGCATATATCTAGACTAGATTTGACACTTAACTCAAACCTTTTGGACATCGAGAAGAAGTCCATCTACTTATAAAATTACGCTCATGAAACCCATGAAGAAAATATAACAATAATGTATATTATTTTGACTTCTTCTTTTTCATAATTACATAGACAACATGAAGACCAACCTAGTTACACTTTTCAGCACTCCCTCTTAACTAGGGAGGTATTCATACATGTACATGGTCACTTTCAAACTAAAGAATCTCATAAGAAGAATTAGATTGGTAATCGCATATGTATAGCATCATATCAACCAACATTGTCCTAGTGCAAGGCCTTGACTAAAAACCCCATCTCTCAACGAGAAAATGGGCTACAATGTTGGCGAGATGCATGACTAATAGACACCATAGTCATTGTCTCTATAAGGTACATACCCCACCTAGGTGTTCCCAAAGTATGACCTTCTTGGATTATTCTTCTCTTGGGTAGCTAGCCCTCAAAGAATATCGATCCACGACTACTCTTATCTTGAATTCCCTATCTCATTCTCAAAGAGTATCAAATGCTAGATGATTACCCAATCCTCCATTCTATCTTCCCGGTGAAGACCAGAATGATGTGTCTATCCATTCTCTTCACATGGCCTTCACTAATACTTACGGTTGTTAGTCCTAGTCTAGTGCATGACACATGTAATAGATAATTACATACATACTTCAAGTTTTTTCCAAGTAATAAACTTACCACTAGGCTCCCTCTCAACCACGGTCCTGCAACAGCAACCTAGCTGCTCATGAAGAATTCCTTCTCTTGATGTCATGAATTATTTGAGGAATCTTCAACTTTTGGCTTCATAGGGCACAAATCATCCATCACTTTCAGTCACGAGTCATGTCCACTATCAGAAAGTGATTCACCGATCTTCCTTATTTGGTCCACTGTTATGCCATGTTTCTTTCCTTTGAATCATCCCCAAGGATCATACATCCTTTTCTTATGATTAGCAACCCTGCACAAATTCATCCAGATAAACATATACATATGAATTTTTAGAACAAAATTTACCTTAGAGATGATCTTTCACCATGACATCTTTTTGTAGACATCGACATCCTTCATACAGATTGGCACACATCTCTTAATGATATGTTTTGCCAGGGGTCTTCTTCTTTACCAGACTTCTGTCAAATTCTACATATATTCTTAGGAGATCTCTTAGTCACATATTCTTGGCCTCTAGATGATAACTGCCTCTTGACATGGTTGCATTTCATGATCTCTTCTTCTATGCACATTCTTCATTCCTAGGATTTTACAAATTTTCCACTTTCTAGTTTATGTACAACCACCTCATATTCTATGAGGACATATTATGTTGATTTCATCTGTTAGTGCATCGGGAGATCCTCCTTTATACTTATAAATATTACATGCAACCATATGACATGACTTCACATCATCCAATGTCAGCATATAAATATATACATACCTCATACCTTTTTCCCTTGAGTCATCCTGTAGCAATTTCTTAAAAATGAAGAGCTTCATTCCCTTGGTCTGCTTTTTTAATATGTCATCACATCTCAGAAGTTTGTTTCCATGATGACCCTTAATCTTGATGACTGCCTTCCATCAGAATAGTTATCAGAGAGGTTTTCCCCATAGCTACTACACCAAGAGCTCCTATCTTGCTTTTATCATGATGCTATAATATACATTACTTCCTATCATATTATTTTACAACCAACAGAAATCACTTAAATTAAAGGAGAAAAAGATCTTAATTATAGTTGATATCCCTCGCTTCTTCTTTCTTAGATTTCTTTTCATCGGGTTCTTCTCTTATATGGGCTTCTTCCCTTTTCCTCTTGTCCTTTATAAATCTAGGACAATCTTGTTTATAATGCCCAAGATCATTACATCCAAAACATCGTGCTTTGTCGACATTCCTCTTCTTATTTTGAGGACCAAATTTACTGAATCTTCCTTTCTTCCCGGACATGGTGGCAAAGGCTTGATTCTCTTCTCTTGATCCTTCTTTCAATCTTGATTCATCTATCTTACCTAGACTTTGGAATGCCATGGCTTCTTCTCTCCCATCTATGTTGGAAGAGTAATCTCTCCATTCTTTCGGTAAGACATTTTGTACCATAGTGAGTATTTCTCTATCGGACATTACTTCTCCCAACTTTAGTAGTTTTTCTCATATTGCAAAAATCTCCATCAGATGTGGAATTATTCCTTCCTTTGACATTCTCAATTTGTATAGTTTTTGTCTCAGGGATATTATTTCCTTTGTAGAACCTTTTGAGAACAGTTCCACCAATTTATCATATATTTATTTTGAGGATTCTAGCTTTGATAAATAGGGAATGAGAGAGTCTTTTATGGATTCTATAAGAATCCTTCGGTCTCTTATGTCTCCCTGCATGTATTTGATATATGCTAGAATATATTCTTTTGGAGGTTGAATTGTAGATCCTTCTATGAAACCCATAACTTCATTTTCAATTAGCTTCAGATCTGTCCTTTTCTTCCATGCATTGAAGTTAGATAACCCAACCAATTTGTTGTTTTCTAAACAATAAGTCATTTGGACATATTCAAATGAAGTCATAGATACTTACTTGAGAGAGTGACTTTCTCCTGCAGTGGCTATCTTGATGATAACGAAGAGGTTAGTAATTTCTTCCAAGATAGAATTCTTCAATCTAGGTGATCTTGAATCCTTGATGGTAAAGGATGTCTGAAGTAGCTAGATAGTCTTCTTTGTAAACTGATTTGATTTTCCAACCCAAACTTTGATCTACACTTCCTTGAGTTCCTTTGTTGACAAGCAACCCTTGTGTTCAGCACCTTAGCTCTGATACCATGCTGAGAATTTGGAGGGCTATAGATTAATAAAAATTCTCTTCTTGATAATTACTTGTGAGATTGCTTGAGTTACTTATGTCTTTCTTTGCGCCGAGAGGCACTCTACAACCCACTATAGGGTATATGTGTAGATGTCATGTAAGAAAGTTTGTAAACTTTTGTAATGTCGGCTCAATATATAGGGTACATGTGTAGATGTAATGTAAGAAAGTTTGTAAACATTTTGTAATGTAGGCTTAATTGTAATCAATATATTTGTAATAATTATCCCTACCTTTTAACCCAAAGTTATATTTAGGAACACTAAAAAAGGTAAATAAATAAAAATATAAATAAACAGGTGGTATGGTAAATAAATAAAACCTATTTTTATACTTCAGAGGTATGGTAAATAAATAAAACCAATTTTTATATTTAATCCATAAACTTCCATATATATTTAAGAAAACTCAAAAATAAGTTTTATTTGGCCAAATACCATGGAACAAATTATTATTAATACCATGGGCCAAATACAATGGGCTAATAAATAAACCCTCTTTTTATATTTATTCCATAATCAGCTTTATATTTAAGGACACTCAAAAGGATGTTTTATTTAGGTGAGGCCTATGTGACAAATACCAAGGGCCAAATTAATATTATTATCTAATATTCATATTAATGTGTAGATGTAATGTAAGAAAGTTTGTAAACTTTTTTAATGTCAGCTCAATATATGAGTATATCTCTCAATCTAAATCATGGAAACATCTTAACATTATATTCTATCATTGGTGTCTCATGGGAGGGAGAGATAGAGGGAGGTGGGTGAGAAAGTGAGAGAGAGGACATGAGAGAGAGGGGAAGAAAGACAAAGAGAGAAAGGTGTAGAGGGAGAGGGAGTGACAAGGGAGAAGGGGAAGAGAGAGAGAGAGAGAACATGAAGAGAGAGAGGGAGCGCAAGAGGGAGGGAGAGAGAGATAGATAGATATGGAGAGAGAGTGTGTATGTTTTTGGGGTGATAAGGAGAGAAAATGGGAGATAGAGATATAGATGGAGGGGGGAGAGAGGGAAGAAGAGAGAGGAAAAGAGAGGGAGGGAGGAAGAGAGATAGATATGGAGAGAGACAAAGAGAGAGAGAGGAAGAGGGAGGGAGAGAGAGAGTGGGGGAGGAAGAGGGCGAGAGAGAGAGGGAGAGGAATAGGAAGGGAGGGAGAGAGAGAGATAAATATATAGATAGATATGGAGAGATAGTGTGTATGTTTCGGGGATGAGAGAGAGAGAGAGAGAGAAGGGGAATAAATAGAGAGGGACAGGAAGAGGGAGAGATAGATAGATAGATAGATATGGAGAGATAATGTATACATGATGATATAGAGAGATAAAGGAGAGACAGAGGGAGATATATAGACTTAGGGGAAAGAGGGAAGAAGAGAGAGACAAAGAAAATGAGAGAGAGAGAGATCTAGAAAGTCATGAATATTATGGTTTTTCACTAAAATAGATGTATTTATTTGATTGTAATAGTTGATTTCTAATGAAATTTGATCACTTTCACTAGATGCATTGATTTCAATGTCGATGTCAATTTTTAATCCTATTTAATACCTTACGCTAGATGCATTTATTTTAGTTAGATGTTGATTTTTACTCCTATTTGATTGCTTGCAGTAGATGCAATAGTTTCAGTGTAGCTATAGATTTCTAATCGTATTTTATCACTTGAACTAGACGCATTGATTTTAATGTAGATTTCTATTTCTAATCCTATTTAATACCTTACACTAGATGCATTGATTCCAATGCAAATGTTGATTTCTACTCCTATTTGATTTATTGCACTGGATCCACTGGTTATAGTGTAGATATGATTTCTAATCCTATTTGACTTCTTGCAATAGATGCATTGAATTTAGTGTTGATTTTTTCTTTCTAATTCTATTTGATTGTTTGCACTATATGCATTGATTTCAGTGTATATGTTTATTTCTGAATTGATGCAACTAGATGTATGTTGTACATTAATTTCAAAGTAATTAGATTAATAATGTGCATTGATTTCATTGTAAGAACATCTCTTCCCCCTTCATCTATATCTCTATCTCCCATTGTCTCTCCTTCTTTATCTCTCCATCTCACCCCCCAAACATACACACACTCTCTCCATATATATCTATCTCTCTCCCTCTCTCTCTTATCCTTCTCTCTCTCTAACACTTCTCTCCATATCTATATCTCTTCCACCCCACCCTGTATTTTCATCTCTCTTCTCCCCTCTATGCATTGGTTCCAGTGTATATATATTTGATTTCTAATCCTATTTGATTGCTTGCAATATATGCATTGAATTTAGTGTAGATTTTTATTTGTAATCCTATTTGATTTTTTGCACAAGATCTATTGATTTTAGTGTAGAAGTTGATTTCTAATCCTATTTGATTGTTTGCACTAGATGCATTGATTTCAATGTATCTGTTGATTTCTCATTTGATGCAACTATATGTATGATGTACATTAATTTCAAAATAATTAGATTAATAGTGCACATTGATTTGAGTGTAAGCACATCTCTGCCCCCTCCATCTATATCTTTATCTCCCATTGTCTCTCCTTTATCTCTCTATCTCACCCCCCAAACATACACACACTCTCTCCATAACTCTCTTCTCTCTCTCTCTCTCTCTCTCTCTCTCTCTCTCTCTCTCTCTCTCTATAACACTTCTGTCTCCATATCTATATCTCTTCCTCCCCACCTTGTATTTACATCTCTCTTCTCCCCTCTATCTCCCCCTCCATCTATATCTCTATCTCACCCCAGAACATATACACACACTCATAGTGTGAGCACATAAACATTATTCATGACATGAATTGACTTATGTGTTAAAATAATTCAACCATAAATACAAAACTAGAATTTTCATCCTAAATAAAATTTTCACTTACCTAAAATGTCTTCTTATTGAAACTATAAACCATTTGTAATTGGCTACATCCTTATTATTCCCATTTTACATTATTCAACATTGTTAATCACTTTTCATTCAAACACGGTAATAGAGAATAACTAAATGTGTGACAATAAGAACAATAAAATAAAATAGTTTCATATTGATGGCAATGAAGATTGTTTGTACTTGACTTCATTCTTTGTAATGTTCCTAAATTAGCTAAGCTAATTGGAACATTAGAATTTTGTTTTATTTTTCAAGTTTATGAAATAATAGACTAATGGAGGATATGCAACACTCCTCAGATCTAAAAATAAATACATGCTCAATGTGAACAAGGTTAAATATGAGTTGGTTGCATAAAAACCACTTGTGTATGAACAGGGCTAAGCTATTTGACTGGGTCAACAGGACCAAATCACAAGACAGTCCAGGTGCATTGAACCTCCTAGGTGATCATTGCATTTCTAGAAGGAGGAATTAAGTGTGAAAGGGGCTAATGCAATTGAAGTGGTTTAGGGTTTTGCACATCCCATTTTTATAAAAAAGGAAGGAGAGGGCTCAAGGAAGGTTGTTGATGATAATTTGAATTTGAGGTTGCTTGGGCAACTCGAGTTCTCTTGGCTGTTTAGCCAAAGGGAAGAGAGTTTCATGTTTAGGAATCCTCTCTCCTTCCATGGAGTAGCTATTTGGAGGAGGATGTGCTGCATTGATCCACTATCTGGCATTTGGTCAAGTTTCTACTTCCAACTGCAATGCAGATCCTGTTGAGGTTTTGATTTCTTTTGTAAGATGTAGCAAGTGGATTTTAGATCTTTTCAAATCTAGAGAATTTCAATACTTCTTTTCAGTGGAGGAGGGTTCTAATCCATTGAAGGGATTTATTGGAAGATTGGAGCCTCATATCAGATCTTGGCATCAGGCCAATATGTTTTTCATGCTATACTGCACAGTTCCTTCCCCATTTCTGTGTTATTGCTGAAGGAGTAGTGTTGTAGGGTTTTTGGCATCATTTTGGAGCTAGATCTCTGATGTGAAGGAAGCTTCCTTGCATCAAGGGTGATCCATGGATTGGCCAACCAATCCATGTCTATTTCTGATCTGATTTATTCACTGGATTTTTTTCTTCAGAATTTCTGAATCATGTTGTAGTAAAACTAAGATCTACTCCGGCATTTTCATGTATTGCTGAAATCCCCAAGGGGAATGTAATAAAGAGCCCTTTGGGCATTTTGATTTATTATAGATATATTTTTTCATGTAATTATCAGTTTCAAATCTGTAATTTAATAAAAAAAAACTTCAGCCTCCTATAACTAATGCTAAAGCGTTTCTGGGTCATTCTCTTATGTTGCAGCACCTCAATCTTGAGGGATTTTCCATGTAAAACTGTTGTTTAACCTTGCTTAATTCTTATTCCATGTTCCTAAACTCATTATATGATTTTTCATACTATTTTACATCTTACTCCTTCAGAAAATACGCTTCCCTTGCTTCAGTAAATTTCTGCATCTTCCAAGTCATGGGAAATCAGGGTTTTTAAGCCTAGTTTGGGAAGGAGAAACTGTTTAACTTAGATAGAATTATTTTTTTGAGCTGAAATTAAGCATGTGAATCCTTCTTGACCTAATATAACATATTTCAGAGCCATGACCCTTATTTTTACGCAGATTTCTGAATACACTCATTTTAGGGCCAAATTCATCACGTTTCCCCACCTCTTTGCCCATAAAAGCTGAGTAAAGGTTTCTGAATTATTTGGAATTGGTTTTTGAGTGTTTTTAAACACTTTTTATGATAGCTAAAGCACACATCCCTGAAAAATTCCTTTTTCAGGCATGTCTTGCTGAGAAATCCATTTTGGGAACATTACAGTGGTATCAGAGCATGATCTTTGGCTCAGCCTGTGGCTTCAAGCCAAAGTACTGGATCCCTAAAGCAGTAATATTTCAAGCTCTATAGACAAAGTCTGCATATGGCCAGGTAGCCTCTGGATCTCATCCTTTTCTCAAAGGTGACATATCCAGTAAATACCCCTGCAGTCAATCTCTGGAATAGAATCTTGATACTCTTGAAGAGGGAACTTTACAGCAGTATCAAAGAAGAGAAGAGACAGAGATCAGAAAGCTGAAGGAGATGAGTTTTACCTCATCGTATTTCAGATCCAGGAAGAGCCTCTTCAAAGAGGTTAGACAGTAGAAATAAGGAGGAAGAAAATGAAACTCCTAGAGGGTTTCAAGAAGTAGAAATTTGCAGTGAGACCTTCAGAAGGTTTCAAGAAGGAGAGGAAGATCCATGAACTTCCTATCCTCACAAATAAGGAGAGCTATACAGAGAAAAAAAAACCAGAGCATGGCTCCACCACTTGAAAGAATGATGGGTGAGAAGATCTCCCTGCTCCCTTTTCAGATCATGAAGGGCATTGAAGAAGATCTCAAGGAGATTGAAAAGGTGGAGACTTGTACCAGCACTGTCACATCCTTGGAGGAGCAGCCCTCATGTTCATAAATGGAGGAATTCCACACATCTACAGAAGAAGTTTTCTTCTATTCACCAAGGTATGATTAAAGATGAACATTTATGCTCATTTTAGCCATTATATGAGGAGGACTACATCTTTGCATGCTGCTGATTTAGAGCAACAGAGTTGCATTGCGGTATAAAAAGGTGGTGGTGAAGAGAAGCTTGAATTTCAAGATCCCATGGAGTGCATGAATCTGATTTGGGATGATGGTATCCCTCATGGGAAGTGTACCAAGATGGAGGATGGAGAGCAAGAGGCTATAAAGCCACTTGCAAATTTTTGATACCAGGCAGCAGGAGGCTTGGCTGCACTGGCTACTCTTGGAAGAGTTTGATCATCACACTCTTTCTAAGGGTATGTGGCAGGATACTTGCATCATGGAGCAGCAAAGAGTATGGGCACATTGTGTTGGCATAACATTTTTCATGTCAAGCACCATGTTGTCACTACATGGATGGGATGGTGGAAGTATGAGAAAGCAGCAAAGGATTTTGTTGCTTGGGATGTTCTTGAGAGAGCAAGGGCAGATTTTCTCTCACAGTTTTCATGATGTTGCAGGAGTAGAATATGGTGCTATCATAGTGCAAAGGGGTTACTCCTTGACCTTAGATGTTCAATAAGGATTTTCTTCATGGGAAGGACTTCTCATATGTAGCAGCATTATGGGAGATGCCTTTGACATTCCGCGTGTCAAATATTGGAGCTATGTGTTGATGGGAGTCTATTTGCATAGGCCAATAGCGTTGTCACTTTGGAGCTGGGATTTATTGATGGAGTATTCCCAGGATCACTTCTCATTCGATGCACTTGGTGAGAAAAGAGGAGGTGAGGAAGATGATGTATTCTTCTTGTATTGGGTTTCCAAGCATGGAGAAGAGGATTTGCATGCAGAGCTTGGTTCATTTCTCTTCATGGAAGTGTGCCAAACTACACTTGAGGGTTCACTCATGAATCCATGTATCTTCTTGCTTCCTACATATGGTTAGGACTTTTGCTTGCATTCTCCTACCAGTGCATTTCTCCACAAGAGGGCAAGCTATTTATTGAGCTCCATGAACTTCATTGGGCCAAATTGCATGATGGAGACAACCATCTATTATGTGGCCTTGGGAAAAGATGTTTTCCTTACATGTGGATTCTTAATTCATATGATTAACCATGTCACAGGAAGAAATTTTCCATATACTCTTCTGAAGCGGCAGTTGAGAAGACTACGCTGTGAGGATTTGGGGAATTATTGGTAATCTCTTGCATCACATTGAACCTTCAGTATTTCCCTCAATATGATGATGCCCATGTTTTTTTTCCTGATACTGTCATTATGTCTATTGAGAGCATGATTAAGAAGGAGACACATGAGATGAGTGTGTCCTTTGGGGAAGGAGATCCCCTCATTTTCTACAGCACATGTTCTAATGGGAACATGGGAGAAATTGTGGCCACCATAGCCAAACACTTGTTTCTCTTGGAGGTGGGCCATGTATCTGATGGAATGCCATGTGATGGCTATCTTATATCCCTCACACATGGAGTGTCTTGGGCCATCCGGTTTTGCAGCATTGGAGGAAGGATATTTGCAGATCTAATCTCCATGATGCCACTTGAGGGAAATATCCTTATATCCCAAGATCAGTTTTTACTCTACACTTATCCCAAGTGGAGAGGAGAAAAGTGTGGGGTAGGCCATATTGTCTACTACGTGCAGATTTTCAGCCCACCTATTTTGTGGGAGCTCAAGGTGGAGGAACATTTTCATAGAGTTGCCATGTCATGAGGTGACTCATTTTTGGTGGATGATTGATTGAGGATGGAGAACTCACATGGGGGATGTTATTTCCAAATACACTTCAGATTCCATGCCTCAAGGGAGCCTCTAGGCAGCACCTTATTTCCTTCTTGAGTATTTGACTGTTTCATGTTGATAGCTATTCAGCTAACTTGCATGCTTGGGAGGGGAAATATGGAGATTCATTGTTGACACAACATCTCATTATTTGGAGGAGTTCATCATATGGGGATGCTACAGTAGGAGATGCAGACATATCATTATCCTTTAGTTTGAGGCATGTAAATATTTGGGGAGGAGGACTCCTAGAATTATTCCAAATTAGCGGCTAATTGGAACATTAGAATGCTTTTCTTTTTCAGTGTTTTGTGAAACAATAGACTAAATGGAGGAGTATGCAACACCCTTGACTCAAAAATAAATACATACCAATGGAAATTGTATAAATATGGATCTGTTACACAAAGAATTTGCATGAACAGGGCTGGCTATTTGATCGGGTCATAGACCAAATCACAAGACAGCCCAGGTAGCTGAACTCTGTGTGACTGTCATTTTAGAAGGAGGAATGGCGTAAAGGCTGCAAGAATTCATTGAAGTGGTTTAGGGTTTTGCACATCCCATTTTTATAAAAAGGAAGGAGAGGGCTCAAGGAAGGTTGTTGATGATAATTCGAATTTGAGGTTGCTTGGGCAACTCAAGTTCTCTTGGCTATTTAGCCAAAGGGAAGAGGGTTTCCTATTTAGGAATCCTCTCTCCTTCCATGGAGTAGCTATTTGGAGGAGGATGTGCTGCATTGATCCACTATCTGGAATTTGGCCAAGCTTCTACTTCCAACCGCAATGCAGATCCTGTTGAGGGTTTAATTGTTTTTGTAAGCTGTAGCAAGTGGAGTTTAGATCTTTTCAGATCTAGAGCATTTCAGTACTTCTTTTCAGTGGAGGAGGGTTCTAATCCATTGAAGAGCTGTATTGGAAGATTGGAGCCTCATTTCAGATCTTGGCATCAGGCCAATATTTTTTTCATGCTATATTGCGCAGTTCCTTCCCTAGTTCTGCATTATTGCTGAAGGAGCAGTGTTGCATGGTTTTTGGCATAATTTTGGAGCTAGATCTCTAATGTAAAGGAAGCCTCCTTGCATCAAGGGTGATCCATGGATTTTCCAACCAATCCATGTCTATTTCTGATCTGATTTATTCACTGGATTTTTTTGCTTCAGAATTTCTGAATCATGTTGCAGTAAAACTCAAATCTGCTCCGGTATTTTCATGTATTGCTGAAATCCCCAAGGGGAATGTAATAAAGAGCCCTTTGGGCATTTTGATTTATTATATATCTCTGTTTTCATGTAATTATCAGTTGCATATCTGTAATTTAATAAAAATAAGCTTCATCCTCCTATAACTAACGCTGAAGGGTTTCTAGTTCATTCTCTTATGTTGCAGCACCTCAATCTTGAGGGATTTTCCATGTAAAACTGTTGTTTAACCTTGCTTAATGTTTATTCCATGTTCCTAAACTCATTATATTATTTTTCATACTTTTTTACATCTTACACCTTCAGAAAATATGTTTCCCTTGCTTCAGTAAATTTCTGCATGTTCCAAGTCATGGGAAATCAGGGTTTTAAAGCCTAGTTTGGGAAGGAGGAACTGTTTAACTTATCTAGACTTATTTTTTTGAGCTAAAATTTGGCATGTGAATCCTTATTGACCTAAACTAACAAATTCCAGAGCCATGACCCTTATTTTTACGCAGAGTTCTGAATACACTCATTTTAGGGCCAAATTCATCAATTTTCCCCACCTCTTTGCCCGTAAAAGCTAAGTAAAGGTTTCTGCAGTATTTGGAATTGGTTTCTGAGTGTTTTTAAATAATTTATATGATATCTTAAGCACGCATCCCTGAAAAATGAATTTTTCAGGCATGTCTTGCTGAGAAATCCATATTGGGAACATTACATTCTTATTACTCACATTTTCTATCATTCAACATTGTTACATTGTCACTTTGCACTTAAAATTTTTATTTCATCATTCAAGTTAGTAACTGTCTCATCATTCATCATTAATGTTAGAAATTTTTAGCATATTTAAAATGATCAAAATAAGTAGATGTTCAACAAATTTTGTATGTCCACACACGACTGAAACTAGCCTAGATTGATCTTAACTCCAAATCTATCAAGCATCGAGAGGGATAAAAAATCTCGAGGTGCAAACCTCTTTTTTGAGTGAAAAACTTGAGGAAAGATTTGCACCTCGAGAGATTTTATCCCTCTTGGCGCTTGATAGATTCGGAGTTAAGATGGATCTAGGCTGGTTGCGCTGGGAGGTGCTCTACAGCCCAATATAGGGTAGATGTCTAGATGTAATGTAAGAAAGTTTGTAAACATTTTGTAATGTAGGCTTAATTGTAATCAATATATTTGTAATAATTATCCCTACCTTTTAACCCAAAGTTATATTTAGGAACACTAAAAAAGGTATGGTAAATAAATAAAAATATAAATAAACCGAGGTACGGTAAATAAATAAAACCTATTTTTATACTTCAGAGGTATGGTAAATAAATAAAACCAATTTTTATATTTAATCCATAAACCTCCATATATATTTAAGAAAACTCAAAAAAGAAGTTTTATTTGGCCAAATACCATGGAACAAATTATTATTAATACCATGGGCCAAATACCATGGGCTAAATACCATGGGGAAAATACCATATTTAAATAAATAAATATTAATGAGGACTAAATAGGTATGGTAAATATATAAAAATATAAATAAACGAGAGGTATGATAAATAAATAATCCCTCTTTTTATATTCAATCCATAATCAGCTTTATATTTAAGGACACTCAAAAATGATGTTTTATTTAGGTGAAGCCTATACGACAAATACCAAGGGCCAAATTAATATTATTATCTAATATTCATATTAATGTGTAGATGCAATGTAAGAAATTCTGTAACATTTTAATGTCATCTCAATATATAAGTATATCTCTCAATCTAAATCATGGAAACATCTGAACGTCATATTCTATCATTGGTGTCTCATGGGAGGGAGAGATAGAGGGAGGTGGGTGAGAAAGTGAGAGAGAGGACTTGAGAGAGAGGGGAAGAGAGATGGATTTGGAAGGGGAAGAAAGACAGAGAGATAAAGGTGGAGAGGGAGAGGGAGTGACAAGGGAGAAGGGGAAGAGAGAGAGAGAGAGAAGAGGAAGAGAGAGAGAGAGAGAGGGGGAGCACAAGAGGGAGGGAGAGATAGATAGATATATATGGAGAGAGAGTGTGTATGCTTTTGGGGTGATAAGGAGAGACAATGGGAGATAGAGATATATATGGAGGGGGTTGAGAGGGAAGAAGAGAGAGGAAAAGAGAGGGAGGGAGCAAGAGAGATAGATATGGAGAGAGAAGAGGAAGAGAGATAAAGAGAGAGAGAGGAAGAGGGAGCGAGAGAGAGAGTGGGAGAGGAAGAGGGTGGGAGAGAGAGGGAGAGGAATAGGGATGGAGGGAGAGAGAGAGATAAATATATAGATCGATATGGAGAGATAGTGTGTATGTTTGGGGGCTGAGAGAGAGAGAGAGAGAGAAGGGGAAGAGATAGAGAGGGACAGGAAGAGGGAGAGATAAATAGATGGATATATATGGAGAGATAATGTATACATGATGATCTAGAGAGATAAAGGAGAGATAGAGGGAGATAGATATATTGACTTGGGGGGAAGAGGGAAGAAGAGAGAGACAAAGAAAATGAGAGAGAGAGAGATCATGCCATGTTTTTCAGGGGATGGGATAGAGAGGCAAATACGGAGAGATGGATGGAGGTATAGATATAGATGGCAGGGGGGGATGGAAGAAGATAAAGGTATATAAAGGGAGGGATAGGTGGTGAGAGAGAGACAAGGGAGAGAGGGAGGGGGAGAGAGAGGAGAGAGGGAGAGAGATAGACACAGAATGGAAGATGGACATAAAGACACATATAGACATAGAATTTAGATCTAGAAAGTCATGAATATTTTGGTTTTTATCTAAAATAGATGTATTTATTTGAGTGTAGTAGTAGATAGATATGGAGAGATAGTGTGTATGTTTCGGGGATGAGAGAGAGAGAGAGAGAGAGAGAGAGAGAAGGGGAAGAAATAGAGAGGGACAGGAAGAGGGAGAGATAGATAGATAGATATATATGGAGAGATAATGTATACATGATGATATAGAGAGATAAAGGAGAGAAAGAGGGAGATATATAGACTTAGGGGAAAGAGGGAAGAAGAGAGAGACAAAGAAAATGAGAGAGAGAGAGAGATCTAGAAAGTCATGAATATTATGGGTTTTCACTAAAATAGATGTATTTATTTGATTGTAGTAGTTGATTTCTAATGAAATTTGATCACTTTCACTAGATGCATTGATTTCAATGTATATGTCAATTTTTAATCCTATTTAATACCTTACGCTAGATGAATTTATTTTAGTTAGATTTTGATTTTTACTCCTATTTGATTGCTTGCAGTAGATGCAATAGTTTCAATGTAGATATTGATTTCTAATCGTATTTTATCACTTGAACTAGACACATTGATTTCAGTTTAGATGTCTATTTCTAATCCTATTTAATACCTTACACTAGATGCATTGATTCCAGTGCAAATGAAAATTTCTACTCCTATTTGATTTATTGCACTGGATCCATTGGTTTTAGTGTAGATATGATTTCTAATCCTATTTTACTTCTTGCAATATATGCATTGAATTTAGTGTAGATTTTTCTTTCTAATCCTATTTGATTGTTTGCACTAGATGCATTGATTTCAGTGTATATGTTTATTTCTCATGATTTGATGCAACTAGATGTATGATGTACATTAATTTCAAAGTAATTAGATTAATAATGTGCATTGATTTCACTGTAAGCACATCTCTTCCCCCTTCATCTATATCTATATCTCCCATTGTCTCTCCTTGTTTATCTCTCCATCTCACGCCCAAACATACACACACACTCTCTATATATATATCTATCTCTCTCCCTCTCTCTCCCTCCCTTTTCTACTCCCTCTCTCTCTCTTATCCTTCTCTCTCTCTCTAACACTTCTCTCCATTTCTGTATCTCTTCCACCCCACCCTGTATTTGCATCTCTCTTCTCCCCTCTATGCATTAGTTCCAGTGTAGATATTGATTTCTAATCCTATTTGGTTGCTTGCAATATATGCATTGAATTTTGTGTAGATTTTTATTTCTAATCCTATTTTATTGTTTCCACAAGATGTATTGATTTTAGTGTAGAATTTGATTTCTAATCCTATTTGGTTGTTTGCACTAGAAGCATTGATTTCAGTGTATATGTTTATTTTTGATTTGATGCAACTAGATGTATGATGTACATTAATTTCAAAGTAATTAGATTAATAGTGTGCATTGAATTGAGTGTAAGCACATCTCTGCCCCCTCCATCTATATCTCTATCTCCCACTGCCTCCCCTTCTTTATCTCTCTATCTCACCCCCCAAACATACACACACTCTCTCTCTCTCTCTCTTTCTCTCTCTCTCTCTCTCTCTCTCTCTCTCTCTCTAACACTTCTCTCTCTGTATCTATATCTCTTCCTCCCCACCTTGTATTTACATCTCTCTTCTCCCCTCTATCTGCCCCTTCATCTATATCTCTATCTCAACCCCAGAACATATACACGCACTCATAGTGTGAGCACATAAACATTATTCATGACATGAATTGACTTATGTGTTGCAATAATTCAACCATAAATACAAAACTTGAATTTTCATCCTAAATAAAATTTTGACTTCCCTGAAATGTTTTCTTATTGAAACTATAAACCATTTGTAATTGGCTACATCCTTATTATTCTCATTTTACATCATTCAACATTGTTAATCACTTTTCATTCAAACACGGTAATAGAGAATAACTAAATCTGTGGCAATAAGAACAATAAAATAAAATAGTTTCAGATTGATCGCAATGAAGATTGTGTGTACTTGAATTCATTCTTATTACTCACATTTTCTATTATTCAACATTGTTACATTGTCACTTTGCACTTAAAATTTTTATTTCATCATTTTTCATCTTTCAAGTTAGTAACTGTCTCATCATTCATCATTAATCTTAGACATTTTTAGCATATTTAAAATGATCAAAATAATTAGATGTTCAACAAATTTTTTATGACCGCACACAACTAAAACCAGCCTAGATCCATCTTAACTCCGGATCTATCAAGCGCCGAGAGGGATCAAATCTTCCGAGGTGCAAACCTCTTTTTTGAGTGAAAAACTTGAGGAAAGATTTGCACCTCGAGAGATTTGATCCCTCTCGGCACTTGATAGATCCAGATTTAAGATGGATCTAGGATGGTTATTTAGCTTAGTTAGTCTTTCATCAAGTCAATTATCAAAATGCATGAGACACAAAGTTAGGCTCCTAGAGCCAGTGAAAAACCTCTCCCTCTTGGAGAGGAAAACGCACAAAGAATTCTTCTTATAGATCTTCAAATGACAAGTACCATGACCCAGACTTAGACTCTTGACATATGAGTGACTCCAAGACCTTGTTATTTTTTATGAGTCCTTTTCCAACGCTGATCTTTCTTTTCTTCACCAATGAGTACTGGCTTGTATCAATATTAGAGAGCTCGGTCTCTTGGCTTCTCCTTCTACTTCTCGACTTTACTTCAACTTTACTTAGGTTCCTTCTCGGTTCTTCCTTATCTCATTTGATACTCAAGACAGAGATATATATATACTTCTGCACTGAACCCTGTAGATTTATTTCAACCTTCATGTATATATGATAGCCCAGGGAGGAACTTCGAGTAGTTCTCCTTAATACTGTGAACACCTTCAGCCTTATGTTTGATTAGCCTTCTTCTTTGCTTTAATTTCAGACCTTCATTCTTGTTGTATATCCTTAACACTTTTTTGTATTATCCTTTTCTTATATTGTAATCCACACCTTTTGTTTCATCTGAACTTCTCTGTGTATTACACCACCACTTATTTGCTGATCTAAGGTTCGTATTATACCTCTGTAATATCTTAGAAAAAGTCCGCAATTTCTTTTGTATTAACTTCAGAGCTGTTGGCAATAATTGTCGTGGTAGATCCGCAATTCCTGTTGTTATAGATCTACAATTCCTATTATGATAGATCCACAATTCCTGTTGTGGTAGATCCGCACTTTTCCTGAGATTCTTATCCGCAAATTTCAGAGATATATTTTCGAGCTAATATTTACACTATTCTGTGTAGCCTAGTGTTGGGTGTAGGAATTACACTTAGAGACGAAGCACAGGCAATTCCAGAGATGGTATGATACTTCCTAATATAAATCCCTACTTTCTTTAAAGGAAATATTGCATAATCAAATTAAGAGAAAAAGGCAACTTGAACCATCAAAATAATATAAGACTGGAACAAGGAAGAATAAATTTGCAAGAGGGAATTAAAGATAAAAGGAAATCACTCTAGCTAATTATTTTTTAACTACTGAGTGTGTGTTTTTCTTTAGCAGAGACACTTAGCAGTCTCATCAGATGGGCCCTTAAACCTGCTCCTTTGGAGATTTCCTTCTTGCCCTAATATGTCCTGCACTTTCGCATTCTGCTTGCACTAGAGCAGGAACATGTTGGAAATGTTGTCATTGATGGAAAAGCAAGAAGAAAAATAGCAGAGTAGCAGGGGCAGCAAAAATAAAGGCAAAGAGAGTAGCATAGAAGCAGAGAGAGACAAAGAGAGCAGCATAGAAGCAGAGAGATAGAAAAAGAGGCAGCAAGATGTAAAGAGGGTCGAGCAGCCGCAAAAGAAGCAAGGCAGAAAAAGAAGTCTATAGATAATATAGCCAAGGTTGCAAAGAATACAGAGAATACAGAGGATGTAGAGACAGAGAATACACATAATATAATGGAAGGTTTTATATGCGATGGTGAGAGGCGGGAGCTACAGGACTGATGAGTTTGTTGTTAATAGAGAAAAGACGTGTGTATCATACATGCTTATCTTAATTCTAGTCTTGAAAGCACCGTGGTAAAATGCTGAGGAAATAGGTGTTAACATATAAAAAGTGCGAAGTCAAAGACAAAGGCGGAACCGAGAGCGAAATGGAACTTTGAATCAACAGTGAAAGCGGTTTCGATAGAAGAAACAACCAGTTTCGCGCTGCCCTTGAGTGGTCAGCATAATTCACCTTTTTTAACGCAATATAAGTCTCTGTTTGATGCGTGTCCTAAGGTGGTTTTCCAAAACCATTTCCATCGCATAATTTTTGAGAATCATGTTCTGTGCATATAATTTGAGCGATATTCTGCATCATCCGTCGGATGTGCGCCCAAAGTTCAATTAGAGCGCGAGAGTGGATTGACCATCCGATCAGAAGAGAAGTTGTGGGGAAGAGAACCAAGGAAAGTTGGTCAATGGGCCCGAGAAATTCATTTTAACATGTGTTGAAATCAAACTTTAGAATACCTTGGTCGCATGAGTTCATATGTATCAATGTTGGGATATAAATCCAAAGACAAAGGTTGTTATAATGGTTTTTTAACGTTTGTTGACATATGTTATGCGAATTTATATGTTGTGGATGTTATGTAATGGTTCTGATAATAATTTGATATGCGGGTGAATAGAGGTGGGCCCAAGAGAAAGATAGGAAATTTTATGTGATGCGATGGTTGTTTGTTAGCCAAATTTTAATATGTTGCATGGCTTAGTCTATGTTGTGAGCGGAAGAGTTAAATAAACTATGGGGCCCGAAAGGTTATATAAATATATATATTAGTGTTGGGTTTAAGTCTGAGTCAAAGACTTGATATAATGTTGACGGAGTATATATATCTATATATGTTATATGTTGGGGTTTGATTCCAAGTTATGGATTAAAACAAGGTCGAAGAACTTATGATATTTGAATGCGGACCTTACGAATGGAAATACAAAAGAGGCGGAGTATATTTGTAGTGTGGGTCCCCATGTAAAAAGAAAAGTTCAATGCATGTTTATTCCGAGAATTTTAACCAAAGCTGAAGGATATATAAAAGGTAAAGCGGAAAAGTATATATATGAAACAATATATATATATATATATATATATATATATATATATATATATATCTGTGAACAGTGAACCATCACATCAGAGTAAAACATAATAGTGGAACATGTTAATAAAGTATGCGATTGCGATCAATCACATCGGAACAATCGCAAAGGCATCAATCACATCGGAGGAGAAACAGTGACGAGCAAATTGAAATGTGTGATTGCGATTGAGCGATCGAAGAACAGTCGTCAAATTTGCTAAGGGATGGACGGTATATATGAGTTTCTTAATTACAATGGTGGGACCGTTGCTAATCGCATCTGCGGAAATCAAATAATCAAGGTTGAAGAGGAAAAAGATATTAACGCGGTTGGAGGAGGCTCATCGCATCAGAGCATAAGAAAAGATCGATTAGTGGGACCGAAAAGGCATTTTATATATTAAAAGGGTCTATTATGATTATATTGCCAAGAGGCATTTGCATTACATAAAAAGGGCAGTTATATATATATATACAAGATTTACACAATTGTTGCGAACAGAAGAGCAAGCAGAGACGAAAAAGACAGAGACAGTCACAGAAAATACAAACACACGGTGATCCAAAACTGGATGGGTTGAATTGTATCCATATTGTAACTAAATGTAAACGTTTTTAATTGGTTTATATTGTTTGTGATTCACTGGCAAGTCTCCATAGGAAATCAAAACTCCACTGTAAAACTGAAATTTATACAAATTGTTGTAGTTTTTCTGAATGAGCTGGACAAAGAAATTAGGAGGCAGAAGGCGAAGATTCAGGGCTATTCACTTCGAATTCCCTGTGGAATACAAACATTTATGAGAAAAACTGTATAAAGGATATCATATTGATATGCAGAAAGAGGTTAGAGAATGCAGAATTGAAGCAGAGAAAATAAGAAGAAGGTGGAGATGTTGTGAAGAGTCAGAGATGATATAACACAGATTTGAAGACTAGAGGACAACATAAAAGAAGGTATAGAATAGAGCTGATATCCAAGGTAAATCAGCAAATGTTTTCTTTTGATAGAGTGAGGAAGTTAGAGCTTCCCTATCAAGTTGTAGCTTGATAGCTGTCAGTTGTAGTTGACTAAGGTTGGAGCCTCCTGTAGATTGGTGCCTGCAGAAAATTGATGGGAGTTGGAGCTTCCCTGCAAGTTGGAGCTTGCAGAATTGACGTTGGAGCCTCCTGTAGGTTGGTGCCTATAGAAAATCAGTGGTGAGAGGGAGTTGGAGCTTTCCTTTGCATCACAACAATAATAAGATGTGGTTTTCTCCCTTTATGGTTTTCCACTTATATTTGTTGTCTCTATGTGTGTGATGATTATGTGTTGATATGGTTAATTCAATCTGCTTAATACTTGCTGCTCTCATAATAATTCTATTGTCACATTATCTTAATACTTGTTGCTCATATATTAAGATTGTTCACATATAAAGTTGATCATGAAATTAAGTTGTAAATAAGCTTAATGGAAAGTTTTAAAAGTTCATGAATGTGTTAAACTGATTCACCCCCCCCTCTCAGTTTAACTAAGGGTTCAACAATTGGTATCAAATCTGGTTCCTTTTGTATCAGTTTAACAACTGAAAGGAGATCCTAGGTCCTCAAGATGGCTAGTCAAGAAGGAAGCTCAACCAATAAAGCCCCTTTCTTCACTGGTGCAAATTATGCCTTCTGGAAAATCAGAATGAGAGCATACATAATGTCTCTAGGAATAGAAGTTTGGGTTGCTATGGAATTTGGATATGCCCCAAAGTCGACTGACTCGGAGAAAGAAGAAAAACAAGATTTTTCATCTAATGCAAAGGCCATGAATGCAATCTTAAATGGACTATGTGAGGCAGAATTTATCAAATTAATGCACAGCAAGACTGCCAAAGAAATGTGGGATACTCTTGAAAACATCCATGAGGGAAACAAAAAGGTGAAAACAGCCAAACTTCAAGTATATAGAGCTCAGTTTGAAAATTTAAAAATGAATGATGATGAAGATATTTCCAGCTTCTTCTTAAGAGTTGCAGAAATTTTTAATAATATGAAAACTCTTGGAGAAACCATACCAAAATGTGTAATTGTACAAAAGATTCTAAGATCTCTTCCACCCAGCTTTAACCCCAAGGTTTCTACCATAGAAGAAACAACTGATTGGGAAACGTTGACCATGAACCAACTACTTGGAAACCTAACAGTCTATGAGATGACACTGCCACATAGGAAGTCAAATGTAAGGGAGGCAGCCTTTAAGACAGAGAAGAAGAAAGAAGAAAAGGAAGAGATATGCTCTGGCTCTGATGAAGAAGAGGCCAAATTTGTCAGGATTGGATAGAGGCTCAGGTAAATATAAAGGTAAACTTCCATTTAAATGCTTTAACTATGGAAGAGTTGGACACTATGCTGCTAAGTGTCCTCATAAGAAAACAAAGAATCAGAGTCAAGAATCAGAGAAAACCATATCTAAGAAAGGGAAGAGATTCAATAGAAAGTCTTTCTATGCTCAACAAGACAACTGTGCATCTAAAGACTCAGATGAACCCTCAAGTGAAGAAGGAACCTTTGAATTTCTATTGATGTCTATAGAAGAGCTTGAAGGATTCCTTCTAGAAGATGAAGAAGAAGGTGAAGTTGATCTTGAGGGGGAGCTAAGAAGTGCCCTAGAGAAAATTGACATACTCAAAGTGAAGTGCAGAAAACAGAAAGACATTCTCCTCAAATATGTAAGAGAAGAATAAAATTCAGAAGTCCTCATTCAGTTGAAAGTAGAGCTTGAAGAAGCCAAGAAGGTAGAAGAAATTTTACTTAAGCAAATTAAGGATAAAATTCAGGAACAAGAGAAATTGGAAGAAGAAGTAGTATGCTTGAGAAAGAAATTAGAAAACGCCCAAAGGAAAATGTCAATAAATTCTTCTCAAATGACAAGCTCTGGTAAGTTGAATGAAATTCTAGATGCTCAAAGATCTCCTCTAATAAAAATTGGGATAGGCTATGAAGGAGAATCAAGTAAAAGAAAAGAAAAGAAAAAGAAAAATATCATTTTTGTAAAAGCAGATAAGGAAGATAAAGCAGCTCAGATGATTCCTACAGAAGAAGAAACCTGCAATGAAGTAGACAGAAGCCAGAAGGAACCTCTAATGACAAAGAATGAAATAAATAAACAATCAACAGAAAAAGGCTCATATATTCCTGAGTATGTCAAATTTGGAAGCCATCAAAGGAGATTCTTCCCTCCTATAAGAAATGCCACCTGTTATGCCTGCCACAAGATGGGACATATTGCTGCATAATGTCATACAAGGAGAATTAATTCAAACCAGCAAAGGATGCAAATAGTGAAAATATTATCTCAAGAAAACAAATGGAGAAGACAACCTTTCATCAGGTATGCAAATTGTTTTTATGGATATTGTTTTTACTGTAAGGAATTTGGCCATAAAATCATATAATGCAGAAAATATGGACAAATATTGATGTTCAAAACCTCAAGGAGGTTTATGAATCATGGAGAGTCTACTCATACTCATAATTCTACTAAAGATATGATCAAATGATGTGTATGAAATAAATGTGGACATATATCTTCAAAATGTCCTCTCAGAGAATATGGTCCATCATCTCAGAAAAGGTACCAAACAAAAGGATGCTTGCAGTGGAAAAGGAAGGTAAATAAATGTGACCTGGCTCTAATAGCTCAAGGTCTAAAAAGCCAATGGTATTTAGACAGTGGATGCTCAAAGCATATGACTGGAGATAGAAGCAATTTCATAACCATTGATGATAAGAAATCTAGAAATGTTACTTTTGGCAATGATAAAGCAGGGAAAATAAAAGGAAAAGGCTCAGCCAGTCTAGATAATGGCAAAGGAAAGGCCCAAGATGTACTATTTGTGGATGGGCTGAAAGAAAATCTGCTGAGTGTCAGTCAAATGTGTGATAAAGGCTATGAAGTTCTGTTTAGAGCTCAAGACTATGAAGTAAGATCAAGCACCACAGGAAAGACCCTGATCAAAGGTGTTCGAACAGAAATTAATGTCTATGTAGTGAAGGAAGAGAATGACGCATGCCACCTTAGCAAACTTGAGGAGTCATGGTTATGGCATAGAATATTGGGACACCTTAACTTCGACCATATCATCAGTCTGAACAAGAAGAAAGCAGTCAGAGATATGCCAGCAATAAAGAAGCCTTCTAATACCATATGTAAATCTTGCCAATTGGGAAAACAGACCCGCACATCCTTTAAGACCAAAGAAGAGTTATCAACAAGTATACCACTTCAGCTTGTACACATGGACCTATGTGGACCTGCAAGAACTAAAACACCAAGTGATGAATCCTATTTCATGCTGATAATAGATGATTTTTCCAGAATGACATGGGTTGCATTTCTAAAATATAAATCGGAAGCACTTGAGAAATTCAAGACATTCAAGGCATTGGCAGAAAATCAAACAGGATGCAAGCTAAAGTGCATCAGATCAGACAGAGGAGGTGAATTCACAGACTATGATTTTGCATACCTATGCAATGAGCATGGGATAACACAATAGTTTACAATCGCAGGTACACCTCAATAGAATGGAGTGGCAGAGAGACAAAACAGGTTTGTACAACAGATTTCCAGAGCCATGATGCAAGAAAATAACATTCCCAAAACCTTCTAGGCAGAAGCAGTACACATAGTTGTGCATATTCTAAACAAAGCTCATTTAAGACCAAACAGTGACAAGACTCCTTATGAACTATGGCATGGTAAACCAGCATCAATCAAGCACTTTAGAGTCTTTGGAAGCAAGTGTTTCATAAAAAATAATGATGAAAATCTGGGAAAGTTTGATGCAAGAGCATATGAAGGAATATTTTTAGGATATGCATCCAAGAGTAAAGGTTACAGGTGTTACAACAAAACACTTCGCAAAATTGTGGAAAGCATTGATGTAAGATTTGATGAAGAACTACCAAACAAGACAAGAAGTACAGGGTGCAGCAATCCTCCAGAAGATCATGGAGAAGAGAACCAAGATGATGATGAAATAAGCAAGACAACAGAATATATTGAACTGAACTCAAAAGGCCCCTCAAGATACACTCAAAAGAACCATCTAGAAGATCAAATCATTGGGGACAAGAGTGTAGGAGTCCAGACAAGAAGACAACGAACTGAACAAATAGAAGAGGTATACCTAGCTATATTATCACAAATAGAGCCAAAGAAGTTTGAAGAAGCCAGCAAGGACAAATATTGGGTGAATGCTGTGAATGAAGAATTGGACCAAATTGAGAAGAACAATACCTGGGAATTAGTTCCAAGACCCACTAAGAAAAATGTCATAGGCTCAAAGTGGGTATTCAAGAATAAGATGAATGAACAAGGACAAGTAATCAGAAATAAAGCCAAACTTGTATGCAAGGGATATTCACAAATTGAAGGTCTTGATTATGATGAAACATTTGCCCTTGTAGCCAGAATGGAAGCTATCAGGATGTTTTTAGCCTTTGCACGCTGCCATGACTTCAAGGTATATCAAATGGATGTGAAATCTGCCTTCCTGATTGGAGATATAGAAGAAGAAGTCTACATGGAACAACCTGAAGGATTCTCATTAATAGATAAAGAAGAATATGTGTGCAGATTAAAGAAAGCCCTATATGGGCTGAAACAAGCTCCTCGTGCACGGTATTAAAGACTGAACAAGTACTTGCAAAAGAAAGGCTTTAAGAGAGGAGGAGTAGACAACAATTTGTACATAAAGGCCAATGAAAATGAACTCCTGATTGTGGTAGTGTATGTAGATGACATCATGTTTGGAAGCAGCAAAGATGAGTTAGCAAAAGGATTTGTTGAAGAGATGAAATCAGAGTTTGAGATGTCTATTATTGGAGAGCTCACCTTCTACTTAGGACTTCAAATTCAGCAAAATAACACAGGAACATTCCTTTCACAAGAAAAATACTTAAGAGAAATGTTGAAAAGGTTCAAAATGGAAGACTGCAAACCTGTGTCAACTCCCATGATCACTGGATGCAAGCTATGTGCTAATGATGGATCTGCAGATACAAATCAAAGACATTACAGATCCATGATAGGAAGTCTGCTATACCTGACAACTTCTAGACCAGACATTATGTTGGCAGTAGGACTTGTGGCTAGATATCAAGAAGCACCAAAACAAAATCACCTTCTAGCAGTCAAAAGAATATTCAGATATCTACAAGGAACTGCACAGTATGGGCTATGGTATCCAAAAGGCAAGAGCTTCACTTTGACAGCATATATAGATGCAGACTGGGCCAGTTGTGTGGATGACAGGAGAAGCACAAGTGGAGGTGAATTCTATTTGGGAAAAAGTCTGGTGGCATGGCTAAGTAGGAAACAAACATCTATCTCTCTATCTACAGCAGAAGAAGAATACATAGCAGCAGCAGCATGTTGCACACAAGTCATGTGGATGAAACAAACCCTCCAAGACATGAAGGTAAGCATTGATGAACGTATCTCTATCAAATGTGATAATACAAGTGCAATAAGTATATCAAAAAATCATGTACTTCATTCAAAAACTAAACACATCCCAATCAAGTACCATTTCCTCAGAGAACAAGTAGCACAGAAGGTAGTGAAGTTGGAATATGTTCCAACAAAAGAAAAAATAGCAGATATATTCACAAAACCTCTTGCTAGAGAACCATTTGAATATCTGAGAGACAAAATAGGGGTAGTGTCTGCAGATGCTACTCTTTGACAGAAAAATAAAGCATCATTCTAGAGGGAGAACAGAAAAGAAGACATCATTCCAGGGGGAGATCAATCAACAAAGAGAGTCACAAAAGAGCCAGAGCAACTAAGCAGGGCATGAAACAGGTCCTCAAGATCAAAGTAACATGGAAAAGATTTAAAAGCACACAGGGAAATGGGAAACCCTTTGCCATTGATGTCAAAGGGGGAGGAAAAGCAAGCAACAAAAGAAAGGGTCCTAAAAGGAAAGCAGAGGAAGTGTGTTGCCATCAATGCCAAAGGGGGATACTGTTGGAAATGTTATCATTGATGGAAAAGCGAGAAGCAAAATAGCAGAGTAGCAGGTGCAGCAAAAAGAGAGGCAAAGAGAGCAGCATAGAAGAAGAGAGAGACAAAGAGAACAGCATAGAAGCAGAGAGATAGAAAAAGAGGCAGCAAGATGTAGAGAGGGTTGAGCAGTAGCAAAAGAAGTCTACAGAGAATACATAGGATGTAGAGACAGAGAATACAGAGACAGAGACAGAGAATATAATGAAACAGTGAAACAGTCATGCACAAAGACAGAGAATACAAAGAATATAATGGAAGGGTTTATATGTGATGGTGAGAGGCTGGAGCTACAAGACCGATGAGTTGGTTGTTAATAGAGAAAAGGCATGTGTATCATACACGCTTATCTTAATTCTAGTCTTGAAAGCGCCGTGGTAAAATGTTGAGGAAATAGGTGTTAACATATAAAAAGTGCGAAGTCAAAGGCGAAGGCGGAACCAAGAGAAAAATGGAAATTTGAATCAACAGTGAAGGCAGTTTCGATAGAAGAAACAACCAGTATCATGATTCCCTTGAGTGGTAAGCATAATTCACCTTTTTAAATGAAATATAAGTCTATGCTTGACACGTGTCCTAAGGTGGTTTTCCAAAACCATTTCCATCACGTAATTTTTGAGAATTATGTTCTTTGCATATAATTTGCGCGATATTGCGCGTCATCCATTGGATGTGCGCCCAAATTTTAGTTGGAGCGTGAGAGTGGATTGACTGTTCGATCAGAAGAGAAGTTGCAGGGAAGAGAACCGAGGTAAGCTGGTCAATGGGCCCGAGAAAGTCGTTTTAAAATGTGCTGAAATCAAACTTTAAAATGCATTGGTCGCATGAGTTCATATGTATCAGTGTTGGGATATAAATCCAAAGCCAAAGGTTGTTATAATGGTTTTTTAACGTTTGTTGACATATGTTATGTGAATTGATATGTTTTGGATGTTATGTAATGGTTCTGATAATAATTTGATATGCGGGTGAATAGAGGTGGGCCCAAGAGAAAGATAGGAAATTTTATGTGATGCGATGGTTGTTTGTTAGCCAAATGTTAATATGTTTCATGGCTTAGTCTATGTTGTGAGCGGAAGCATTAAATAAACTATGGGGCCCAAAAGGTTATATAAATATATATATTAGTGTTGGGTTAGTCTGAGTCAAAGACTTGATATAATGTTGACGGAGGATATATATCTATATATGTTATCTGTTTGGGTTTGAGTCCGAGTTATGGATTAAAACAAGGTCGAAGAAATTATGATATTTGAATGCGAACCTTACGAATGGAAATATAAAAGAGGCGGAGTATATTTGTAGTGTGGGTCCCCATGTAAAAATAAAAGTTAAATGCATGTTTATTCCGAGAATTTTAACCAAAGCTGAAGGATATATAAAAGGTAAAGCGGCAAAGTATATATATGAAACAATATATATATATATATATACATATATCTATGAACAGTGAACCATCACATCAGAGTAAAACATAATAGCGGAACATGTTAATAAAGTATGTGTTTGCAATCAATCACATTGGAACAATCGCAAAGGCATCAATCGCATCAGAGGAGAAACAATGACGAACAAATTGAAATGTGTGATTGCGATTGAGCGATCTAAGAGCAGTCGTCGGATTTTCTAAAGGATGGACGACGGATATGAGTTGCTTAATTACAATGGTGGGACCATTGCTAATCGCATCGGTGGAAATAAAATAATCAAGGCTGAAGAGGAAAAATATATTAACGCGGTAAGTATATATATATGTATGAAACAAGAGATATATATATATACTTTTATCAGTGAACAATAATCCATCACATCAGAATAATAAGGAGCAGTGGCATAATACCATTGAAAGTTTCGATTGCGATCAATCGCATTGGAACCATCGCAAGAGGAGTAATCGCAATCAGAAATCTCTGGAGGAGGCTCATTGCATCGGAGCATAAGAAAAGATCAATTAGTGGGACCGAAAAGGCATTTTATCTATTAAAAGGGTCTATTATGATTATATCGCCGAGAGTCATTTGCGTTATATAAAAAGAGCAGTTATATATATATATCTATATATATATATATATAGGAGTTACGCAATTGTTGTGAACAACAGAGCAAGCAGAGACGAAAAAGACAGAGACAGTCACAGAAAAGACAAACACACGGTGATCCAAAACTGAATGGGTTGATTTGTATCCATATTTTAACTAAATGTAAATGTTTTTAATTGGTTTATATTGTTTGTGATGCACTGGCAAGTCTTCGTAGGAAATCAAAACTCCACTGTAAAACTGAAATTTATACAAATTGCTGTAGTTTTTTTGAATGAGCTGGACATAGAAATGAGGAGGCACAAGGCGAAGAGTCATGGCTATTCACTTCGAATTCCTTATGGAATACAAACATTTATGAGGAAAACTGTATAAAGGATATCATATTGATATGCAGAAAGAGGTTAGAGAATGCAGAATTGAAGCAGAGAAAATAAGAAGGTGGAGATGTTGTGAAGAGTCAGAGATGATATAACACAGATTTGAAGACTGGAGGACAGCATAAAATAAGGTACATAATAGAGCTGATATCCAAGGTAAATCAACAAATTTTTTATTTTGATAGAGTGAAGAAGTTGGAGCTTCCCTATAAAGTTGTAGCTTGATAGCTGTTAGTTGTAGCTGACTGAGGTTGGAGCCTCCTGTAGGTTGGTGCTTGCAGAAAATTGATGGGATTTGGAGCTTCCTTGCAAGTTGTAGCTTGCAGAATTGAGGTTGGAGCCTCCTGTAGGTTGGTGCCTATAGAAAATCAGTGGTGAGAGGGAGTTGGAGCTTGCCTTTGCATCACAACAATAATAAGATGTGGTTTTCTCCCGTTATGGGTTTCCACTTATATATGTTGTCTCTGTGTGTGTGATGCTTATGTGTTGATATGGTTCATTCAATCTGCTTAATACTTGTTGCTCTCATAATAAGTCTGTTGTCACATTATCTTAATAATTGCTGCTCATATATTAAGATTTTTCACATATAAATTTGATCATGAAATTAAGTTGTAAATAAGCTTAATGGAAAGTTTTAAAATTTCATGAATGTGTTAAACTGATTCACCCCCCCCCCCCTCTCAGTGTAACTAAGGGTTCAACAGAACAGAGATTTATGCAGAAGGTATAAATGGTGTCTTTACTAAAGGATTTTTACTTCATGCAAGGGATTGAAATTTTCCAGGTTCGAAGCACTCAGATCCCGTGACAAGAAACTAGTTCTTGCACCGGATCAGAGCTTCCTGTACTTAGCATTTAATTCTTAAAATGAGTGCTTAATTATTGCAAGTGATATTATACTATTAAATCAAATTGCACACATAAAAAGTGAATGTTTCTGATCTTAACAAAGTGCAGGAATAAAGAAACAATCAATATACATTTATCTTGTCATAAGAATTTAATGAAAGAAAGAAGATTTCCGGAAGTAGAATAAAAAGGCTTGCTGCATCACTCCAACGTGCACCAGTGCATGTTAATTTCTCTTGCTTGGACCAGGCGGGGAAAACCAATCAAACATAATTGCAGAAAAGGAGGTATTACACCAACATGCACTGGTGCAGGGTTATTTCTCCTACTTGGACCAGGCAGAGGAAAACCAATCTGAAATCAAATGTAGGGAAGGAAATTGTAGGAAAAGGAAATTTATCTACTTCACACGACGGATCTACTTTCGCTGAGACGGGAATGCATTTGCTTAAAATTAAATCACACTTGACAATGTAATCACAAATTACAGGAAAACGGGAAATGGGGTAAGCGTGCTAGGTTGGCTGTGCCCTAGCCAACCAACACGTTTCCCTTTTAAATAAAAATGTAGCTCAGTACCTTAATCAATTCATCAGCTCAAATACAAAAGCGCAATTTGTGAAACATGAGGTAGAGCTCCCTTTTATTAATGCACTAAGGCAAGTACATACATTAATACATCATCCAGCCCAGATTCGGGTGATAAAAAAATACAACAACCTTTTACGGCCTCTCTGGCTGTGTCTCTGTTCTCCTCTACTATCAAAAAAACTTCTCCCTAGTCCTATTTACATTCTACATTATATAGATCTTTGGCCAAAGGCCAAAATAGATCATTCAACCGATTACATAACCAAACGCAGAATTTACCTTTTCGGCCTTCAAAATTAGATAAACAACAAAACTGGCTGTAGCCAATTTCCAGCTTTCGTCCTTCGCAGATTTGGTCTCAGCTACCTTTTGTTGAGATTGCAACAAGATGACGAGCTTAGTGGAAAGGAGTCGCTTTCACTAAGTGGGCCCGCAGGCTTTTTTTGGCGCAAAGTCTATTTTTAGACTATGTCTATTCTTAGACATATGGATCATGTTCTATGAGTTGCAGGATGCTATTTATGGATGGTTGGTCAAGTCAGAAAAAATAGATGGACTTCTATTTTTAGACATACTGGGCGGAATCTATTTTTATATTGCCAGTCTAAAAATAGATATGTCGAATATTATTAGCTCCTAATAATATTTGGACTCTAAACATTATCTTATTCTCTTGGAGCACTTCAGTTAAGTGCACAGATGTGGCACAAGAGCTGACAGAAGGAATTACACTATTCCTAAGGGTTATGTGGAGCTATTGCATGGATACTTCAGTTAGAACTCATGTGACAGAGTTTGGTGGTGTTGATTGAGGAAGTTAGTGGAGTTGTATTCATTTTAACTAATCTAAACATAGTTGAGCTATTTGTATTCAGTTTAACTAATTGATACAATTAGTGAGAGTGGTGTGAATTAATTATTAATTAATTCACTAATTATAAACTCATAATTCAACTAAATAATGCATCAGTTAACTTCAGTGCATGGACAGTTTTAGTGGAGACTAGTGCAGAAATAGGTGAAAGAGCAGGTTAACTATCAGTTGTGACTATACTGTTGCTATTTGCAACACACAGATAGGTGGAGTAGCCCATGAGGATTGCACAGTTCAAGCCAAGTGGTTTATCTATTTAATGAAGCCATCCCATAGCATTGAAAATGCAATAGAGGCTGGCTATCAAGTGGCAAAAGATTGGAGCATGTGTTTTGCTAGATCTAGCTTGATAGTGTGTAGCAATTGAGGTTGTGCATGAGAGCTTGTGAGGAGCTTTTGTACTATGATTGTTACATGATCTCCATGACATATAATATACAGATAGTTGGGGTTCTCAGCTTTAAGCTTTCCCATTAAATACTGTGTTCATATGTGTGATTGTTTGTGGTTTTAATGTATGCATGCAATTGATTTTATTTCCGCATGTGATGATCAATGGTAGAAGAGATTCTGTATTATGCATGAAGCTAAAATAGTGTGTGATCGGGAGAATCTCGGTGAATAATATATCAGTTATTCAAATTTCTACATGGTATCGGAGCGATATTGATCATTGGAGCAATTGCAAACATTGAAGCGGTTGAGTTTTGTGCTGGTGGAATTCGAATTTGCAGTAGTGTTTTCTTGGTGTCGAAGTTGAGATGTCTTTCAACGGATTGCGATTGGAGTATTCCCTTGAGGGTAGCTCGAATTATATTGCATGGAAGGACAGGATGGAGGCGGTGCTGGATGACAATGGGTTGAAGGAGTTCATAGATGCAGAAATTCCAAAACCTACTTCTAGCGATGTTGCCGTACTTGACGCATGGAAAAAGAAGACAACAAAGTGTCGAAGGATTCTGTTGGAAGGTGTGAAGGATCACATAGTGTCCAGCCTTCATGGTAAGGCTTCTCCATTCTTGATGTGGAAAGATTTGACAGATTTATTCCAAAGCAAGAGCGACCAGAGGAAGTTGGCACTCAAGGACAAACTCAGGAACATAAAGATGGAGAAAGGTGACAGTATGCCCAAGTACCTCACGAGAGAGTTTTGCCAATGCGAGGGGATGAGGTGGGAAGTGTGGGGGTTCTGTTGATAGCCCGAACGCCTTGGTGAGCTTGGCTCTCCATGGGCTTCCGAAGAGTTGGCACTCCTGTCAGGACTCTGTCAATGGTTGGGAGAAATTGCCAGGATGGGAGCGACTTTGGTCGGATCTTGTGCAAGAGGAGATAAGGCGGAGTACCAGGGACGGATCTTCATCAAGGAACTCTGATGAAGAGAATTTCGCTTTGGATGCCAAAGAAAAGAAGGGGAAGAACAAGAAAGCTTCTCATTCCGGTGTGAAAGGCAAGAAGTAGGACATGTCCAAGGTGAAGTGCTTTCACTGTCACCAACATGGACATTATGCCACAAATTGTCTGCAGAAGAAGAAAAATAAGCAGGCTGCTAGATCTATAGCTGGAGAGGCCTTAGCCTCGCAGTTTGAGCTAGATTTTTCATTGATCGCATGCTTGGTCTCAAGTGTGGCGGGGTTAGTGTGGTTTCTGGATAGTGGTGCGTCTTTTCACATGACAGGAGATCGAGATTTGTTTACTAATATGGATGAGAAAGATCTTAGAGTGCACATCGAGATGGGCGATGATGGTAGATACAGTGCGACCGGTATCGGTACCATTTCCTTTGAGAGGGAGTCTGGTAAACCCTTCGTATTGAAGGAAGTGATGCATGTTCCAGGATTGAAGAAGAATCTTATCTCTGTGGCGATGTTAGAAGACAAGGGATATGATGTTGTCTTTAGCGAGGAAAAGGCTTTCCTGCGCAGTAAGGCAACTGGTGAGACCCGGAGGATAGGGGTTCGAGTTAAGAACCTTTATCAATTGCAGGTAGATGGCTGTGCAGCAATGGTAGGCAAGGTAGAAGGAGTGGTGAGCCGGGATGATGGGGAGTTGTGGCACCGGATATTGGGCCACCTTCACCATGGAGCTTTGAAGATACTGCAGCAGATTTCTACTGGGCTTCCTAAAGGCACTCTTGCACAGTCAGATCAGTGCAAGGGGTGTACCTTGGGAAAATTTGTGAAAGCCACCTTTCACAAGAAGGATAGTCGCGCCACGACGATCCTTGAGAGAATTCACACAGACGTGTGTGGACCTTTCTCAGTAGCTTCGACAGCAAAGCACAGGTATTATGTGATATTTGTTGATGATTTTTCTCGTAAGTGCTGGATCTTCTTCATGCAGAAGAAGAGCGAGACATACTCAAATTTCTGTGAGTTCAAGGCGTTGGTGGAGAAAGAATCGGGGAAGCAGGTGAAGGCTCTTAGGAGCGACAATGGTGTTGAATTCATCTCTGGAGAATTCAAGGACTTTTGCAGCGCAGAAAGAATTCGAAGAGAGCTCATAGCACCTCATAACCCACAACAGAACGGGGTTGCTGAGCGGAAGAATAGAACGATCGTGGGTGCTGCATGGGCGATGTTGCATGATTAGGGCCTACCCATACACTTGTGGGTGGAGGCATGCAATATTGTAGTATATGTGCAGAACCGTTGTCCTCACAAGATACTTGGCATGAGTACACCCGAGGAGGCATTTTCTGGTAAGAAGCCTGATATTTCCCATTTGAGGATTTTTGGTTCACCTGTTTACATTCATGTGACGAAGGATGCCAGGAAGAAGTTGGAGCCGACTGCAGAGGTTGGGATATTTTTGGGGTACACTGATACGCCCAAAAACTATCATGTGTATTTACCAGACAGTCGCAAGACTATTGTGCGACGGGATATCAAATTTCATGAGGAGAAAGCCATGAAGTGTTCGCTTGAGAGGGAGCCACACTTGCATGCAGATGAGGAGCTATTAGTTCCTAAGGATGAGTCTCGGGATGTGGATCAGCCACAAGATGAGGTTCATGGAGTGGAAGAGACCACTCATGCAGTGCCAACCATCAGAGGGCGGAAGCGCACTACAGAAGCTGAGCGATTGGCTCAAGATGTAGAGAAAAGTTGTGGAACTTTCATCCGACCTTGACAGACTCTCTCCTCAAGGTATGCGTTGACTCTGCAAATCAGTGTATCGTGACAGAGCCATCCTCTTTCGAGGAAGCTGTGGAGGATCCCACATGGGTAGATGCCATGGTGGAAAAGTATGATTCGATTGTCAGAAACAGTGCATGGGAGATTGTCCCAAGGCCGGAAGGGAAATCAGTGGTGAGTTCGAGATGGATCTACAAAGTGAAACGAGCGGTGACGGGAGTGTGGAGAAATGCGAGGCTAGATTTTTGCACAGTTTTCTCAGATAGAGGGATCGATTATGAGGAGACCTTTGCATTGTAAGCAAGGTATTCTTCCATACGTTGTATGATTGCTCTCGTATGGGATGGGGCCTTCTTCTCATCGGTGGATGCTGAATACTGTTAATCAGGAGACATTGAGAGGAGGTGTATAGACGCGACCAGAAGGTGAGATCTTCAGCAGTGTGATGCTGTGTGCGGGCTCAAGAAGAGAGAGAGAGGAGAGAGAGGCGAGAGAGAGAGAGAGAGAGAGGCGGCGGCGGCGGGGCGAAGAGGCGAGAGGCGGGGGTTGAAGCAAGCACCTCGTGCTTGGTACACATGGATAGACGGTTATTTATATTTCAGGACTTGGATTCTTAGCACTGGCGATCCGAACCTATACCAGATTGTGGTGGAGGGTAAGTTGCTGATCATTGTACTTTATGTAGATGATTTGATTTTGACAAGTGATGAGCTGTTGATACTCTCATGCAAGGAGGATCTTTCAAAAGAGTTTGAGATGAAGGACTTGGGCCTCCTTCATTATTTCCTGGGATTGGAAATTTGGCAGCGCAGTGGTGGACTATTTGTTTCTCAGGGTAAGTATGCCTGGGAGATATTGGATAAGTTCAACAGGCATGGCTGCAAGCCTGTTTATACTCCTCTTCCTGGTGGTTGGAGGAAGGAGGATGCTACTTCAGCAGAGGTAGTGGATTCCACTGTTTATCGACAGTTGGTGGGGTCGCTTATGTATTTGGTCAATACACGACCAGACATATGCTATGCAGTTAACCAGCTTTCACAAGCTATGGTTAAGCCTACCAAGCTCTTTTGGAAGGCGGGGAAGCATGTACTAAGATATCTCAAAACTTTCTCTGAAGCACATGGGGATGTCTGGTTGTGAAGTACGAACGGTCGGATGAGGTGAAGCTATGTGGCTTCACGGATGCGAATTGAAGGAGCCAACGGACGAAAGAGCACATACGGGAAGTTTTAAGTATTGGGTCGATAACGGTTTCTTGGTACAGTAGGAAGCAGAGATCTGTGGCACTCAGTTCAGCAGAGGATGAGTATATGGCAGTGATTTTGGCTACATGCGAGGCTATATGGATGAGGAAGATCCTGGTCAGGTTGTTCGATTCACACTACATTGACATTCGGTGTCATCATATAAGAGATTATGTGCAGTGGAAGATCATGTTACTTTCATACATTCCCACGGAGGATCAGGATGCTGATATCTTGACGAAGGCGCTCACCAGGAGAAAATTCGAATACCACGGGGGCAGGATAGGGGTTGCAGATAATCCTTATCTTGTTGAGAGGGAGTGTTGAGATTGCAACAAGATGAGGAGCTTAGTGGAAAGAAGTCGCCTTCACTAAGTGGGCCCGCAGGCTATTTTGGCGCAAAGTCTATTTTAAGACTATGTCTATTTTTAGACATATGGATCATGTTCTATGAGTTGCAGGATGCTATTTGTGGATGGTTGGTCAAGTCGAAAAAAATATATGGACTTCTATTTTTAGACATATTGGGCGGAATCTATTTTAGATTGCCAGTCTAAAAATAGATATGTCGAATATTATTAGCTCTTAATAATATTTGGACTCTAAACATTATCTTATTCTCTTGGAGCACTTCAGTTAAGTGCACAGATGTGGCACAGGAGCTGACAGAAGGAATTACGCTATTTCTAAGGGTTATGTGGAGCTATTGCATGGATACTTCAGTTAGAACTCATGTGACAGAGTTTGGTGGAGTTGATTGAGGAAATTAGTGGAGTTGTATTCAGTTTAACTAATCTAAAAATAGTTGAGCTATTTGTGTTCAGTTTAACTAATTGATACAATTAGTGAGAGTGGTGTGAATTAATTATTAATTAATTCACTAATTATAAACTCATAAATCAACTAAAGAATGCATCAATTAACTTCAGTGCATGGACAGTTTCAGTGGAGACCAGTGCAGACATAGGTGAAAGAGCAGGTTAACTATCAGCTGTGACTATACTGTTGCTATTTGCAACACACAGATAGGTGGAGAAGCCCATGAGGATTGCACAGTTCAATCCAGGTGGTTTATCTATTTAATGAAGCCATCCCATATCATTAATTAAGCAATAGAAGCTGGCTATCAAGTGGCAAAACATTGGAGCATGTGTTTTGCTAGATCTAGCTTGATAGTGTGTAGCAATTGAGGGTGTGCATGAGAGCTTGTGAGGAGCTTTGTAATATGATTGTTACATGATATCCATGACATATAATATACAGATAGTTGGGGTTTTCAGCTTTAAGCTTTCCCATTAAATACTGTGTTCATATGTGTGATTGTTTGTGGTTTTAATGTATGCATGCAATTGATTTTATTTCTGCATGTGATGATCAATGGTAGAAGAGATTATGCATTATGCATGAAGCTAAAATAGTGTGTGACTAGGAGAATCTTGGTGAATAATATATCAGTTATTCAAATTTCTACACCTTTTGGTCGATCTTGTTGTCGTGGCTGAAGCTGCTCAGAACGAGGCGGTGATCAAGGAGGTTCAGATCTGCTGCAAGGATTTTCTATGCTAGCAACGGTGCAAGATTTGATCCTGCACTAGGATTAGCGGTCACGGTAAGTACTCTAACTACCAAATAAACATTGGAGATATCGATAAGTTACAAAGAGTGATTAAAAGTAAGAAATCATGTAATAAATAATTAATTAATGCTAAGTTGAATTAAAAATATGAAAAATAAAGTTTATATGAAATATGTCACCGTTCTTGGACTGGTGCAAGATGAGGGTGCATAAAAGAGGTAAAACAACGGTAAATGGTTATGATTTAGGAAGGTGAAAATGGCAAAAAAGAGAGAAAATTAGGGGGCTAACATCTTCCCATCCCTAAGATGTTGTGTGTTCTCACACAACTCTTTACCTTTGCAAAAAACCTTCAAAACTTTGAGCATTCCAGCTCAATCCTACTCTAACATACTAACATTAGCCTACAATGTTTCTAAATTCTTCTTTCTGATGTTCTTTAGTTTCTTTGTCACCTTTTTAAGTCGCTTGAAACATCGTGCGGCTCGGTACTTCCAAACTCTAACTTCTCCTTTCTTTTTCTAGATCTCTGCAATTAATTCTTCTTTACTCTGTTCTTTATCCTCCTGTGCTTTAGCTATGAGCTGTTCTAAGTTCTGCACTTGAAGCTCTAGTTCAACTATCCGAGTAGCAGGAGTTACCAAATCTTCTTCTTCTTTTATCTCGACAGGGGCTGTGTCTTCCTCAGGGACCTCAGTATCCCTCATGGTTTCAGCAAACACTTATTCCTCTTCTTCTTCTTCTTCTTCTTCGAGTTCTTATTATTCTTCTGGTTCTTCTTCTTCTTGCACTGGTGCAGAAGGGGATTCAACGTCCTATGGGGACTATGGTTCTTTTCCTACACTAGATTCTTCATTCTTTTTCCGGGCCCTTTTAATGAAATCGGCCAACAGAGTGTCATCTTCAACCTATACAAATTTTGTTGCGTCCGCAAGGACTGACAGGTTGTCTTCTTCGGGGGTCTGTGCCTGTACTGGTGTCGTAGAAGGAGTATCTTCAACATGTGCACCAGTTGTCTTCTTATTTGTATATGGGTTCCTTTCTTCTGTTGATTTTTTAGGTCATTCCCTTTACATTCTTACTTGAACCCTTGCTTGTGCTACCAAGGTCCTCTGTCTCCTTTCTAGCAGCTGTCTTTTTATGTAGTTGTTTTAACAACGCCTCCCAGGTCATGCCTTTAACTCTAATTGTTTCTGGACCAAAATCTCTATCAAGCCGTGGTGATATAACTTCTGGTTGGCCTGGTCTGCTTGTCCGTACCCGCACACCCTTGGCCATTTTTTCCAAGCTCTTTAGCAAAAATGGGGGAAATTAATCCTCCGTCGGGCGTGCCAGCCGACTTCGAAATGCTTCAACATCCTAAAATTGTACACAAAATTGAGGGAGTACCTTCCTTCACAGGTTACGAATTTATGTAGGATGAAAAGGAGGTCATGCCACTGTCCCAGCAAGGCACTGTGCAGAATTCCTTTCTTCCAATCTACCTTCATCTTCTTGTCGATGATGAAACACTGCCACCGCTTCCTTTCTAGTTTCTAATTTTGAAACCACTGCTCACTAGTATTTTCCAAGCCTGTCGCTACTGCTATAAAATCTTCCGTAACCTCAAATTTTAGAGGCCCAATTTTTACTCGGCCATTTTTTAAACTTCTGGAAAAATGTAGGGCCACTTCACTTTTGTGCCCATCAAAATTTTGCAAGAATTGAAGAAAGCCCGAGTCTCACAATAGTGCAAGACTATTGTGATACTTAGCAGTCTATTCTACCCTACTGAGAGATGAAGGTTCACTTCGAACAGGAGGCATTGCTTCTTAACGGTTTTGAACAGTTAATAATTTACATGCAACACCGGGAAAATTGGTTCTTATAGATAGGGATCCAACCGTCCACCATCCCTTCCATCTTATCACTCGTTCATTCCACTGAAATAGCTGTGGATGTGCGGCATCTTTGAGATCGTGTCGAACTGGTACTTGCGGCAGCGTTTTAATGGCTAGGTGAGGTAATCATTACGAGTGAAGGACATCTAGGATTATGGCAGAAATGGGCAATTATATCCAATCAATGGTTAAACACTTATGCACTCCTTCATAATTCAAAAAAATAACTTTAGCATTCATTAAAAAAATGATCATGATTCTTAACTTAAAAACACCTTGTACTTTAAATAATTTTCTCCTAGTTAACATGATAGCACAAGTACTCATCGACTTAGTGAAATTACTTCTTATATACTTTCATGATGACCATTTTCCTATGACATATGCTAAAGAACAAATTGTATTATTTTTCTGACAGGGTGCATGCTTGCACCAGTCTGCTTGCACTGATTAAACTATGCTATTCTACTGGTACCATTCTGCTTGCATTTATTATATAGGACGACATGCTTGCACTAGTGCAAGCATAATATCTGAAAAAAGAACAGGGAATTTAAGTAAAATATAGGCTAGACTTCCAACATGGCTTCCTCAACTTATACTAGAAATTTGCTTCGCCCTTTCTTAATGCTTCAGAGCATATCCTTTTGCTCTTTGTGCGCGAGATCCTGCAATGAATTCATGAGGGAAAAAAGAAGTGGAAAAAGAGAAATTTCAGAATGGGAAGGAATTTTGTTACAGGGATTCCAGGAATAGTCCCACAAGAGGGGATAAACAGAAGTGGGATAGGGAAAAAAAATTCAAGGGTAAAGTGGGTTTTTTACGAAACGGACAGGGTAAATTCAAAAGAATATAGGAAGGTTAATCATTCTGGGATTGAAGAAGAAAACTGAGGGAATATTACGAAAGTGGAATATGAAGAAAGGCAGAAAATTTTCTGGAAGGTCTGCTTGCACTGGTGCAAGAAAAATAACTACAGCGAGAATTAAGCATTACTTGAATAAAAATATCCATGCTAATTACCCCAATTGCATAAAGGTTGGTTCTGTTGAACCTGATTTTACTTGGTGGTCGCTAGCATATCTAAAGATCAAGCAACATTCTCTTTTATTAGAAATTTTTTATCTTCCTACTAGCAAGCTGGTTTTTAGGTTGATCCTTTTGCAATCATGTCAGCGAACTGATTTTCATAATTACAGGAAAATATTTTTTCTTTACTTTTTATTTAAATTATTTTATTTTTTATTTTTATTTTTATTTTTATTTTATTTTTTTTAAGAAGAAGAAGAATTCATGTTTTCAAAAGTTTGGTATTACCATTCACCACTACCATCCCGAATTTCCGTTGGACTTGCTATGTAAAATATTTCCTGGCAAGTGGCTAAAAATAATTTTTTAATCTGTGTCCATTTACCAAGAATACTGAATTTTGTCCATCAATAGTTTTAACTTCTACTGCTCCATTCTCGAATACTCGGATCACTTCATAAGGTCCCATCCAACGTGTATGGAGTTTCCCTTTAAAAATTTTAAATCTAGAATCATAAAGGAGCACCCAATCACCTGGTTGGAATTGCTTTTTCTGAATAGACTTGTCATGCCACCTTTTGCGTTGTTGCTGAATTAGTATGTTCTACTGAACAACATCCCTGCGAAATTCATCTAACTCATTTAATTGGATAAGACGTCGTTGTGCCTCAGAGAGATCTAGTCCTAACTAAACTGCAGTTTTGAAAGTTTTGATCTGGAATTCAATTGGTAACAGAACTTGTTTGCCATATACTAGCTCATATGGTGTATGTCCCGTGCTATTTCTCCAAGTGGTTATGTATGCCCACAAAGCTTCTGGTAATCTTTCAACCCAGTCTCTCTGATGCATATTTAATGGCTTTGTAAGAATGGACTCTATCACTTTGTTTATGGATTCCACCTAGCCATTTGCTTGCGAGTGATATGGTGTGGATTTCTTGTGCCAGATCTTGTATTGCTCCATCACACCCTGTACCAGATTAGAAATAAACTGCAGACCATTGTCAAAAACAATTTCTCTAGGCACACCAAATCTAGTAAATATTTTAGTAAAAATAAAATCAACAACAACTTTTTCTGTAGCAAAGGAAACAGCTTTAGCTTCTACCCATTTTGTAACAAAATATGTAAAAACTAAAATATGCTTTTTAATTAATGAAGTTGGATTTATTGGCCCTATAAAATCAATAGCCCATTTTTCAAATGGCTAAATCATAACTTGGGGGCATAAAGGCATTTCATTGGTTTGATTAGGCTGGCCCACTCATTGACAGCTATCACATTTCCTGACATACTATTTGGCATCCTTAAACAAGGAAGGCCAAAAGTAACCAGCCCACAATACTTTATATGCAGTCCGCTTATCAGCGAAGTGGCCTCCACAAGGTTCATCATGAGCAGATTTCAATATGTCAAACACTTCCTCCTCTCTTACACATCTACGGATAATCAAATTTGGACCAGTATAAAAGATATCTCCTTGAATCCAGGAGTATGCAGCACTTTTCTGAATAATATTCCGCTTTTCATGAGCAGACAAGTGGGGTGGTGTTTTCCCAGTAACCAAGTAATTAGCAATGTCAACAAACCATGGAGAATCTGTTGACATAGCAAAAATATGTTCATTTGGAAAATCATAATTAACAGGAGTTGGTTCACCAGGGTTATCTAATCTAGAAATAAAATCTGCTATAACATTAGATTTTCCTGGTCTATCAACAATAGTAACATTAAATTCCTGCAACAATAGCAATCACCTAGTCACTCTACCGCTAGTAAATGGTTTGTTCATCAAATATTTAATCGCGGAATGATCATTATGTACAAATACTTCATATCCTGTAATATAGTTCCTTTCCTCTGATGCTTCATTTAATTCAGTGGAAGACAAATTCTTACTAATATAATAAATAGCATAGGATTGCTTATTTTTCCTCTTGTCCTAAAGCTGCGCCAATAGCCAAATATGAAGCATCAGAGGAAATGTGTAAAGGCAGGGACCAGTTAGAACCTCTCAAAACTGGTGCCTGTACTAAATTTTCCTTCAATGTTTCAAAATACCGTTGGCAAGCTGTCGACCAAGAAAATTCACTATCCTTAGCTAGAAGTCGGAAAAGAGGGGCAACTATCTTGGAAAATTTTTCAATGAATCTTCTACTGTAACCAATATGTCCCAAAAAACCTCTTACTTCCCTTTGAGTTTTGGGTGTAGAAATTTGAATAACTGATATATTATTCACCAATATTCTCCTGATCACACACTATTTTAGCTTCATGCATAATACAGAATCTCTTCTACCATTGATCATCACATGCGGAAATAAAATCAATTGCATGCATACATTAAAACCACAAGCAATCACACATATGAACACAGTATTTAATGGGAAAGCTTAAAGCTGAAAACCCCAACTATCTGTATATTATATGTCATGGATATCATGTAAAAATCATAGTACAAATCTCCTCACAAGCTCTCATGCAGACCCTCAATTGCTACACACTATCAAGCTAGATCTAGCAAAACACATGCTCCAATATTTTGCCACTTGATAGCCAGCCTCTATTGCGTAATCCAAGATGAATAATTGCACATCTTGAGTTCAAATCCCTCTGGTATGTACTGCGCAATCCTCATTGGAATCTCTATCAATGTGTGGTGCAAACTCATGCACCAGTATAGTCACAACTGATATTCACACTGCTCTTTCACCTACCTCTTCACTGGTCTCCACTGAAACTGTCCATGCACTGAAGTTAATTGATGTATTCTTTAGTTGATTAATGAGTTTATAATTAGTGAATTAATTAATAATTAATTCACACCACTCTCACTAGTGTATCAATCAGTTAGACTAGATACAACTAGCTCAACTATGTTTAACTCAGTTAAACTGAATACAACTCCACTAACTTCCTCAATCAACTCCATCAAACTTTGTCACATGAGTTCTAACTGAAGTCAACATGCAATAGCTCCACTAAACCCTAGGAATAGCGTGATTCCTTCTGTTAGTTGCATGTGCCACATTTGTGCACTCAACTGAAGTGCTCCAAGAGGATAAGATAATGTTTAGAGTCCAAATATTAGTAAGAGCTAATAATATTCTACATATCTATTTTTAGACTGGAAATCTAAAAATAGATTCCGCCCAATATGTCTAAAAATAGAAGTCCATCTATTTTTTTCCGACTTGAATAACCATCCACAAATAGCATCCTGCAACTCATAGAACATGATCCATATGTCTAAAAATAGACATAGTCTAAAAATAAACTTTGCGCCAAAAATAGCCTGCAGGCCCACTTAGTGAAGGCGACTCCTTTCCACTAAGCTCATCATCTTGTTGCAATCTCAACATTGGGTGCAGGAAGATGCAGAATGATTTCAATCTTTGCTGGATCAACCTGGATACCTTTACCAGAAATCAAATGGCCAAGTACCACTCCCACTTTTCACATCAATCTACATTTCTTGTCACTCAAGGCAAGATGGGCTTCCTAACAACGGAGAAGTACTTTCTCCAGATTTTTGAGAGCTTTCTGAAAAGAATCACCAAACACAGAAAAGTCATCCATATAAATTTCTACAAATTCTAGATCAACAAAAATGGCCAGGACTTCCCTTTGAAAGGTAGTCGGGGCATTACATAAACCAAAGGGAAGCACTTTATAAGAAAATGTACCCCATGGACATGTAAAAGTAGTTTTATCCTCATCTTTGGGTGCAATCTATATCTGGTTATAGCCACTGAAGCCATCCAAAAAGGAAAAATATTTCTTTCCTATAAGGGTATCAAGCACCTTGTCAATGAAAGGGATAGGGAAGTAATCTTTGAGAGTGGCTTTGTTTAATTATCGATAATAAATACAAATACACCATCTTCCATATTTCTTAGGTACTAGCACTAATGGAGAGACCCACTGACTGTCGGAAATAGGATAGATAAAACCGACATCCAAGAGTTTCTGTACTTATTCCTTCACAATATCTCTTAGAGCTGGATTCATTCACCTTTGGGGTTGTTGGATAGGTCGGGTTCCTTCTTGAATATAGATATGATGTGTACAAGTTTCAGGAGGAATACCTTTCATATATTCATAGCCCCAAGCAAAGGCACTAAGATGGTTTTGCAACAAATTCACAAGCTGCTCCTGCTGAGATGAGTCCAAATCTGAACTAATATGCAAGGATTTACTGGGGCTAATCTCAACAAGAGTAGTTTCAAGCTTAGGAGTACTCAAGGGAGTGGTCAAATGCAGCGGTACAGAAAAATGAGAATCATGATTATCTTGAAAATCTAGGCTAAAAATCTGGCTCAATGGCTCAAAATTAGGCATAGTTTCAAGATTATTTAGGAAAACTTGAATCTCATCTTCTTGTGAAGACCCAGTATAATGATGGATAATTGAAATAGGCTGAGTCTCCTCATCACTGCTTTGATCCAACCATAAAGTATCTCGAAGGTCCTGAATGGATCTGGCAGGGGGGTATAAGGTAACTTTCTTCCTAGAATCTCCACATGAAATATACATATCACCGAAACGACATCCAATATATGCATCGGCCATAGCAAGCCATGGTCGACCCAAGCAAGCCATGGTACTCCTACTGGGTTCTTTGGCTGAAGCACAATGAAATCAGTGAGATATTCCCAAGAATCTAATGAGATGATCACATCATCCAAAACTCCTTCTGGCTTAATTTTAGATCTATCTGCTAAATCAAGCATAGTGGGAGTAGGGCGAAGATGAGATAACTGAAGTTGATCCATGGTTTGCTTAGTCATGACATTAATGGCTGCCCCCAGGCCTATAAGAACATTATATACAAGGACAGTACCAATCTGAACTGAGACAATAGGGTTTTTGGGATCAGTATATTTTTCCATAGACACACATCTCGTCATCAACTTTGCTGCCCTACCAACAAATTGAATGGTTTGGGGTTCCAATCTCTTCCTCCTGGGTTTCTTGAGACAGATTTCCTTAATAATATTGGTACAAATGGGGATCTCTTTAATGGCTTGAAGTAAAGGTATCTTAATGAAAATATTTCGAAGCTTAGATGCCAAACTAGTCTCAGAAATAGGCTCACTTCTTTCCATTACTAGCCTCTCTAGGAAGGGAGGCTGGTTGGAAGAAGATGGCAAGGATTCAGAAGGTAAGGGCTTCTTAGAGACAACTTTCGGAGAATGGTTAAGAGTTTTCTCTTCTCCTTTCTCTTCAACAATCACTATAGGTTGCTTCTGATTTTCTGATGTTACAGTCCTTCCCGATCTTAATTGAATATCATGAACCCCAACTAGAATAGACTGGTACTCGAATGGTAAAGGTGGGTTTATTACATAGATCATTTGCACTACTTTATTATTGTTAGGATTGGGCATAGGATGAGCAGGAAACTGAGGAGGTTGAAAGGGTGGAGGTAAAGGCAATGGTGGAGTAGACTGACTCAGAAGTTGAGGCATTGAATAAGGTGTATGCGTAGATGGATATGACTGCATAAGTGGCTGGTGGGAGTATGGAGAATGAGTTGGCCCTCCCCAACCTTCTTTCCATGGTTGAGAAGGTTTCCCATGCTGATATTGATTCCCATACTGCCACTGCTGATTAGTGTTAGAATAAGAATATGCATGTGAATGATAACCAAAATAGTGTGGAGAAAATTCAGGATCCATACCTGCACCTACCTGAGGCCAATTCCTTCTTGCTCCCATAGCATACAAGTATTCAGGTTCAAGTTGTCCCCCTGTAAATATAGCTTTAAGTCCTGGTATAGAGAGACATTTTTCTGTGACATGGTCTTCTGCACAAATAACAAACTTATTAGTTTCTTTCAAATTAAGAGGACACTCTTTAGGAGGATGCTTGTCTCTACATTTCGGACAGAAAATACATAATGACTCTTGTTCCTTCATTATTTTTTGCTGAAATTTTAAAGAGTCTAACTGTTTGGTAACAGTATTCATTATATCAATTTTCATGTTTTCCATTTTATTTTGTAGTCCAATAATCATAGCATCAATAGATTCAGTTTTTCTATTTCTATTTCAAGTTCCTCTACCAGATCTATACTGATTTCTTGAAAATTTTCTGCATAATTCACAAATTTGTTCAAAAGTTTGCTGCGAAATATCACCTTGTCCTAACAGATTTAAATTATTTCTAGCATTATCAGTAAGTCCTCTTAAGAACAAGGTTATAATAGTACTGTGATCAAACTTAAGTTTTGACAATTGTAAAATATACAGAAATCTTTCTAGGTAATCTTTAAGAGTTTCATCATCATCCTGTATGATTATAAAAATCTCATCCTGCATGTCCTGAGTTTTGAAATATTCTTGATATTTAGACAAAAACACTCTCTTCATCTGATCCCAAGAGGTTATAGTGTTTCCTCCTAACCCCATAAACCAGTGTAGAGCTGAGTCATTAAGAGTAACAGGAAATAATCTTAACTTCTGAGCATCAGTTGAATAATCATAACTTCTACACAGAATATCAAACTCGAATAGAAAAGAGTCAGGATCTTCATGAACTTTACCATGGAAATGAGGGAGAGTTGATAGTGGAATATTCTTCATTTGCGCCACAGTATCAGGATCCACAATTGGAAACAAAAAATTGGATTGTTCTTCACTTACCTGGTTTTCACCAGTCCCTTCCAAATGATCTTCATGGTCCACCATTGTTTCCCTTTTACTTGTACCGCTCTTAAAAGGCTGAACCACACCTGATCTGTTGTCACTAGAATCCAGGTGGATTGTTTCTGCGTGATTGGTTTGAATTGGATTGGACGTCCTGCTTACATAAGGAGACCCAATATGAGAATTATTTTCAGAATTATTTTGGCCCTTAGTGGGCTTCGAACCCTTACCTTTTCTAGGCATTCATTTCAAAAAATAAAAATAACAAAAAACTTCTAGTAAAAAAATGTTGTCAGAAATAAATTAACACCAGTAAAATTCCTTCAAAGAATCTTTTCCAAACAATACTGCAAAAATAAAGGAAAAATTACCTCTATTGTATAAACAGAAAATTCTTACAAAATCAAATCGCCTCCCTGCCAATGGCGCCAAAATGTTGGGTGTAGGAATTACACTTAAGAAAACTCCTCAACACTTAATTTGTCAACCCGGGGGATCCGTAAACTTATAGACGAAGCACAAGCAATGCCAGAGATGGTATGAATCTTCCTAATATAATTCCCTACTTTCTTTAAAGGAAATATTGCAGAATCAAATTAAGAGAAAAAGGCAACTTGAACCATCAAAATAATCTAAGACTGGAACAAGGAAGAATGCATTTGCAAGAGGGAACTAAAGATAAAGGAAATCACTCTAGCTAATTATTGTTTAACTACTGAGTCTATGTTTTTCTTTAGCAGAGACACTTAGCAGTCTCATCACATGGGCCCTTAAACCATCTCCTTTGGAGATTTCCTTCTTGCCCTAATCTGTCCTACACTTTCGCAGTCTGCTTGCACTACTGCAGGAACAGAGATTTATGCAGAAGGTATAAATGGTGTCTTTACTAAAGGCTTTTTACTTCATGAAAGGGCTTGAACTTTTCCAGGTTTGAAGCACTCAGATCCCATGGCAAGAAACTAGTTCTTGCATCGGATCAGAGCTTCATGCACTTAGCATTTAATTCTTAAAATGAGTGCTTAATTATTGCAAGTGCTATTATACTTTTAAATAAAATTGCACACATAAAAAGTGAATGTTTCTGATCTTAACATAGTGTAGGAATAAAGAAACAATCAATATACATTTATCCTATCATAAGCATTTAATGAAAGAAATAAGATTGCAGGAAGTAGCCTAAGAAGGCTTGCTGCATCACTCCAACGTGCACCGGTGCAAGTTCATTTCTCCTTCTTGGACCAAGCGGGAAAACCAATCAAACAGAATTGCAGAAAAGGAGATATCACACCAACATGCACTGGTGCAGGTTTATTTCTCCTGCTTGGACCAGGCGGAGGAAAACCAATCTGAAATTAAGTGTAGGAAAGGAAATTGCAGGAAAAGGAAATTTATCTACTTCATAAGATGGATCCGCGTTCACTCAGACAGGAATGCATTTGCTTAAAATTAAATCACACTTGACAATGTAAACACAAATTACAGGAAAACTAGAAATGGGGTAAACGTGCTGGGTTGGCTGGGCCCTAGCCAACCAACACATTTCCCTTTTAAATAAAAACGTTGTTCAGTACCTTAATCAATTCATCAGCTCAAATACAGAAGCACAATTTGTGAAACATGAGGCGGATCTCCCTTTTATTAATTCATTGAGGCAAGTACATACATTAATACATCGTCAAGCCCAAATTCGAGCGATAACAAAATACAACAACCTGTTACCGCCTCTCTGGTTGTGTCTCTGTTCTCCTCTGCTATCAAAAAAACTTCTCCCTAGTCCTATTTACATTCTACATTATATAGATCTTTGGCCAAAGGCCAAAATAGATCATTCAACCAATTACATAACCAAATGAAAAATTTAGCTTTTTGGCCTTCAAAATTAGATAGTTAGCAAAACTTGTCGTAGCCAATCTCCAGCTTTCATCCTTCGCAGATTCGGTCTCGGCTACCTTTTGGTCAATCTTTTTGTCGTGGATGAATCTGCTCAAAACGAGGTAGTGATCAAGGAGGTTCAGATCTACTGCAAGGATTTTCTGTGCTGGCAATGGTGCAAGATCTGATCCTGCACTAGGATCAACAGTCACAGTAAGTACTCTAACTACCAAATAAACATTGGAGATATCGATAAGTTACAAAGAGTGATTAAAAGTAAGAAATCATGTAATAAATAATTAATTAATGCTAAGTTGAATTAAAAATATGAAAAATAAAGTCTATACGAAATATGTCACCGTGCTTGGACTGGTGCAAGATGAAGGTGCATAAAAGAGGTAAAACAGTGGTAAATGGTTATGATTTAGGAAGGGGAAAATGGAAAAAAAGAGAGAAAATTAGGGGGCTAACACCTAGATGGGTATTTATATTTTTAATAGCCTGTGGTTGAGCCGATCAACATATGAATAGGTGTGACTGATCTTTTAGGCCAACTTTTCCAGTTGATACGAAGCGGACTTCTCCAAGGAGTATTCCAACAAGGTTACAACTTTTTTTCATTGTATTTTGAGCTTGTTTTTGAACTTGCATTAAGGGCTATTGAGAACTTATTCCACAAGGTCCTGGAGCATATATCTAGACTGGATTTGACACTTAACTCAAACATATTGGAAATCAAGAAGAAGTCCATCTACTTAATAAATTATGCTCATGAAACCCATGAAGCAAATATAACAATAATTTATATTATTTTGGCTTCTTCTTTTTTCATAATTACTTAATTACATAGACAACATGAAGGCTGACCTAGTTACACTTTTTAGAGTGGATTTATACATGTGGTATACATGCTTAACCATGTGATTTATTAGCGATTTTTGGAGGTTGGAATGGGTTGATTCATTTGATAATATATTGATGATTTTTTCCTAGTTTATTTTGGTTGAGTTGTGACTCAAGGGTTTGCATGAATGGTGAACTTGGTTGGTTTATTGATTGTAATGGATGGAGAGAGGTTCCATAATTATTCCTAGGGGATAACATTATTACACGACTTTTAAATTTGTGAAAATATAGTTCATGGATGTGATAGATGTTTGGTATATTTTTATTGGTGATCTTGTGCATTTGTACCTTAATGTTGGTGAGTGAAACTTTCATGTTGTATTTGTCATATGTGTACCCTTGTCTTTGAGCATTTCATCATTGAAGTGTATAACAAACCTAACTTGGAGACATGTTCAACACATATGGTGGTGGATTAGTGATTTATTCCAAACTTGCAATTTATGGGAGTGGTGATGAGTACTAGAGATAGGGTTGTTGGATCTCCAAGGTAGAGGAAGTTGAGGTAAATGATAATCCTACTTTAGGATTCTCTTGGGAAATGGGAGATGACCTTTTTCAGCTTATTACTTTAGTTGTTGAAGCTTTTGAGGTGCATGATATAAATTCTCATATTCATATTTTATCATATCCTTGTATGAGTTGTTGTTACATTTTTCCTAAAGCTTGATATTTTATGATCAATAAGTAATATGTATACAAAAATTTCATCTTGTGATTTTGATGTATTTAACTCACTTGTGTTCATCTTACTAGAGATGTGGTTATATTTACAAGATGGCTTGAACATCTCTTTATATGGCTCTAAAATATTTTGACCCGAAATGACGAATTTAGCAATGCTATAGTGTTCATGGGTTATTGTTTATGTCTTCTTTGTTCTTGAGTGATTTTAGATTTCAACAACTAGTGGTCCAAGGTAATGTTTCTTTAGTTTCACAAAAGATCATTATTCTTTTGGAGCCCATAGTGAAAAGGAAGATAGGCTAGCCTAGTTTGGTGGTTGTTAGGGCCCTATATTACTAGTGTAGTCACTTATTGTTGTTAGTGTAGCCCCCGTATCATTATTGTTGTACCCCTGTAGTCCCCTTATTGTTATTATTGTGCCCCATAATAGCCCACTATTGTTATTTTTGTGCCCTAACATTATTATTGTTAGGTCGGCTAGGATTATATTGTGACCCCATGGACTCCTATATATAGAAAGGAGGTTTTTTCATTTGAATCATCTAAGAATTGTTCATTTATTCAATGTAAAGGAGGTTTCCCCCTCGAAGTGGCTGATTTATAAGTCGTCGATCTCTCTTTTCTTCTATTTTGTGAGTTGGTTTCATAAAATTTGGTATCATAGCTTTGGATTCTAGGGTTTTGCTGCTGCAAACAGGTCAATCCAATACAATAATAAACTCCATAGGCTTAAATGCTCATCATCAATTGGCTAAGTTACATTTCACTTGCCTAAATTGGCTCCATAAGTTAATTTTTCTTGTCCAAGTGCTCAACTCTCTCCTCCTTAGTAGGTACCTATCCTAGTTGATCAACTCACTCCTATGTTGTACACACCCAATGGATTGATCGTCATGATGATTAGGGTAACAAAATCCCATGTAAGGGTGCAACACGAACATTCTAACCAAGGTATAATATCAACCCAAATTGAGCCATACATATGTCAATGCATCATAACTATGGTGCTAAAAGATGCAACATTGTCCTATCACTTTTGGATAACCTTGAAAGAAAATATTCACTATTTATGATAAAATTTCTCTCTATAAAACCAATCAACTCCCTATGATTTTTCAACTTATAACTCTAGTTCCTTACAAAGCTAAAAGGAAATTCCATCATCATGATAGAACATTGCACCTAATTTTTTAAGAGTAATCCCCATAAGAATCATGATATACATCTAAGTATCCATGCAATCACCTCTCACAAAGGTGTATCACCCTCTAGGATATCAAAAAAGTGAAATGTAACTTAGCCAATTGATGGTGAGCATGTAAGGGGAATACAATAATAAACTTGTTACCCTAATCATCATGACGATCAATCCATTGGGTGTGTACAACATAGGAGTCATTTGATCAACTAGGATAGGTACCTATTGAGGAGGAGAGAGTTAAACACTTGGACAAGAAAACTTAGCCTATGGAGTTTTAGACAATGTGATATATCCCTTGGAATTTGTATACTTTACTTGAGAATGTTTGGGTTGAAGAGCATACTTCATGGAGTTTAGTGATGGACCTTAAAAAATATGTCAAGGAGAAGAATTGGAACTTAGTGACCACATTAGAACACTTGATAACGATATTAGGTACATGAGATAACATGTAGCACGTAGTTAAGAAAGAAGTGCCTTGCATGAGGACACTCATATAACAGATCATCATAGAAGAGGAAACATAGGACTAATGACTCGTTAAAGAGCACACCATTTTGGACGAGGGACGTCGAGGTTGAGGAGGATTATACTTGGAGCATAGTTTGATTTGGGAGTTATAAAAACCTTATTTTGGCACATGCACATCCTTGTATTATAAAGCACTCCATCTAGATTTGTTTTCTTGATTACTTATATGCAATTATGTTATATTTTATGTTATCCTCCCTCATTATAATGCATAAGTGGAGGATAATATGGGGCGTCTAAGGAGGTATCTAAGGGGATAATTAATGTAATGTGGCCACAATAATATAATAGTCCTATTATTTAATTAAAATGAAATAATATAATAATATGGATCAGTTGGCACAGACCTTTAGGAATACTCATGAGAAAGTATAAGTACACATGAGTATAATTGTATTGGGTTTGTGTTAGATTATATTGTTTTGTAGGAAGCATGGCTTATGGAGTGATTCCTTCCACAAGTAGTAATTGATGGTGTTACTATACCTTAAGGGCTATGCTATCTATATTATTATGTTCTCTATGGTGAATTCTTTGGTATCTTGGTTGTATAAGTAATAATATTTGAAGTTTTACAATTTATTGTGTCTTATATCTATCAAGGTTCACTACAAGTGGTTTCAAAGAATATGGTCGAACTCATATGGGATTAGATTTCAAGAGATAGAGCCCCTTTCTAATGAGGAATATGAAAGAGTATATTTAGACAGATGATCTCACGTTGTGAAGAAGAATAAAAAGCGCATTATGAATTTATTTTCACGTAATAATTTCATATTACAAGTTCATGGGTGTATTGAACAAGATAAGTTAATTTTTGTTATTAAGCCTAGTTGCAATAATTAATCAATGTTAACGTGACTAAAAGATTGCAAGTATCCACATCAAAACACATAGGTTGAGGGTGAAAATGTTCAAATTTTAGATATTTGAATATTACCATGAATAAATATGTTTTGCATTCAAATTTTTATGTTGTAGATATGGATAATGTGGATATTATTTTGGAATATCCTTGGATGGACTCAATTAGTATTGTTAATATTAATGTGCAAAAGAATGTTTGAAGATTTGGTACAAAAGAAAGAATTGCATGGTATGATATTTCCCTTACCAAGAGAGAAGTGCCTAAGGGGGAAAATGAGGAAGTTCTTGTAGGGAAATTAATTATAGTACCTAACAAAACATTTCATAAAGAATTTATATTTGAATAAGCACTTGAAGAAAAACAAAATGTATGGGAAGAAGAAGCTAAGGAATTAAATGTCTCAAAGGAACCATATGTTTAAGAGTCAAAGAAAGAAGAATTCATAGATAAGGTTGAGGTATATCTGCACCTCCACCACTCGTAGAAATAACAATCATCAAGGCAAGGGCATGAGTGATAAGAAAATTAATATGGATTGACATGGAACTAAAAAGGATACTATCATGGGGGCACGTGGAGGATTAAAAAAATGCATAGAGATAGTAGAATGCACAACGAAGATATGGATTTGAAGAAGAAATCAAAATCAAGATTAAGAAAAGGCCATAGTTGGGTCCCATGTCCACATTTCACTATGAAAAATTGATGCTTGTTTATGTTACCAATCGACTGCAGTGTTTAGTATGCCATATTAAATGGCTTCTTCTCATGTTATCATAATGAAACATGCCAAGGAGGAAGAAATGTAATGTACCAAAGGAGGATTACATGGGGTATGTAGGAAGGTACCCAAGGGATAATGGATGTAAGGTAGCCATAATAATGGAATAGACCCACTATCAAAAGGAAATGATATAATAATAAGGGGTGGTTTCCATAGACCCCTAAGAATACTCTTGAGAAAGAATAAGCACACGTGAGTATCATTGTATTAGGGGTGTATTGGATTGTATTGTATTGTAGCAAACCTGGCTTATGGAGTGGTTCCTTCCATAAAGATTAATTGTGATGTTACCTAACCTTAAGGGTTATTATCTTTATATTCTTGTGTTCTCTATGGTGAATGTTTGGTATTTTAGATGTCCAAGGGTTTGTATCTAAAATTTTAAAGTTTATTTTATCTTATATCTATCACTAGTACATTTGGCGGAAATTTCGACACTTGGTTCCGACACTTTTGACCAAATGTCGGAAATTTCCCCAAATTTTTTCAATCTTGCCTGAAACCGTCGCTATACCGACGTCTAGAGAAATGTGTCGCAATACCGACACTTATACAAAGTGTCACAATTGCGACATTTGAAGGAAGACGTCGCAATTGCGACACTATGCCCCAAAGCGTCGCTATTGCGACGGCTGCTTCCAAATGTCGCAATTGTGACACAATGTCTAAGTGTCACAATTGCGATGTTTGGAGGCAGCCGTCGCAATAGCGACGCTTTGTTTGCGACATAATGTCTAAGTGTTGCAATTACGATGTTTAAAGGGATCCGTCAGCGACGCTCTAGCCGCCGTCGGTATAACGACACTTATATGCAATAAACGACAGTTATATGCCTTTGCAAAAATGGTCGGCTTACAGAGCAGTGCGAGGAGTAGTTAATGGAGGCACCTTTGCGATTGCGCATAATTTGGAGAGAAAATAGTAATAATGAGAGAGGCTCCTTTAATTGCATCTTTGATTTGTGAAGGTATGGATTGTCCAGCCTGCAATTCTATGCTGTCGAGAAAGACTCACAATCCTCTGGAAACAAGACTGTTGTGAAGATGCCTGGCGAAGAAATGGACATCGGGTTCACGACTGTTGATGAACACATCGTAGTCCGGCGAAGAAGGCACCAAGGAGGGTATTCTCAGTGAATGAGGGATGTTGAAATATTAATTTCAACTACCTACCCTGTCCTCTGGCCGCTTTCTAAATCTGTTTGAATGGCTCTGTCAAACAGCCGCTTTCTAAAACTGATGAACAGTCAATTTTGGTTTTGAAATCACAGTCCCTGCACACTTAAAAACAGAGCATTGTATTGTTTTGGAAACAGAGCAATTTAATAGTAAAAGCGGGAGATTTTAATTCAGAAGAACGTGGTCCCACAGACCACAGACCAAATCAGCCATCCACGTGGAAGCAGGCGATTCGATCGCGTTATTTTTTGGCTCGTCTGCATTGTGGAATTCCGGACCCGAAACATTATAGGGCGGAATTAATTTGATTTTCGCGTCACAGTTTTCCTCCATACGAAAAGCCAAAAAACGGACCCGAATTTTTATATGGCGTATTCTATGAAGTTTTTGCGTCACAAATTAGGGTGACATCAGCAGGCTATTTTGGAACACGAATTTGTGATTGAAATCGGGTTTATTTTTTTTGAAGTCCGGACGTATGATATAGTTTTATTAATATTTTGTTATAAGTTTTGTTTCACCGCCCGATAGTTATTTAAACCATTGGCTCATATATAACATATGCGCAAATATTTCACTTTGGGCATTTGTAATGTGGGCCACGAATACTTTAAATAGGTACATATACATTAGACAGTTTAAAAGTTTTGAGGATTGCACCTCCGGTGCAATTGTTTGTTTATAAGATTATATGATACATGTGAGATAAAGGTTTATTATTTATCATATATAAATAAATTTTATCAATATTGGACATTTACACTTTTATGAGGTGATGTTATAAGTAAATTCATAAATATCTCTTTTTAATCCTCATTTTACTCCATGAATATGTTTGGAATTGAAATTTCAATAGATTAATTTTCTCCTAACCTATGTATCATCAATATTGTACATTTACATTCTTAATTATGAGGTGATGTTATAGGTAAATCCATGAATATCTCCTTTTAATCTTCATTTTACTCCATAAATATGTTTGGAAATGAAATTTAAATAGATTAATTTTCTTGCTATTATATGTTTTACGAAGATATGGTAAGGAATTCTCTCTTGTTCTTCTTAGAAATAATTATATATACTTTTTTTTTTTTCAAAATAGATTAAAAAAATTATATGAGAAAAATTATTAATTCATCAATATGTGTGTGTGTGTGTTGTGAGGAATAATTTCATAGTTCAACTTAATGGTTCATTATATAATCATGTGATCATCACCAATGATATATCTTAAAAAGCCACTGAAAAGCCATGTGTACAAAATCGATGTATACTCTAGAGAGTGGTTCTCATATCACTATGCAAATTGTTGTATGCTACTTCAAAAAAATTATAAGATAAACTGTAATACACATCATATATGCACCATAACAATTGGTACAGGGTAAAACCCACCTGCCACACCTTTGTACTCGATCCAATTTTCTCTGTCAACTCTTCTAGCCGTGGGAGTTTCCTCCAAGGATCATAATACCCCCAAGGCCTGTTATCACCCTAGTAATTCTTAGGTTGTGGGATAGGGATTTTTGTAGTTAAGAACACCAAGGGTAACCAAGAACCGCTTTGGGAATTCAAGATCTAGCCTTCTTGAACTCTAGAGAGGGATCTCTCCATATGATTTAGCTTTGTTTTAGTAACATATATTAGGCTAGCTATGATTGTGTATTTGGGTTTGATTTTAAAATATTGGTGGGAATAAAGAGATTTCAAGGTAAACCAGAAGGATCTACCAGAATATTTGGCAATGGAGTCAACTCTCTAGGCAAGCAGAACTAAGAAATAGGGCTCAGAGATGCAAATGTGCTAAGGGCAAGATAGGTGACCTTCTAAGGCTATGTATAGGCTTGATTTGATGGAGTGGATGGAATCTGAGCAAAAGGGCACTTAAGAATCCTTAAGCTACAGATAAGAAGATTGAAGAAGGGGATCTAACCGGGAACCGTAGAACTACCCATAAGGTTTTACGAACAGGTTATTACTGGCCTACCATCTTTAAGGATGCCAAAAAATTCGTGCAGGCCTGTGATAGCTGCCAAAGGGCAGGACGCCCTGGGCAGTCTGATGAAACCTTTGAACCCTCAACTAGTGATTGAACCATTTGAACGCTGGGCACTTGATTTTTTTGGCCCTATTAGTCCTCCCTCAAACCAAAAAACATACATCCTAGTTGCAACCGAATATGTCACTAAGTGGGTCGAAGCAGAGGCACTTTCAAAAGCTACAGAGGACTCTATAGTACAGTTTCTTTTCCAAATATTTGTGCGCTATGGTCTCCCAAGGGACATAATCACAGATGGAGGACCACAATTTGTAGGTAATAAATTAGCTAAAACATTGCAAAACTACCACATTCAGCACAAGATTACAACTCCATATCACCCATAGGCCAATGGCCAAGTAGAGAGCACGAACAAAGTAGAAAACATTAAAATGCCAAGTAGAGAGCACGAACTATAGTTGTCTTGAGAAATTTTATTCACATTGAATACTTCGAATTGTGAAGTATTTGTACAAAAAAATGTTTACAAAATATCTCAGGAATTGAGATAATGTTTTAATAAAAAATAGGAAAGAAAACTTAAAAAGAGGGACTGCTGCAAAACAGTTTGCAAGCTGTTACCTTTTTACCAGCAAAAATAGAACTGATTATTCTAATTTGAACTGATTGTTGTTGTGCACTTTAGCCTTGTATTTTTACCATTTGAGGTAACAGTAAAAAATGAATTTCCAAGTGAATTTCCTGTTTTTTATCCATTAAATTCACAGCAGATCTGTGAATTCTTGCCACTTTTCTACAGAGGGGATCTTCATAGTCTTCAATTTTCTGTAACTTTCATCTGCCTCTGTATACTTGGCAAAGTTAGGCTTGATAGTGAACATATGCTTGATCTCATTATCTAAAAAGAACAGATTTTCAAAATACTGAAGAAGTATTTTTCCTATTGGTGATCCTTGAGGCAGTGGTTGTCTGGCTTGCTCTTTTGCATGATTTCTAATTTTTAGATCATAATATTTCTGAGGCATTAAATTTTCATTCAATGCGTGAATATCAGGCAAACCTGCTTCTGACAATGTTTTGTATTTGGCTAAAAATATTGAGATGGATAAATTCATGTCTTTACACCGGTCCTCTAGATTACTCATTATGTTTCTTTTGTTCAGGACCTTTTTTATTTGAAGAATGGTTTATGTTCTATCAACAATTTTCAATTCTTCCAACTCTTCCCTGGTTTTACTGTTTAAAAAAGCTATGAGTTGGATTGCTTGGGCTGGTTTTTTGTCAATTTCCCTCTTAGTCTTGTCAATCTTTGCACTAGCAACTTGAAGTAACTCCCTCTGTTCATAAATTATCCAAATTGAAGGCCATTGAGAATGAATGCCATCAATAATTTTGGTCCATAAATGATTTTTTATAAAGGCCACTTGATCTGTAAGATTTACTTGTGCTTGCAGAATCTTTACCTATTCTTGTAGTCGATCAACCCTTTGCTCATGTCCTCTAGAAGTAATCAAGGCATCATTTTTGGAATTTTCTAATTTTTTAATAGTGCCTTTCAAACTAAGAATCTCTTTATCTTGGTCTTGTAGTGTGCTCCTCTGTGAGGATGAAGAAGAAGAGGCAAATATTAGAGAAGTAATTGGCACTGCAGTTGCCAGTACTCCTTTCGGTGCCAAGTGTTCTGCCAAAGTAGATGGTATAGCAGTGTTTACAGTGGGGATCACTGTAGGAATGACCATTGGTTGTGCTTTTCTTAGTTCTTCATTCTCTTTCATTAGAGCTTCTATTTGACTTTCCATTGTTTTTATCAGACCTTTCATTTGATGTACAAGCTGCTTTAAATCATCATTCTCTGTTTTTTGCTGTAGAATTTCTTTTGTTTGAGAGTTTTCACTCTGAGGCAACTTCAACTGTTTTCTAAGAGCACCTATATCCTCATTTTTCTGTTTAATTAAGACTTTTTCCCCTTCAATGTTGGCTGGGTCACCCCCTGCTTCAATCACTATATCTTCTAGTGCTTTTATTCTTAAATTATTAGCATACAGTGAGGCTTTGTCCAACCTCATTTGATTTTGGAGGTTGAGCACTGTTTTCTCAAGCCTAATTGATTTCATAGTTTTACCGACAATTTTGGAATATAGCATTTCAGTATTGCTCCTATGAAATTCAATTTGATCTAATTCATGAATGGCATCTGCATCCAGTTCAAGATCTGTTTTGGAATAATCTGCCACTAATTTTGGCTCAGCCACTGTAGGCTTCAAGAATGACATTACCAATTTATTGGATGAATAATCAAATGCTGAAAGAAGCATGTCTTTGTTTCCAGGCTTTTCCTTAAGAAATCTAGAATGAGCTTGATTCTTGAGCTCTTCATTCTTCTCTTTAATCTGTCTGAATCTAATCTGAATCTCTGACTCTGTATTGTCAGTTTCCTGAGAAGAAGGAGGCAAATCGACAGTAGCCTGGTTTTCCTTCATGACTGTATCTTTTTGTTGTGTTCCAATTTTTATATTTTGAAGCTCTTTTAATGTTTGAGTGACTATTCTTGTTGCTTCATCATTTATATCAATATTTACAGCCTTATCCTTTTCTTCTTCCGTTGACTTGCTTCTTTTACTATAAGGAGTTCTGAATTTTATGTCCTCAATAGTCTCAGCTATGAAACTATCTCCTTCTCTGTCTCTTTTATGTACATTATCAGTATCTTTGCTTGTAGAAGCCACCTGTACTGTCTGTTCAATCTGTTTGCCTTTGCCACTGTCTACCTGTATTACCTGTACTACCTGTGAATCATCATCAGATAGGGTGTTTGGCTCCCATTCAATTTTATTTACATATGTTTCAATATGGGCTTAGGATCATGCAAGTAAATAGGAAACTTACATTTTACCCTTATTGCACTCAAAATACCTTGTGGGTCATACTTCCATGTAAAAATACATGGGAACTTATACTCTTTAAGTTTGACATTTATCTCATTGGCAGCTTCTCTGTTATTCACAATGAATGGCCCAATTTGATTTTTCAGCTTAAATTGGGTCTTTTTCTTGAAAGTTATGAAGTTGATTTCATCTACATTCAATAGTTGTCTCAGATATTCTAAAGCAAATATTCTTGTAGTAACAAATCTGGGTAACTTATATGGGGCCAGGGATGAGCCATACACTCTGATTTCTGTATGATTTTTATATAAATACCAATCTCCAGTTTTGTAGCTCTTTGATAACTGCAGAATTCTTCTTGTCTCATCATTGATCCTAGGGATCTCCTCTTTTCCAAGAGATACATAGCAGGGGCTATAAATGAGTCATTGAAATCTGTAAAACTATACTCTTTGTTCCATTTCCTTAGAATAGATGACCAAAATACTACTGATAGAACTTTTCCTTCTGCATCCACTTTCTCACATTCAATTGGAAACTTATCTGTTTGATAATATAGGAAGAGGTGGAGTAGATAAGAGGAGTATCTGAAAACTCCTTCTTCTGATAATCTGGATAACTGATAATGCATACTTTCAGCAATAAATCTAGCAAAATTGAACTAAATGGATGGTGATTGACCAGGGCTTAGAGTTGACAGAAAACCTAGGATATCCACATCAGTGAATTCATCACCGGTGTATCCTAGTATGAAGGAGAGCATTGAGACAATCTGTCTAGTTTCATCTGGGAAATCAACGGTGTCGAAAGGAGGATTTAACTTAGGAATATAAACTTGATTTGGACAAAAAGTTTGGTATATTTTGAATCTAGTATTGAAATCCAAGTCAAGATATAGTTGGGTTAAATCTTCTATTGATAGGGAAGCAGAATTGGGGTCATGATTCATTTGCAGCATGGAATTTATCGACTCTTCAGTGATGTAAAACAGGATATCTTTTTCTTTGTTTACAATACATCTTTGTTCTGGCATATAATAGGCTTGGCATAATCTGATAAAGTCAGGAACAAAATGAGTGAGAGGGAAAATATATCTAGGCAGATTGGATTCCCAAATTGGAATATCTTTGTCACTCTTTTCCACTGATTTTCCATAGCACCAATTATAGACATCAAACAGGTTAAATTCTACATTAGGGTCTAGTATTCTACAGTCCAGATCAACTAAAGGGCTATTCTCTGGAGAAATGACTGGAGGCTGGACTGGTCTGACCACTTCTGTAGAATCAGCCGTGAGTACAGGAGTTGGTTTGTCGATTTTGAAGGACATAGGCTGAGGAATCTTTGCAGAAGACTTCTTTTGAGATTTTGGGCCTCCATTCTTGGGGGTTACCTGTTTCTTGGTCATTTTTAATAATGAATGAAGCAAGCTTAAACGGTTTGCTAAGTTCCTTTACGAGAAACAGGGGTTTCTTGGCGAATTTCTACTGAAAATGGGGTTTCTGAGCAGGGTTTTTAGGAAATGCAAGGAATTTAAAGCTCAAAACGTGTATTTAAAATCAATTTCAACAGCAAAACGGACCAGGGTATGGAAAAAACTGTGAGAAAGGGCAATTAGGGATTCCAGGGAAATTTTGACAGAGTTTCCCCTGAAAAATGGACACTTTTTTGCAGTAACTTTGGTAATTATTTGAAATCGACAGGAATTTTGAAATCTCAGAGGGAAACTTCGAAGAAAAGTACCTGGAGAACCAGTGGAATTCGGTTGAAGACGTTGCAAAGGTGTTCAGTCTTCAATTTTTTTTAAATGGCTTCACAGAGGACAATGTAGTACTTTGTAATGGAAATTTAGGGCAATGGGCGTCGAAAAATGGTACTGGTAGGTTGAAAATGGCTCTGCAAAGTTTCTCAGGGTTCAAACGGCGTGATTTTGAGGAAAAACAGTTCTGCAATGTTTTTACAGGTTTAAAGCGAAAAGGTGAAAATTTGAATGAAAAATATAATTTTAATGTATTAAACGATGGTATAACCATAGTTAAATGACATTAAACTCGGGTTAAATGGGTGAGGTTTAGGGAATACCGCCAGTGGTATTCGTGAGGGTAAATGGTGGTAAGCGGAAACTAGCTTTTCGAACGCGATACAACGTGGTGGCGACACGTAAGCGCGGGTGGTTTGGAAAAACCACCCATTTCGCGCGGCTTTGCCAAAACATCAAACGATTACTTTATGAGCGCAAAAATGTATTAGCGCCGTCGGATCTGGATTCAACGAGCGAACGACCACGATCAAAAGGAAAGGTGCGGGGAAAAGGTAATTTATCGGGTTCACTTTGGGCCATTGATCTTGGGAAACCATTGCTATACCGACATTTAGAGAAAAGTGTCACAATATCGACACTTAGAAAAGGTGTCTCAATTGCGACACTATGCCCCAAAGTTTTGCTAGATGGTTGCCTCCAAACGTCGCAATTGCCTCCAAACGTCGCTATTATATGTTTTACGAAGATATGGTAAGGAACTCTCTCTTGTTCTTCTTAAAAATAATTATATATAATTTTTTTTTTTTTCAAAATAGATTAAAAAAATTATATGAGAAAAAATATTAATTCATCAATATGTGTGTGTTGTGAGGAATAATTTCATAGTTCAACTTAATGGTTCATTATATAATCATGTGAGCATCACCAATGATATATCTTAAAAAGAAACTGAAAATCCATGTGTACAAAATCGATGTATACTCTAGAGAGTGGTTCTCATATCACTATGTAAATTGTTGTATGCTACTTCAACAAAATTATAAGATAAACTGTAATACACATCATATATGCACCATAAAAATTGCCATACAACTAATTTTTTTTAGGATACATGTGGAATTCTAGGGGTAAATTCTATATGATGTGTATATCAATCTATTAGGTGTTGGTAAGTTGTGAGTATCTAAGAAATGATAAGGAATATCCATACATCATGATCTTGTAATGTGATTATAAATTGTGTCTATAATTTCCATAAAATGTATAAATGATTTGTTTAAAAAAAATCAACACAATCAACCCTAAACAATGGTCATGATGTGGAATGTCATTGGCGAAACCAAAATGATGGTCACATGTCCCATTTCTATGGTAATGGTGATCATATATATGTTGTAGTGACACTTGATGAGTAATTAAATAAATCTCAGAGTGTGACTCATTGTGCCATATTTTTTTAAAGCATGATTTGTTTTCCTAGTTTTACTAATTTGTTAACATATTTTATTCATTTGGAAAGCTAATTAATGATGCTTTAAGTAATTAGGACCTAATGAGAGATCATCTTCACATCTTCAATGAAATATATTTGGTAATTGTAGTCACTATATGAACCGCACATGCATGCTACTTAAGAAAAATTGAAATATAAACTATAATACACATCTTATATCTGCCATAACAATTGTCATACAACTTATTTACTTCTAGATACATATGAAATACTTCATGTAAATGCCATATTATGTGTATACCAATATAGTAGGTGTTGGTAAGTTATGAGGATCTAAGAAATGATAGGGTATCCACACATTAGTAGTGCCCTGGTGAATTTTTTGCATAATTTTCTATTTGTTGTAATTTTGTTGCCTGGATTTGTTATAGATTTCAAATAATATATACAATTATCTACCAATTGTTATTTATAAAGAAGAAGTAGAATAAGTAGTCACCTAAAAGTGAGCCATGTGAAAATATTGGTAACATGAGTAACCTAGTAAGTTGTAAATGAAAAGTGAATAACCTCCACTCACCAACAAGTGGCAGGCAGGGTTGGAATTTGGATTTCTCTTTACCCGTCACACAATTTTTTTTGACGTTTTGGTCATTATTTTTCTAGTCAATAAATGTTACGTTTAAAATTTTGCACTTCATTAATGATGTTCTCGTAATAAATTAACCCTTCACCAATAAAAGTTTGATTAAAAAAATTGAACGCTCTTCCATTTTCTTTAGATTTTGAAGTGTGATATATCTGTGTCATGGACTTTTAATACCTAAAGTTTCAAGAGAAATAAATGATTCTTGTCAAACTAATATTTCCTCAATATATGCTATGATCTACTAAAAATTACTTCAAAAATCAAGTAACCTTCCAATATAAAGAAAAAAACATGAACAAGCTTTCCCTAAATTGCAATAAATTTATGTTTATTATTAATATTGCATAATTTGTCTTATAAAAATTGCATAATCGGACTAAGAACAAATCCTCAGTGCATTTTTTATTGTTGTTGTGATTAAAAAAATGAGCCAAAGAACGCTAAGGCACTTAGAGAAATCAATCTATGTATTATTTCTCACAAAACATGTTGAGTAGTGGAGACTAAGCGCTAGATTTTTTTATGTCCTCAATCTCTCTATTAATTATGTCTATGTAGTTATAAGAATAACAAGCCAAAGAAATCTCAGGCTTCCAGAGAAATTAGTCTCTGTGTGCAGAAATTGATGATTACTGTTGACTAAATGTTATACCATTTGAAATTGCTGAGCGAAATTAATCAGGCCATGATGTACCATTTCTCAGTATCTATTTTCTCATGTATGAAAGTTTTTTTTTTTCTAAGTAAAAGTAATTCTATTAACAAAAGGAGTACAGTACAGCGGGCCGAAGCCTGATCATTGCCGAGTGTTGTGGCATTTGAAACAAAAAACCATAGTTTGAAGACTGCCCTGCAAGAGGGAAACCAGTCTGAAACAGTTCATTTGAAAAATCCCGCGCAGGGGAACCAGAGAATTGTAGTACTAGAGACCATATCGAAGCAAAAAAAACAGATGCATTTTCAGAAACAGCAGGAAACACATGAACAGGCCCGTGAGAATGGGCAGAAATAGAGCAAAAAACCAGAGTGAAGAGGAGGAACTATTCATCAGGATCAGGTTCGTAGACAACTCTGCACCAGAGTTCATCTGGTTCCCCGTCAGAATTATACAGGTCAGCAATAGAATGGATCACCTTCCCGGGAGGAGGAGGAGTAATCTGTGCCTCGCTCGCTTGCACTGCATCCTGCCTCTCAGTAGGTTGACCCACCGCTTCCTTGTTCGCCAGGTCCTGCGTGGCCTTGCCCATCTAACCCTGCACGTTCGCACTATCAGGGTGCTTCAGCCCAACAAACTGCGCCGAATCCTGAGCCGCCGAGAGGCTGCATTCCGCCAGGCGAGAACTGGGAACAATTTCATGAGGCTCTTCACGAAAGATGACCGTAATTGAGGCAGTCACCCTGGGTTGATTGAGAGTGTTGTTAAAGGAAAAATGCGCGGTGTGGGTTTGAGCAGGAGGAGCGGAAGGAGTGGGGGAAGCAAGGCGACGGCCCGAGCGGAGAAGGCGCCCTCTAGGTTGACTGTTAGAGTGGGAGGTAGATGCAGAGGAGGTGCCAGAGGTGGAGGGAGAGCATCAAATTTGGCGCCTCGTGGAGCCTCTTCGACAGCAGGGCAGGGAGGCAAAAGATGGATAGAAGACTGAGGCGAGAGGGGCAACAGGGCGACAGAAGCAAGCTTGCAGGAAACAGCATGGGAGAAGTGGAGATTTTCTCCAAAATCCAAACAACAATTGAGACAACTCCTCTTACCAGTTACAGTACGAACATTAGAAAGCCCTGCTCTTGGAGCGCACCACAGATTCATGGGGGGGGGGGGAATTCTGTTCAGACCAGAGGGACGCTCCATAATAACAACCCAGTCTACCATGCAGCTGTGAATCGACTGCAATAAACCACCATAAGTATGAACTGGAGGCTGAGCCATGTCGCGACATGCGAATGTGTATCGAGGAGCTGGACTATGGTTGATTCGAGCCCCAGGAGTAAATGGCATTAAATGCCGATCAGTCGACATTAAGAACTGAATGAAAACAATCTTGCGGGTGGCCAAGTAGCTTCCCCTTATGCCACACCCCCATCCCATCACGTTAAACACTACCAACTTCACCCGCATCCGGGTTCTCATGTATGAAAGTTGATGTACCATTGAAAGTTTAATAATTCTATTGAAAGTTTAATAACTATAATAACTATATGTATATATGTATATATATATATTTTAATTTAATGATTAATAATAATTAAATTAAAATTCTTAAAAGACAAAATAAAAGCCTAATAATCACGAACTATTATGATAATTTAAAAATATAGAACTCGGGTTGAACATAGTTACAAAGATACCAAGAAAAGAAGAGTTCATGTGCATGATAACCTCTTTCTTGACAACCTATGAATGCCATTCTCAATGAAGACTCAAGACTCAACTGGATTGGATTGTGTATCAAAACAGTAGGAATGAATCAAAGTTCAATGAATGAATAACTTGATCGAGAAATTTATAGGGAAAGGTAACTTGACTATCAATCTACTAAACCTCACTTCCATGATTAAAAAAACACCCCCACCTTCTCAATGGTCCCATCATGGTCCACCTATTGAAAAACAACCAACAAATATTATTTTTTTATATTTTTGCATGGCCATTGGACAATGATTTACTATGGTTTTCCTACTAAATTCCAATGGATGATTATTCAAAAATATTGAGAATTAGTTTAGTCTCAAGGCATAGCCAAGAGTCTTACCGGATAATTATAGATTACCTCTCCATTGGATGATTGTACATTTTTCATCTACTTTTTCACGTGAGTTTCAGTTGATGCTAGATCTTTGCCTTCTATTTCTTTAGTGAAGCTAAGATTTAACTTTGATCTTACATTAATAACTATACTTGCATGAATATCCATGCTTTTATACTTCCCCACTGTGGTCAATGTTGATGTATGGCCTTGGCCCATTGATCTTACAATTAACTCACTATTCATATTCACTTTTCTCCAGTTCAGCCCAATAAAATAAGGAAAACAGAAAATGAAGTCCCGATTTATCTTTCCAGTGCTCCTACATAATACAAATACTCTTAAAAACCAATTAATATATAAATTGTCATCATTCATGCTAAAATCAGTTTGAATTTTTATAATGAATCTACTTACAATTAATATATTACATTGCTCACAGAATAAGAGATAATTTAGAACTATGATTTCACAATAATAAATTATCGGGCTCCCACAGGGCGATGAACTTGGTCGGATGTGACCCTTCTGCAGCAGCTCCTGAATCTGCCTCTTGATTTCATCGTTCTCCAGAACAGAGCACCGATAGATCGGTCCGTTGGGTAGCAGCGCACCTGGGGTCAGATCAATCGGGTGCTTGACTTGACAGTGTAGAGGAACCCCTGTGGGTGAGGTGAAAATGTCCTCGTACTCCTCCACAACCTTATCCATTTGTTGTTGTCGTGCAGAGGAGCCTTTTCTGGAGGTCGTGGCCATAGTCTTCTTCTTTCCCTGGGGGCAGATCATCAGGAAAACAAATTTCCTGGTTTGGGAAATCAGCTTACTGCATTGTTTTGCAGTAACCAAAGAGATAGTAGCAAGAGGTGGTACCTCTGGTATCCTATACAACTTATTTCCCAAAGTAACTGTTGGAGTTCCCACGTTTTGGCTAGGTTGACAAGACCAAAAGATGAGACAACATAGAACCACTTTCAGACCTTAGAATCTAGCCGTCCTAGGTCCAAAGAGGGATCTCTCTATGATTGTCAAAGTGTATGTCTTTGAGGCTCTGAGTTATGATTTTAGGCTAGTTATATGCACGGGGTTTGTTTGTTTATGTTTGGTTGTTGAGGATCAGGAAAGAAAGGTCCAATATAAGACAAGGATGAGCAAAGAGGAGATTAGAAAAAGGTAGATAACTCAGAGAACATCAAAGCCATTGGGCAATGGAGTCAAGAGAGGATTTACTTGTGTTCAATGTGCAAGCTTTCAGTTGGGCTAGTCATCCAGAGCATTTGGATCTCAAAGATGATATTTGGGATGGGACATTAAGGACTGAAAATTAAAGGAGAAGAACCATCCAATTCTGTCTATAGATCAGGTTAGAGGTCATTTAACTCCAGACTTGCTTGGACAAAATCAGAGGCAATACAAGGGATCTTAGAAAGGCTTAATTGGGATGGAAAGATCCTAGTGAGGCAGAGGCAGGGTTCTAGACCTCCCAGTGTTCTCAACTCATCCAACTAAATCCTGGCAAGAACATCTAAACATAGATTTCATTAATTCATACATCAGAGAGCAGGCAATAACATCCACTACACTGGTTAAATCAATTGAAATCGATATTCAAATACACATATAATCAGAAAACATAAAAGGCTGGGAGAGCAGCAACATAAGGTACCTATCAAGGGTAAATCTTATGCCAAACTTCTGATGCGAGCCAGTAGAAATGAAATGAAATGAAATCAAACACAGAGATAGGAAAACATCACCAGCTGCTTAGATCAAGATCCAAAGAAATATGCTTGTCATATTAAAAACAACACCAATCAGGTACATCATTGCCCACAGCTTGAACATTCAGTTTGAATACATCAAATCTCAGCCTATCTTACGATATTACACAAAGAACTTGTCTCAAGAGGAAAATGCTTTCATTTCTCTGATATCTCATCAACAACCAATACAATATTTCTCTCTGGGCTTTATAGCTGAAAAGGAGCAGAAGGGGTAGATGAAAAACTAAATGCTGTACTAAACTCTTGAAACGAAAGAGGGCTGAAGCCCATTCTTTTTACGCTGAGCATTTAATCTCTGTCACCCCTTGATGAAAGAGTGATCTTCTTTTGGATATGACTCTGACATGTTTCGGCTGTGGTACTCTTGGTGATTTGACAAAAAATACAATAAACTACTGAGAATTCTGCATATAAATGTTCTGGTGGTTTTGAACTGTTGTTAGGGTGGAAATTCCTTCAGGGACATTGTGCATAATAAAAGTTGTATGGGCGCCATGTACTTGATGAAGAAAAAAATTCTGCTGATGAATAAACCCTGATATTACCTTTTACCTGCGCTCAGGACCCTTTGGCCGATCCTCGGGGTCTTCAAACTGGTGCTTTGCCTCTTAAAACTGCAGATCTAAGGCTCAAGATTTCCTTTGGCGTGCCTTAATCTCTTTTCTTTGTACTGAAACATTTTGCCGCTCCATCTCTGCTTCTGTCAGATTAGCTCGAGCTTTAATGGTGCCGGAAGGTTTTCCACAGAGTTTAAATTCTGTCCTTTTAATGGTCGTCCTATTTTCACCTTCCCGGGTCTTTGCTCATAAATTCAGCCGCTGTAGATGATCTTCCTTGATTTTTCCGTCGCTGTAACAAAGGTCGTGCATTATGGCGGTCTTTTATCATTCACAACCCTGCAAAACACGAAAACTGTGAAGAAAACAATGGATGGAGTGGCGGATGATGTGGATGATGAGCATGATTGTGCAGATGGTGCCATGGTGGAATAACGATAGACTGTGGCGGAAGAATACAGCGTGAAATGGAAGACAGGAAAGATGGCGGAGGGTCAGCAGAACACAGAGAAAATATACGTGAAAACCTTAAAAATCCCGACTTTGAACGTTATATGCAACAGAATGAATGGGTATACGGTGGACACATGTGGCGGGGCAGACCAAGGGGGTGCTCAACGGGGGGCAAACAGATCTGAACCATCGATTATGGTGGAGATCGACGGCGGAGGGCAACAGACAGTGGGCCAGGGGTACGGGCTATCGCGTGCGCAATTACATTAAACTTCGTGCATCTTGGCCGAGTGATAGTCGTTGGATGGCCTGCTCCAGATCGGACGGTCTACGGCAATTTCGCTGGGCATCCGTGTCCGAACAATAATGCGCGATGGATGGAGTTAACGGGCGGGGACGGCGGTTTGGAAATCGTACACAAGGACATGCGTCGAACAGTGAATGGAATCGCTAGGCATTGGAGAAAAACCGCCTACCATGCATAAGCGGTGCGAAGGAAACGGCGGGTTTGGAATGGTCATATGGGGACCACCAGCATCGGACGCACTGTGGACTGTCAGATCTTCGTGGAAATGGACGGGGATGGCCCAGCATGGGAAATGAACGGGAAAGAAGCGACTGCTGGAGACTTAACGACCACCATCCGATCAACTGAGATCAATGGCTGAGGCTGCGCCCGCTATGGTTTGAGACAAGCACTTTCTACTTTGGCGAGGGGTTACAGCGCTGGGTTACATGGAGGAATAGGGCGAGGGCTAACGGGAAGAGGGGCTAAGCCTGCTATAAGGTCCAAAGCGGGGTTTTCAAGCCTTTTTAATGCATTTTGAAACCTTATAAGGGTAACGGTAGGAAGATAAATAGTGAATCAGGCTAAACCAGGGACATGGGTAGACTTGAAGGGGGCTCTGGGAGGTTTCAGTGGATTAGAGGGGAATTTGATAAAGGTAACACATAGGTTAAAATGGGATAATTTGCAGGGGTATAAGGGAGAAAATAGGCCCTTTGAGAGATGGATTAGCAGGGGGAAACTGTTTCAGGCACAACACTAAGAGACTTCAAGGATGATGGGTTTTCAGGAAAAGGCATTCCTTGAAGGCTCCAAAGCAGACTATCCCCCAGCTTGCTTGTCAAGAATTTCATAGGGGGGCTAACAGTGGCTCCACATGGGGATGGCTTCTTCTTGAAGGAGGCAAGAAACCAGAAATGATCTTTAGAGTAGGCCAGTTGCCTGCTGCTTGGCACATCCCCTTCTTTGATCAGCTGCCACAATATGTCAGATATATTAATCAACAAAAATACTTTCTCCCAACCAAACTACCTACCCAAACTACAGTCCTAACAATTTTCCCTTTAGGGTGCATTTGAGCTAGCAGACCCTTTACATCATTTATTTTTGAAACTGTAAAACAAACCTATTCTACTTCTACCCTTATTGCCCCATGAGACCATATTAGACTGTTGGTCTCATATGATTCTCTACCTATTCTAATATCTGTTGGGATTAAACTGTCCAGCAGACTTCTTCTCTATATTCTATGACAGAAATTGGAAAACAGTCAAGCCAGGATTATACTGTCTGACATGCTGTGCCTTGAAATGCTAAGCATTGAAACAAAACTTCGAAGGCTTGAAATCTGAAATTTAGAACATCCTTATTTCTTTGTGACTCAGGTTTTGAGCTTGTTAGAGTCACTTCTTTTTCTTCCGTTCAGCTCTGGTTTTGGGCATATTAGAGCTGATTCTTCTTTTCACTGCTGGTCCAGATTTTGAGCATATTAGGACCAGCTATTCTGCTCCCTTTGGCTCAGATTTTGATCATGTTTGAGCCACTCTTTTTGCCTTTCGGAGGTTCACGTTTTGGGCATTTTTTTTTTTTTTAACAATGGAAACAATGCAATGGTATGTACAATGAAATGGAAACTGGAAGCTGAAATTTAGCAGAAGTAATGCTTGAGCATCCTTCCATTGACAGGACCCCCAAACAGCTCTGTGCCATTAAGTTCTTGTAAGAAAAATGCATTAGGACCCACAGTGGCTTGGATAATATATGGACCTTGCCACAAACTATCAAACTTGCCATATTTACCTTTGTCCTCTCTCCTTGAATCCCATTTCAGAACCTTGTCCCCAACTTTGAAATCTAAGGCTTTGGATCTTTTGTCAAATAGCTTCTTTATGTTTTCCTAAACTCCGACAGCTCTGCTATAAACCTGCTCCCTTGTTTGCTGAAGATGGATAGTTTCATTGATTCTCCTCACCATACTATTTTCCTCTATCTAAATCTCTTGGACAAGCTTAATCACTGGCACTCCCAGGCTAGTAGGAAAAACCGCTTCGGTTCCATAGACAAGCTAGAATGGTGACATGCCAATGGATTTCTTTGTTGTGAGCCTGTCCGCCCACAAAGCATGCACCAAATTTTTGTGCCATGACTTTCTGTTCTCTTCCAGCAGCTTCTTAATGATGTTCACTAGGCTTGTGTTGGATGATTCAGCTAATCCATTACCCTGAGGGTAATAGGCAGTTGAATGACCAAGGGCTATTCCATACCTGTGATAGAAATCAACCATTCTCTTGGATCCAAAAGCAGCAGCATTTTCAGTGATTATTTTCCTTGGACAACTAAACCGAGATAGGATGAAGTCTTCTAGGAACCTAATGACGACAGAATCAGTGGCATTCCTAGTGGGTATAGCATCTATCCATTTGGTGAAGTAATCTGTAGCAGTTAGGATCCATTTGTGTTGCCCAGAAGAAGAGGGGTGAATTTCTCCAATAAAATCTAGGCCCCATTGCTTGAAGGGACCTTCTAAAGTGATAGGTTGCAAAGGGAGGGGGAGAAGCTTTTTTCTGCCCTCAAAGATTTGGAATTTATGACAAGTAGTTATCATTTTATGGACGTCATTGAAGAGTGTGGGCCAATAATAGCCAGCCCTGAGCATCTTTTTTGCAGTGGCTTTCCAACTCAAGTGGCCTCCACACTCCCCGGCATGAAATTCTTGTCTGATTCTTTAAGCTTCAGTTTCAGACAAACATTTCAACAATAGGCCATTTGGATTTTTCCAATATAGGTTTTCATTCAGGATGCAGTAATTTATGGCTTTTATCTTTATGAATCTGGCCTTAGTTTTGGACAGTTCCGGAGGGGCATTGAGATTGGTGAGCACGTAAAGGATATCGGAATACCAAGGAGAGTTCTGAAACTTCTCCTCAACCGTTGGGTGGGGAAATCCTTCCTGCTCATCTAAGGCATTTACCATGTTAATGTCAAGGGCCTGCAAATTAGATTCATCCATTAATTGGGCCAGGCCTTGACCTTTGATCAGTTTGGTGGGCTTTATCTCGAGGTCATACTCTAAGATTGTAGTGATCCATTTGCCCCTTTTCCCATCAAGATCTTGGGACAAGATGTCTTTAACCACTATATTTGGAACATAGGCTATGGTGTGAGAATGTAGAATGTACACCCTAAAGTATTTTAAGGCCTTTACCAAGGCATAGGCCTGCTTTTCCATAATGTTGTACTTCAAGGGTGCATCCCTTAAGGCCTTACTGAAAAAAGCAATTGGATGTTCATTTCCTTCTGAATTTTTCTACAGTAAAACCGCAGCCACCGTATGCTGAGAGTCAAATGAAAATATTATAAAATATTTTGAGAAATCTGGACTAATCAGGATAGGGGCTTGAGTGAGTGCCAGTTTTACCAACTCAAATATTTCTTGGCTTCAACAGTCCACTTAATTCCAACACCTTTCTTTAGCATGTTAGTCATTTTCCTAATGTGCTCAACTAGGTTGGGAATGAATCTCCTAAGGAAATTGATCTTCCCAATGAAGGACTGTAACTCCTTGATGTTCCTTGGGTGTGTGATTTGAATGATCCCCTCAACTCTTTGTGGGTCTATCCTAATTTCTTTCTCAGATATAATGTGGCCAAGAATTTTTCCTTCTTGCAGCTCAAACACAGTTTTCTTAGGATTTAAGGACAGACCATACCTTCTACATTTTTCAAAGACTTTCCTCAGATGTTTCAGGTGTTCTTCTTCAGTTTTAGAAAAGACAGTCAAGTCATCCAAGTAGATAACTATGAAGTGTCCTATCTCATCTGAGAAAGCTATATCCATCGCTCTCTGGAAGGTGGCTCCAGCGTTCATCAGTCCAAAGGGTATTTTCACATACATGAAGGTGCCCCATGGAGTGGTAAAAGCTGTTTTGAGTTGATCTTCTGGGAGTACCAATACTTGGTTATAACTCGAAAAGCCATCTAGCAGGGAGATTCTCTTTGAGCCCACTACCTTCTGTAGGATATGTTCCATTCTAGGCAAAGGATAATTGTCTTTTAGTAAGGCTCGGTTGAGATTTATGAAGTCTATGCATAATCTGATCTCCCTTGTTTTCTTTCTCACAGTGACTAAGTTTGACACCCAATCAGAAAACCTTATAGGGACTATTATGCCTGCATCATACATCTTTTTGATCTCTTTCTCTACTGCAGGCAATTTTTTTGGATTGATCCTATAGAGTTTTTGTCTGAAAGGCTTCTGATTTTCCTTCAAGGGTATCTTGTGTTGTATGATGTTGGTGTCATAGGCTTTTAAGTCTTCATAGCTCCATGCAAACACATCAATGAATTCCTTGAACAGGTCAATGTATTTGTTCTTCATGTTTTCAGGTATAGACTTAGCCAATTTAATCATTCTGGGCTTATCTTCAGTGCCTATGTTGCATTCTTCTATATCTGAGTCTGCATGTTCTATAGTGGGATTTTTTTCTACATCGTCAAAGTCAAAAAGGTCCTCCAAGGGTGCTAGGCCTCTGGGTATATTCTTGTCCTTGGCCTGCAGCACCTCTATCTCTTCGCTATCCGTGTTTTTACATTTTTCGATTGGATTTCCAGTTTCTTCATTCAGGGTGTTTATCTCTATGTTACAGGGTGTTGCTTGTTCATCTGGGGGATCCTCACTTGGGCAGCTGTCATCAGATTTTGAGTCGGAATCAGAAAATTCAAACTCATTTCTGCCCACCAGAAAATCCTCAATATGTTTGTCTCCTTCAAAGACCTGCCAATATTTTTCGTTATCTAGCACTGCAAGTCTAAAATTGGTCTAAATGATGATTTTTTGGTCAGGGGGAGTCTTAGGATATAAACTAGCTAGGCAAGCTAATCCATTTGCAATGATGTTTTGACTCCTAGGCACAAACACCAAATCATATTCTACAAAGGTTTTCAACAAATACACTGCGTCATTTCTATAGGCCCTTAGTCAGGGATGTTTCGCTGTATATTCACCATTCACCTGTTTGATAACTAACTCTGAGTCTCCTCTCATAGCTATCCTATGGGCTCCTAATTTTTTCAATAGATTCAGACCCAGGATGAGAGCCTCATATTCTGCAATATTATTTGTGCATTTGAAGTGCAGATTGACAGCGTGGCTCTCTGCATAATCACTCTCTACGTTACGTACCCACACCCCCGCTCTAGCAGTTTTCCTAGTACAGGATCCATCGAAATTCATTTCTCACATGGGTTCATTTTCCGTTTCGTCATTCTTTCTTTCCCTACAGCTGGGTTTGCCATTGTGTTGCATTACAGGATCTGTACTAGGCTGCGGGTTTTTTTGCTCTTCATGACATGTGTGGAGTTCATAGAGTTGGCTATCTTGTTGTTCACGTTCTGATTCTGGTTCAGGTTCACTCAGAGTTTCGTTTCCAGTATGCTGCCCATGGTCCTCTTCATCGTATTCTTCTAGGGTAGCCATTATGTTAAATTCCATGGGCTCTATATTATTGTTTGTATTTTTGTTTCCTGATGCTGGCTCTCCTAAGGATGGGTCATTATAAAGAATTAAAGAATCCAGGTCTGTGTGTACAGATTATAATGGTGAATTTTCAGGTTTCTCGGGGCTACTGACTAGGAATTTCATTTGGGACTCTCTATACAGTCTTCTAAGTTGGCCAAATATAGGGATAGTGGCGTACGAGCCATCCATCTGCATCGTTCCTTACAGTTTGGCTCCCCATGATCTAGATAGCAGCATGCCATACTTGGGTGGTACATCTGCCACCACAACGTCCATGACCATACACTTAGCAGGAATCTGGGTGAGGCTTACACACAAGTCTTTGATCAGACCTAGGCATTTTACTTTACTAGAGTCAAACGAATACAAATCTTTGTAAGGGCGGGTTATCTCTAGGCCTAGTCTTTCCATCACCACCTTAGGCATTAAATTGTGTGAGGCTCCAGAATCATGCATGGCATTGTGGAGTATTTTGTCATGAATGTTGAGACTGATATAAAAAGGTGGAACTACCCCTTCCTGAAACTTTCCCTCAATCTTTGGACCAAACAGGAGGGCAGGTTGATCATCACTCAAATTCACAGTGTCGTTGTTTTCCCCCAGGTTCAACGCTTTCAAAATTTGGCCTTTATATACATCCTGAGCGGCCAGCTCAGATAATGGTACAGAGATTTTGATTCTTGCATTCTCACTCTCTAAATTGAAAGTGGACTGGGTCTTTGGAGTGCTTAACTCTGTTTTATTTGCTACTACGTTAGTAGCTAAATCAGTTTGTGATTTATCCCTATGTACAGGGTTAGGAATCGTTTTATCAGGAGCACTAACTGCAGTGCTAGTGCTACTGGTTGGTTGGCTTTGTTTATCAGTGTCGTGGTTGTCTTTTCCCTTGTTTTCTCCAGAGCTTTCTGCTGTTGTTTTACTATTTACAACAGATGCTTTAGAAGTTTTATCAGGTATTTTCTTGATGGTAACCTCAGGAGTCTCAGGTTTGGCATTTTCTTGGTTCTTTTTGCTCCTAAGTTCATATTTTTCTCTGACCTGTAACATGGCATTTTCAAATCCTAATCTGTAATCTTCAGTTTTTAACCGTTCCTCATCCCAGTGTGAAGGTGAGGGTTGTTATTCCCCTGAATCACAGTTAAGGACTGAGTCTTCTATTTCAAACATGTTTATTTCATTCCCTTCAAACTCTTCTATGATTCCCTCATCTCCTTCAAGAAATTTTTGGAAAGGGAGAACAACTTGTTGGTCTGACTCTCTTTGTCTGTTGGGAGTGGTATTGTTTCTCCTAAAGTTTTGCTTCTAGTTTCTGTTCTGATTGATAACTGTGACAACCATTTTTTCCATCATTTGCTGTAGTCTTTCCACGTTTTTAGATGTTCTATCATAATTTGGGTCCGAAGTGGAAGCTACAGTGTCATCCCTATATGTTACCCTTTTCTCCGCTCTTAATTTAGCTCTTTTCTCAAGTAGATTGGCTTCTATATTTATTGCTCCTTTCTACATGTCCTCCAATGTGTTATACTCTTTATCTCTAAGCTCGTAGGCCATGTCAGCATCAAATCCATCAGGATATTTGGCTAGGGCCATACCTTGAGGAGGCTTCATGTGTGGAGGGAGAGCATTGTAAATGATATTGAATCTAGTGGTGTAATCGTGGACGCTCTCTCCCACGTTCCTCTTAAGGGTCATGTAGTCTGCTAGGAGCTGGCGAGGGTTTTCCCTAACTTCCCATTTGTTTATGAAGGTTTGATATAACGTAGGGAGATCTTGGATACTGCCAGGGGGTAAGCTTTTAAGCCATTTCTTTACATCACCCCCTAAGCTTTGGGCAAAGATTTTCATTTTGATTGTTTCATCATAAATTTTCATATAGTCAAAAGAATCCTCCATCTTATCTACATGTTGCTGGGATGTGATGGATTCTTTAGCAGTGAAGTGTGGGATTTTTTACTGATAATCATTGGGTAAGGGTAGCATGGGTTGAGGTAAAACCAGAGGTGCATAACAAGCTGCCATGGTAATGTTCTGATGAGGTATAGGGTTGGCTTGAGTATCTGGTATATGGATAACAGGGATATTTGGACCAGCAGAAGTTTGTTGAGCAGATCTAGGATGTGAGAACCCCAAGTTTTGAATGAAGTGGATATCAGGTGGTGTAGATGGAGGGGTTCCTTTGTCCCTAGTGTTTTGACCACTATGAGATGGTGAACTGTGAAACTCAGGGTCTGGTTGGTCTAGATGATTGAATGACCTAGTCCTTGGTAGTCTATCAGGTATGTCTAGGTCAGGGATAAAATGTGATAGAGCTGCTAGGTCTTCTGGTGCAGAATTAGCTCTATGAATGTGACTGGAAACAGTTGGTCCTTTAGGTGTAGGAGCTCCCTTAAGGATACTCTCCGGATTGTCAAATATTTCAGGTGGGTTAGGGTTGGGATAAGCTCTGGTGTGAATGGTTCTGAAAGCCAGAATGTTGTTTCCTAGCCAAGTAGCTTAACCCTAATTTTTACTTCTACTGTGGTTGATTGTTGTCTCAGAGGCTGGTCTCCCAGTGGAGTCTTCTTGTGAAACCAAGTTAATCAGCAGGCCTATTGATCACCAGTGGAGTCTTTTCGTTTAGGAACAATGGAGTCGCCAGGTGGAGGGTATATCTAAGGGGTTACACTGTCCACCATAGTGCTCAGGAATTATCACCTTTCAGGAGTCTCCTCAAAAACAGCTAACTCCAACCAGAGATTGGCTGGGAGGGCATTTACCAGATATGTCACCTCCGAAGAGGGTGAGATCTGGAGGCTACCTGGCCCTTTCCAGGCTCTGTCTAAGAGTATGATGGACACTCAATAATGGAGGTCTATTTAAGAAAGGAGTGACTTACTGTCAACCTAACCAGAGTTTTAAGTTTCTGAGTCTTTAAAAATGTTTAAGGTGAAATGCACTCAGATTCCCCAGTATGGTCGCCATTATGTTGGGGTTCCCACGTTTTGGCCAGGTTGACAAGACCAAAAGATGAGACAACATAGAACCACTTTCAGACCTTATGATCTAGCCCTCCTAGGTCCAGAGATGGATCTCTCTATGATTGTCAAAGTGTATGTCTTTGAGGCTCTGAGTTATGATTTTAGGCTAGTTATATGCACGGGGTTTGTTTGTTTATGTTTGGTTGTTGAGGATCAGGAAAGAAAGGTCCAATATAAGACAAGGATGAGAAAAGAGGAGATTAGACAAAGGTAGATAACTCATAGAACAACAAAGCCATTGGGCAATGGAGTCATGAGAGGATTTACTTGTGTTCAATGTGCAAGCTTTCAGTTGGGCTAGTCATCCAGAGCATTTGGATCTCAAAGATGATATTTGGGATGGGACATTAAGGACTGAAAATGAAAGGAGAAGAACCATCCAATTCTGTCTATAGATCAGGTCAGAGGTCATTTAACTCCAGACCTGCTTGGACAAAATCAGAGGCAATACAAGGGATCTTAGAAAGGCTTAATTGGGATGGAAAGATCCTAGTGAGGCAGAGGCAGGGTTCTAGACCTCCCAGTGTTCTCAACTCATCCAACTAAATCCTAGCAAGAACATCTAAACATAGATTTCATTAATTCATACATCAGAGAGCAGGCAATAACATCCACTACACTGGTTAAATCAATTGAAATCAATATTCAGATACACATATAAGCAGAAAACATAAAAGGCTGGGAGAGCAGCAACATAAGGTACCTATCAAGGGTAAATCTTATGCCAAACTTCTGATGCGAGCCAGTAGAAATGAAATGAAATGAAATCAAACATAGAGATATGAAAACATCACCAGCTGCTTAGATCAGGATCCAAAGAAATATGCTTGTCATATTAAAAACAACACCAATCAGGTACATCATTGCCCACAGCTTGAACATTCAGTTTGAATACATCAAATCTCAGCCTATCTTACGATATTACACAGAGAAATTGTCTCAAGAGGAAAATGCTTACATTTCTCTGATATCTCATCAACAACCAATACAATATTTCTCTCTGGGCTTTATAGCTGAAAAGGAGCAGAAGGGGTAGATGAAAAACTAAATGTTGTACTAAACTCTTGAAACGAAAGAGGGCCGAAGCCCATTCTGTTTACGCTGAGCATTTAATCTCTGTCACCCCTTGATGAAAGAGTGATCTTCTTTTGGATATGACTCTGATGTGTTTCGGCTATGGTACTCTTGGTGATTTGACAAAAAATACAATAAACTACTGAGAATTCTGCCATATAAATGCTCTGGTGGTTTTGAACTGTTGTTAGGGTGGAAATTCCTTCAGGGACATTGTGCATAATAAAAGTTGTATGGGTGCCCTGTACTTGATGAAGAAAAACATTCTGCTGATGAATAAACCCTGATATTACCTTTTACCTGCGCTCAGGACCCTTTGACCGATCCTCGGGGTCTTCAAACTGGTGCTTTGCCTCTTAAAACTGCAGATCTAAGGCTCAAGATTTCCTTTGGCATGCCTTAATCTCTTTGCTTTGTACTGAAACATTTTGCCGCTCCATCTCTACTTCTGTCAGGTTAGCTCGAGCTTTAATGGTGCTAGAAGGTTTTCCACAGAGTTTAAATCCTGTCCTTTTAATGGTCGTCCTGTTTTCACCTTCCCGGGTCTTTGCTCATAAATTCATCCATTGTAGATGATCTTCCTTGATTTTTCTGTCGCTGTAACAAATGCCGCGCATTATGGCGGTCTTTTATCATTCACAACCCTGCAAAACACAAAAAATGTGAAGAAAACAATGGATGGGGTGGCGGATGATGTGGATGATGAGCATGATTGTGCAGATGGTGCCATGGTGGAATAACGATGGACTGTGGTGGAAGAATACAGCGTGAAATGGAAGACAGGAAAGATGGTGGAGGGTCGGCGGAACACAGAGCAAATATACGTGAAAACCTTAAAAATCCCGACTTTGAATGTTATATGCAACAGAATGAATGGGTATACGGTGGACACACGTGGCGGGGGTGACGTGGCGGGGCGGACTAAGGGGGTGGTCAACGGGGGCCAAACAGATCTGAACCGTCGATTATGGTGGAGATCGACGGCGGAGGGCAAAAGATAGTGGGCCAGGGGTACGGGCTATTGCGTGCGCAATTACATTAAACTTCGTGCATCTTGGCCGAGCGATAGCCGTTGGATTGCCTGCTCCAGATCGGACGATCTACGAAAATTTCGCTGGGCATCCGTGTCCAGACAATAACGCGCGATGGATGGAGTTAATGGGCGGGGATGGCGGTTTGGAAATCGTATACAAGGACACGCGTCGAACGGTGAATGGAATCGTTAGGCGTTGGAGAAAAACCGCCTACCGTGCATAAGCGGTGCGAAGGAAACCGGCGGGTTTGGAATGGTCGTATGGGGACCATCGACATCGGACGCACTGTGGACCGTCGGATCTTCGTGGAAATGGACGGTGATGGCCCAGCATGGGAAATGAACGGGAAAGACGTGGCTGCTGGAGACTTAACGACCACCGTCCGATCAACTGAGATCAATGGCTAAGGCTACGCCCGCTATGGTTTGAGACAAGCGCTTTCTACTTTTGCGAGGAGTTACAGCGCTGGGTTACATGGAGGAATAGGGCGAGGGCTAACGGGAAGAGGGGCTAAGCCTGCTATAAGGTCCAAAGCAGGTTTTTCAAGCCTTTTTAATGCATTTTGAAACCTTATAAGGGTAACGGTAGGAAGATAAATAGCGAATCAGGCTAAACCAGGGACATGGGTAGACTTGAAGGGGGCTCTAGGAGGTTTCAGTGGATTAGAGGGGAATTCGATAAAGGGAGCACATAGGTTAAAATGGGATAATTTGCAGGGGTATAAGGGAGAAAACAGGCCCTTCGAGAGATGGATTAGCAGGGGGAAACTGTTTCAGGCACAACACTAAGAGGCTTCAAGGATGATGGGTTTTCAGGAAAAGGCATTCCTTGAAGGCTCCAAAGTAGACTAGCCCCCAGCTGGCTTGTCAAGAATTTCATAGGGGGGCTAACAGTAACAATAAAAGCACAAGGTCGAGACTCATACACCACATGATGCTTCCACAAGTATGGTTGTCCTAATAATACATCAGAAACATCAATAGGAACAACGTCGCATAATACCTCATCCGTGAAGGGCTTGATGCTATAGGGAAAGCTGCACTGCTGGCTAACACAGAGATCTTGTCCTTGGTGAAGCCACCCGTTGGTGTATGGATGTGGGTGAGCTATGGTCGGCAAGCCCAACCGCTTCACGGCATCTATCGAAATGAGGTTCGTTTGGCTCCCATTGTCGACAATGAACTGTACCGGGGAGCCCGTTACCCACACCTGGGAGTGGAAGAGATGTCCCTCCTTCTGGATCTTTGTAGTGGCAATAGTGGCATTGGGCTCCGTATCAATAATATATTTCCCTTTTTCAGTCCCCTTGTCAGGTTCTGATTCAGATTCAGAGCATGCATCTGACTCAGAAGCCCGCATCTCGGCCACCAGCGACTACTTGGCCCGACACTCACTTGTGTTGCGAGTGGAGCTCTTATGGAACTCACACCACTTTCCCGTATCCTTCTTTGGCTTTGCGGTGTTGTTCTTTGCTTGTGGCTTTGATGGGTTGTCTTGAGTCACCGTGCCTTGGCTCTGTCCTTTTTTCTGTGGTTTGGGAGCACCTTTCCCTTGCTTTTGATTCGCACATCCAAAGTCTCACTTCTTCTGTTTGAATTTCTGCTCAATCTTGGTAGCATACCGGTATGCCGTACCAAGCGAGGACATGTCGAGGAACTCCATTACCTCCTGAATGTATCTGTGCAGACAACTACGATACTTTAGCACCAGATGTTTCTCTGAATCTTTCATACCCAACTTGGTGCGCAGGTTATGGAACAGATTCGTCAACTCATGCACAACTTGATCCTTTTGTTACCGCAGCGTGGTCCATTGTATGTACTTGTCCTCATAGCTCCCCATGGGATATTATTGTTCCTTGACGGCATCTCGGAAAGAATTCCAAGTGGGTACGACCAAGAAGAGAGAGGGTTATGTCTTGTCCTTTTTCTCACAGTGGCTTTCCCACCAGTCCTTGACATGGGGGGCAGCTTTGAGGAGTGAAAAAATAATCTTCTCCCTATCGGAAAAGTCATGAATCGAGAAATATCCTTCTAATAGATTCAACCATCTATCTACAGCATCTGCATCTATTTGACCCTCAAATATGGGAATGTCAAAATTTACTTGTACCTTAAAAGGAGTCGCACCTCCAGAGTGGCTGCTGGATGCAGATGCGCCACTGGTGGGCAGCCGTTGAAGGATCTGGGCAAAGTTATCCATCATCGTGTTCCTTTGTTTTTCGAGGGCCTCCTTGAGCAATATTTTGATAGGATCTCTTGCTCCCTCATCTTTCTTTTCATCCCCCATGGGCGTCCGTCGGGGCTTGCGAGGCTGATCTTGAAAAGGTTCCACTAGATCGAGCCCTAACTCCTTATACCCCGACCTCGTTGGGGACATGCAAAGAAGGATCGAGAAAAATAAGACCGCTCTGATACCACTGATCCGGATTTATGCAGGAATGCAACAGAATAAACACATAACCATAAATATAGAGATGCAGTGGAAATAACACTTCAGGCTGAACATAGTTACAAAGATACCAAGAAAAGAAGAGTTCATGTGCGTGATAACCTCTTTCTTGACAACCTATGAATTCCATTCTCAATGAAGACTCAAGACTCAACTGGATTGGATTGTGTATCAAAATAGTAGGAATGAATCAAAGTTCAATGAATGAATAACTTGATCGAGAAAATTTATAGGGAAAGGTAACTTGACTATCAATCTACTAAACCTCACTTCCATGATTAAAAAAACACCCCACCTTCTCAGTGGTCCCATCATGGTCCACCTATTGAAAAACAACCAACAAATATTATTTTTTATATATTTTTGCATGGCCATTGGACAATGATTTACTATGGTTTTCCTACTAAATTCCAATGGATGATTATTCAAAAATATTGAGAATTAGTAATTTAGTCTCAAGGCATAGCAATGAGTCTTACTGGATAATTATAGATTACCTCTCCATTGGATGATTGTACATTTTTCATCTACTTTTCCACGTGAGTTTCAGTTGATGCTAGATCTTTGCCTTCTATTTATTTAGTGAAGCTAAGAGTTAACTTTGATCTTACATTAATAACTATACTTGCATGAATATCCATGCTTTTATACTTCCCCACTATGGTCAATGTTGATGTATGGCCTTGGCCCATTGATATTACAATTAACTCACTATTCATATTCAATTTTCTCCAGTTCAGCCCAATAAAATAAGGAAAACAGAAAATGAAGTCCTGATTTATCTTTCCAGTGCTCCTACATAATACAAATACTCTTAAAAACCAATTAATATATAAATTGTCATCATTCATGCTAAAATCAGTTTGAATTTTTTTAATGAATCTACTTACAATTAATAGATTACAAGGAAACAAGGAACCTTGCTACATGAGTTAGGGTTTCATGTGGCAACAAGGAACCTTGTATAGTTTTTCAAGGATAGGAAAGGAGAATATTGTCAGTTAATCGTCACATGAAACTTCATCACCATTTCAAAATTGTGTCCTAATTTGAAACAATAAGACTACCCAACTATTTCATTATTTAATTTAGATTGTGTAATACAAAAAAACATCCTAGATAACTTAAATAATGTAAGAAATTTTGCAAAAAATTAGTGGGGAGAACCTTCAATTACATTTATTTTGAAGTTCCACTTGCATTTTAAGCCATTTTAATTAGTCTTTCATGGCTATCTAGTAAAAATTTCAACCTCTTGTAGAAATTTGTTTGTCACTTATATTAGAAATGAAAAAATCAAATGTAAATAAAAATGATTTGAAATGCAAAAATCAAATGCGCGCTACATAAAAATGATTTTTTTAAAACTACATTAACGTCTGATATCACGCACTCATTCACCTTCAGCTCTTGCAGAACAACATTCACCCTCAGCATTCGCCCTCAGCTCTTGCAAAATGGTAAGTTCTTACTGCAGGCCCTTCCTCCTATAGTAGGGTTGACCCTATTTGGGTTTTTTTGGAACCTCTAAGAATACAAAGGTTGTGATTGATTACGGGGCACTGCCTATATTTGTGGAACTTCTTACCTCTGGGAATGATAATGTTCGAGAACAGGTAGCACGTTCATTTTAGAGGCATAAAATTATTCTTCCCAACTATCTTTATACGTCTATAATTTTGGAATTTGATTTAAAAAACTACTACCCAACTTTGAGTTCAACTGGTGTTCATGTAAGGTTGTTTGGGCTTTGGGAAATATTGCTGGAGACTCTGCATCATTTAGGGATCTTGCCCTCAGTCATGGAGCTCCGAGGCAGGTGCTTGCCCAGTTGAATGATACTGCCAGAATTTCAATGATACGAAATGCTACATGGGCTCTCTCAAATTTTTTCCGTGTTAAACCCCAACCACTATTCGAACAGGTAAGCAGAATACATTTTTTGCCTCTTCTTCTTAGTTCGCAGATACTGTGGATTTTTTTTTATAGATCTTGGTGCTTGGTAGATTTTAACGTAATATGGACCTAGGCGCTTGTTCATTACAATGACTCCGTCATCAGGTTTTAGAAAATGCTCAGAAATTAGGGTTTCATAAGAGGATTACCCTTGCTTGCAATTATCGATTATCAATCACATTCAAAAAAAGTCTTTCGTAGCATTGCTAAGCTCTTTGTAGGTGAATTTCCGAGGCAATTTCACAATATCTGAACTAAATTTGTCTGTCCTTTTCAATACTCTGCGCTTGTAACAGAACCAGACAAACAATCTAGTGGCCAATGCAACAACAACAACACCTCCTGTTGCAATTCCTGCAATTCACCCTCTCTGCACGCATGAATGACTATGGCACCCTCTTTTGTGAATAGGTACTGGAGCTGAAGGTATTGGTTTCCATTAGGATCATGGAATTCAACATCCAAAATAGTATCAAATTCCACTGCAATAGTATTCCCCAGCGAGGGAAACAGTTCATTGAGACCTATTGGACTCATCACCCCCAAATAGCCTCCAAGGCTACCCAGAGTGTGATCATCTGGAGCAATAAAAAATGCTCATCCATCCCCAATTGAAACAAGAATAGGACCCACATTGGTTACAGAAAAGGAGAAACAAGTTTTGAAAGAAGAAGAAACTTTTGTATTAGGGTCCAGAAATCTAACTGGTCTATTGTACAATGCCCTACCTGCACTTCAAATTGGTACTCCCAACTCCATGTTAAGGCTCACTGTGTCATTCTTCAGATGAGCATCTTAACCTAAAGTTTGATTCCAAAAAACCCAAGTCCCCTGTTCTATGCCCAAGACCTCTGTTACAACGAGTAGAGTTCTGAGCGAAATACCTCACAATAGGAAGAAAAATAAACATCGCAAAATTGCTCCGCTTTAGACTGATAATTTTTTGTGCGAAAATTCAACTGCGGACAGTAAAAACATAATATCAAACACAACCAATCCACAATGGAATTTGAACATGAGGATTTATAACCACAGAAAACCCTCTCCAGGTTAAAAGAATTCCAGAATGGATTTAAGATTCTACTAATGAGCGCTTACAACACCATAGAAATTACTGTCACAATGAAATCTGCTGGAAGCAAAGCCCTTGTACAGTTTCTACATTTCCACAGTGGAAGCAAGAATCTTGCTATCTCTCATGATATGGTTATGTGGTCAAATCCTTTGTTATGGCTGTCTTGTTCTGCTAAACGTGGATCTGTCTTAGCTTTGGCTCTGGTTCTCATTTAGGATTGTGGCTATCTGATCTTGCTGTGGCTTTGACTATACAAACTTGTTCAATAGGAAAATGTTGACTCTGCTATATATAGGAGCTTCAATGGGTGCTCTCAAATACTTTTTTGGGCAGCTTTGTTTTGTCTCTGATTCAAGGCAGAACTATGTTGGCCTTGGTTTTTTAGTCCTTGGAACTTATTTCTCTCATATTTTCCATCCTATCCCCAGTTTTCTACCGAGAAAGACATAACTTCACGATATCAAAATTGACTATTTTTGGCCATTTATCTTTAGTAATGGTACAGCCTTAATTTGGTGCATTCATACAATATCTGAAGAGCACTCTTAAGCTTTTACTCAGTATTTTAGCATAACTACTACATTTAACTTCCATGCTCTAATATTTATATCAACCATAAGCATTCTTAAGGTAGTTCCACGTTTGTGAAGCAGAAGGAATGCTTCTGACAACTTCTTATCATAGTGGTACAATTCTGTTCGCATTTTATCTTTTATAAACCTCCAATTTTCCAAATGTAGTAAAGACTATAGTTTGCATCTGAAACTTTGGACAAATCTGTTTAGTATTCTACAGAAAATGCATTAAGAATAAAAAAATCCCACAATTTGTAAAAATCCCACAATTTTGTAAAAAGCCCACATTTTGTAAAAAGCTCACAATTTGTAAAATGCCCACTTTTATTTTCTTTTTGCTTATATATTGAGCTCCCATTGAGTTCAACAAGTCTTTGGTTTTCTACACCATTGAGAGAGATTTATTTTTTTCTTTATAGGATAATTTTCATCAATGGAAGAAAACATTGGAGCTAGAAAAAAAATTCAAAAGGGTGAAAGGGGTGATGGCAGAGTTTATTGCCCTTGTAAAAAATGTTGTATGAGAAATAATGTTAGAGTTTTAATAGCAACAGCAACAATGCATTGTAGGAAACATGGGCACATTGATGGTGGATCGAATGACTATCATCCCGTGGTAATTAATTATCTATCTTCATTCTAATTATATCGTAAAATTTTATATTATTTTAATATTTTTTATATGCACACTAATGTTTAATTATTAATGTTTGTAATTTTCATAAAGGCACAGTTGCCCCCCAAATTTTTGCAGATGATCAACCAGCTTCCACAGCAAAATAGTAGTAGATTAGATGATGTTGCACCAGTACAAGAGAATATTGCAGCAAATATTAGTATTGGAAATGATGTTGTACAAGGTGAAGAACATGAAGCAAATGATGAAGGTGATTTTAATGATCCCATGGAGGTAGATCATGATGACAGTAATGAGACAGTTCACATTAATGATGGGACAAATCAAATGCTCCAAGACTTGTATGGTGAGTCAGATGATGATGGTGGAGATAGCAGTGACAGTATTTATGATGTACCTCTGATTGAAAGGTCAAGTGAACGACTTTTTGAACACTCAAATGCAACTCTTCTCTCTGCTACATTGTTGCTAGTGAACTTAAAGGTTATGAATAATTTGTCGAACAGATGTATGACACAACTCCTAAGGTATGCAATATGTATATATGATCACATATATGTAAATGTTGATTATTTTCCCTTTTTTTAGTTGTAATAAATGTGTAAAATAATAACTTATATATATATATATATCATAGTTATCAAAACCGGCCGGTGAGGACGGTTACCGGTTGGAACTGGCCTTACAACCCAGTCAATAGCCTATTCTCACTTGTTTTGGCCGGTTAACCGGACCTAACCAGCTGGTTAAGTACAGAACCGACTGGTTTATGCATAAACCAGCTAGTTCCGTACTTAACCGGCTGGTTCGGTGCTCCTCCATGAGTTGCAAATTCCTTAGTGTCTCCTCCATGAGCTGCAAATTCCTCTATTATACTAGCAACAAACTTGTCTAATAACTCATACTCAACACCTTATAGTAGCAACAATACACATGATGACTGATAAATACAAGGCTGGCTAGCATAAAATCCCTGGTAGCATGCAACTCATCAAGTGTACTTGATGACAATTTCTGTTCTCAAAACAATCAGCAGCAACCTTATTTCACACTCAGCTAGGAACTATCAGACCCTCTCTCTCTACTCACACATAGCAGCAGCATAAATACAAAACCTTTCACACAGCATACAAGCAATTTGATCATGGCATAAAGACTGATGAAAATGGTCTGACGCCACTCAAGAGACAACAACATACAACCTAATGAAAATGTGACTGGCAATAATAAATTGACCACTAGAAAATTCCCGCTTGGAAATGCACTAAACTGGCTACTGAGTTTTCTGGGTTTTAATGAATCTTTTCAGTGATAAATTTTGTCAAACACATTGTGAGCAGACTGTTGAAGTTGTAATGATCTCTCAACTTGTTACAAATAGCACTAATAGTGGGTTTCATAAACCAATTCAATACCTCTAAGTGTTGTAGATGTTTTTCTAGAAATTTATTGGCAAGAAAACATAGATAATGAAGAATAAAATATCTTCGAAATGTTGGTCTGATATATATATATATATATATACTGAACCCAGAATTGTCTTTAAGGCTGATACAATGAATTGACAATAGATCTGAGCAGGGATAGATTGTATATTATAATATTAAGTCAGCAATAAAACACAGTGAATAATATAAGAGAAACCTGATACATTACTTCAACAAGTTTACTTATGTATTTTTCGATGATATGTATTGCATTTGGTGCCATTTTGATATATTCACCTTTGCATGGTATATAAATGAGCAAACTTTTCATATTTTGTCTCTATTGACTTGGAATCATGGTTGCAAATCTTAAAAATAGTTTTTATTTATTTTTATTTTTTTCATTTTATTAAAAAATAATTATTTAATGTATTTTTTTTTAAACCGGTCCATTGAGATCTGACCGCTACCGGTTAGACCGGTTCTGGTTCGAAACCCAAATCATTAGCTCCACCGATCTAGTCACCGGTTCCGGTTTTAATATATATATATATATATACAAGACACTACTTTTTGTTTCTGTTGTATATATATACAAGACACTACTTTTTGTTTCTGTTGTAGATTGTTGGGTGAATATTTGTTACCATCGCCAAATACTTTACCTCGAACATATCGAGATCTACGTGCTATTATGAAACACTTTGGAATGGAATATAACACTATAGATTCATGTCCTAAAGATCATATTATATATTACGGAGAACATGCGTTGAAAACAGAATGTCCGAAATGTGGTACCAGTAGATATCGAACAGATCAACTAACCAAAAAGGTGCCTCAAAAGGTTCTTCGTCATATTCCCATAATTCCACGTTTGCAGCGAATGTTCAGGTGTAACAGCATAGCACAGTTTATGGATTACCATTCAAATAATAGAAGTGGAGATGGTGTTCTTCGAATGCCTGCAGATGGTTCTGCATTTATAGAAATCGAGGAAAAATATGTAGATTTTAAAAATGAACCTCGTAATGTCAGGCTTTCATTGGCAGCTGATGGTGTTAATCCATTCGGAGAGCTTATATCTACTTACTCAATGTGGCCTATTTTCGTTATCAACAATAAGATTCCTCCTTGGATGTCAATAAAGAGGGAGCACATAATGTTGATTATGATTATTCCAGGTATTTGATACATTATCTCTTTGAATGTAACATTTTCATTTCTCTCGTTGTTTGCATAAATATATATTTTATTCATTTACTTACTTATATATACATATATCATGGGAGTAATTATTATGTACCGTAATTTTGAACAATTAGGTAAGTACCAGGTCAAAGATATGAATGTATATATTGAGCCTCTTATCAATGAGCTAATACAGTTATGGCATGGCATCACTATGTATGACATCACTAAACCAATCAAGCAGAAGAGATTTCAATGTTGTGGAATACTTGTATGGACAATTCATGATGCCCCAGGACTAACACATGTTTGTGGTATGTAATATTTCATTGCACTTTAATATAATACATAATTATCTAAATTAGATATACCATATTGCATGTTTTAAAAATGATCTCATAGTATATTAATTGTTATTGATCCATCTATTGTAGGTCTTCAAACAAAGGGTAGATTTGCATGTCTAGTTTGTGGCCCTAAGATGAAGTATCGTCATTCGCCAGACTTAAGAAAGATGGTGTTTGATGAGTTTAGGCACTTCCTCCCTAGGAACCATAAGTATTGTACTACTGAAAAACATCTTTTCAATGATAAAGAAGAAACTAGATTAAAACCACGAAGAATGACACCTCAGTTGTGGATGTTGGAATATAACAGAATTAATAATCGTCGAGCAGCTGGTACATAATTTGTGTGTGTGTGTATATATATATATATATATATATATATATATATATATATATATATATTATTTGTTTATGTAATGTTTGGAATTTTTGTTTTAACTAATGAATTTATTTTATTGTATTTTATAATTAATATTTTTCTGATTTATTTTATTCTTTGATATCAAGGTCATCGTCACCGTGAAGGTACTAATATTGTACTTCCACCTGGAATGAAATGTTATCCTTCTCAATTCGCGAGGTTGCCCTACTATGAGGACCTAAAAATAGCTAATTTGTTTGATACAATGCATGTCAGGAAGAATGTGACAGAAATGTTATGGCAAACCATAGACGGTGCACATGATAGAGATAAAATTGACAAAATTTGTGCTAACATTGAGAAATCAAATCATGCAATGAAAAGTGTGATCGACGGATCAAATAACAATGGAGGTCGAAATTATAATAATATTCCATGGTTATTAACAGAACAACAAAGCAATGATGTAAAAGAGGTCGTTAGAAGAATTAAATTTCCAACAGGTTTTGCTTCAAACATAAATAATATCTTAACGAAGAAAGGTGACTTCAATGGGGTAAAAACACATGATTGGCATACCTTTGTTAAGGTAATTTTTTTGGTATACGTTTTTGCTTGTTATTGCTTGAATACATATTTTAAATTTTCCTTTTTTCTGTTTAATTTGGAAACCAATAACAATTCATTTTTTATTGTTATAGTATGTTCTACCTGTATCTCTCCCAAACGACTTCGACAACAATGTCAAACAAGTTATATATGGTCTTAGTAAATACATGATGTAAGTAGTTTTGATTTATACGCAAAATCTAATTGCTACAATTTATTTTCGTACTTGATGAAATGATGTATTAATTTACTTGTAATGAAATATATATTATGTTTCATTGAAATAACCTCGCGTAATGATTTGCAGATGGTTGTCATTGAAAGATATCCATCAAGATGAAATAAAGTATGGGAAGAGAGAAATTCCTCGGCTAATGTGTGAAATGCAAAAGTATCTACCTCCAACATTTTTCAATGCACAATAACACTACTTTATACACCAAGTTGATGAGATTGAAATGTGTGGACCAGTACACACAAGGTCAATGTGGATGGGCGAGAGGCACCTGAAATCCTTGAAGGCTTTGGTTAAACAAAGAGCACGACCTGAGGGTTCTATGGTGGAGGGATATGTGGTATATAAATCCATGGTGTATATTAGTCATTATCTTCCTAAATTAGCTGCACCAGCCATGAAGGCGGTGGATTGCATTTGGGATGTGAACTCCATCAAAAAATTTGAAGAGGAGCACCTGTTGGGAAAAGGTAGAATGAAGAAAGTGAGAGGTAAAAGATTTATTATGTATAATACATATAATGTTTCATTTTTTTACATCATGTATATGATCATTATATTCATTTAGGTCTTATTCTTTCATAGTTATTAATTAATATAATTTACCATGGTTATAAGTAATATTTATTAATATTGGTGAATTATTGTTTTTTTATTCAGGTGCTCAAGATTATGAGGCACTACTTTTATACATTGAAAACAATCTCGAGTGGAGGAGTGAATGGATTGAAACATGTAAAGCACGTAACGACGGTAGGTTATCATGGCAACTACTGTCTGAATTGATTAGAGAAGCGTATCGTAGTGGAGATGGGAACGTTACGGACTGGGAAATCGATTTAGCATATGGTTTGAAATATAGAAAGGTAAGCAATTAATTCACCTATTTTATTCATTACTTATTTTATACTATATTTATAATGTGACAAGAAGTTTGATTTTTCAGTTAATTTTCATGCTGTGTAAAGTATATGTTTAATTATTAATTGAGAATGCATCTTTTTCATGTTTGGCATATTGCAGTTGAAACACCACAAGGCTATGTGGTGCAATGGTCGTCAATTTCGTGTTAAACAGTTGGATGATAACAGGAAAAATTCTGATAGTGGGATAACTGCAGTATTCTAGGTCACTAATGTTTCCTCCAGGAGTGACAGACATCCTTGAGAATCTGAAAATAGATATTATGGGTTCTTAGATGATATAGTTGAGTGTGACTTTAATTCCTTCAAAATAGTTTTGTTTGACGTCAAATGGTATAGGCTATGAATGAATGTACGTGATGATGATAGAACACTTATTCAACATGAAAATGGATTTCCAATGGTTAAAACATCGCAGTTTGAAGCAGGAAAGATCGCTATGTTTTTCCAAGCCAATGCGAACAAGTCTTTTACTCAGAGGTTCCAGGTGAGAACGAATGGTCCTTTTCTATTAGATATGATCCAAGAGGAAGGCCAGTAGAGTATACTGTAGAGGAAGAAGATGATATTGATCAAGAAGAAGATGATGCAGTGGCAGATCAGCAGGAAGATGCATTAACAGACGAAGAAGATATCTTAGAAGATGAACCAGGCATAGGAGATGAGGCAACAATTATTGATGATGATGTCGATGAGGATATTATTGAAAATGACATAATTGATGATAATGATGACATGGTCGATCATTTCAACACCGTTTCTGAATCAGATGTTGATATAGATGTCGATCAGTTGGATGAAGATCAAGAAGATACAAAAGAAGAATATTGATACAGATGTTATGTTCAAATATGAGCTGGTATGTTATAACTTTATATTTTAATATGTAGGAATTATTGTCTGTTGGGAAAAATACTGAGGGGGGGTGAATCAGTATTTAGGGTTGACTGAAAACTTTTCACCAGAGATCTTATTATGCTGTTAATTCTTTACTTAGATTATTGCATCATTCTTTTAGTAAACATGTGAAAATAAATAACAGAATAAGCCATTACACAAAAGGAACACATATGAACACCAGTGTTTAAGGTGGAAACCCAATTTGGGAGAAAACCACCGCTACTGTCGTCTCAGTCTTCAATATTTATTATAAAGAAAACATCTTAAAAAATTTTGCTGGCACAGACTCATACCAGCACGTAGGCACCAACCTGCAGAAGGCTTCAACCTTCTCTCGTTCTCCAGCCTCTCCTGGAAGGGAGCTTCAACCCCCTGATTTAACACCAGCTTGAACTAGCAGAAAGCTTCCACTTCTATGCAGAAGACTTCAACCCTCAGATCCACCGAATTTCTTCAATTTCTTCATCAGACTTGCATCAGATCTTTATTATTTCTTTGCTGATCTTCCTAGAGATTTTTCATTTCCTCGATCAACTCCATAGGTGCATCATGGATTCAGTGTTATCAGACAACAGAGTTCGATCATGCAGATCTCATAAAGAGATTTTTATTTACAATGCCTCTGCATGCACACCTCGTATTATGATTCTCATCACCTTATATAGTTTATGCCTTTATTGAAACCATGGGTCAAAACCATTCAATTGCTAATGGTATTATTAAAAGTCGAACCAATCCAAATTGAAATCCCGATCTTTGTTCTTCCATGCTCGAATTGTCCCAAAGGTAATCTCTATCTCCGCCAAATAATACTATAGCCAAGGTAAAGTACCGATAACGTGCCGCTGATGGTTTTCTTTCTTTTATTTATCAAATTCGTGGAATTTTATAAATAAATATTATTCACAACCTTTGGCAATTAAATATATAATAGAAATTTATAGTAATAACCAGCGCTTTTATCAAAAGGATTTTAAATAAACCTTTGGTTCCGGCCCCACATACATAATCGACGGCCCAATCAATATAATTTAAAAAACTGGAGCCCATCGCTTACGATCGTTTCCATCCGACAGCGGAGAACACATCGCTCGGCATCAGATGATCTGACAGATATCGTTCGTTGATGATGCACGGATGATAATGCGCGATGGCACGTCATACCTTGGGTAACTTTCGTGCATCTATAGCGAATGAACATCGTCCGATGACCCCTTCCCAGATCAACAGTGCTTATCAATATCACTGGGCATCCTGGGTCGAGCAATAACGCGTGATGGCGCACAGTGACAAGCGGTTTTTTGGAGTCGTACAAGGACGTGTGTCATGCGTTCTATGGAATCGCTCCCAACCTCTTGAAAACTGCTTGCCCGTCAAAGGTGGTGCGATAGAAACCACAAACCACCTTTACTTTTTTCTCGGTCATGGTTCCGCTCTTCCACGCAGGGTTCCATCGCGCTTCCATTTTTTATGTTCCACCTCTTTCCTTCCAGGTTCCGTTCATGATTCCAAAGGGTTAGTCCATGTTCCACCGAAAGTTCAATGCCAAATACTCTGTTTTAGTTCTTTCGCGTTATAACTGGTTTGCTCTCGCTCCTCGTTCCTTTCTCCATGAAAGCCAGTCAGCTCCTTACTAATAGCGTAGACCCTTCCATCATATATTTAACGAATATATATAACTCCACTGTCTACCAGTTTGGATACACTATCAACCATATTAACATCGGTTCCTCGATCAACATACAGAGCACAGGGTTTCTTACAGATGTCAATTATCCTTCATCAGGATGCATACATATGTTCACACATGAATTAAATCGTCCTTATTTATATCGATTCTCCATTAAATACAGAGCTTACCATCAAGGACAAACATATAATAGGATACAGGAAACATATTGCCAACATTGTCTTTAAATAATTTACTAATTATGCGGGTTTGTTGCATGTTGTTTATTATTTCAAACCAATAAATAATGGCCTTACTATTGTTTATTATTTCGTAGGATTCGCAAGATTCATTGGATTCTATGGTCAGGTCTCTGAAAGAACCAATTAAACACTTAAATAGTCAAGATCTGGAAGACAGGCTTTACCCCCACCATAAATTGCTGAAAAACCAGCCTTCAATTCAGCTTGTTGTGCTGAAGACGAGGGTGGATTTGCATGATCAGTTGAATGAAAATGAATCAGATATTCGGGATGCTTTTGAGGGCAGATCCATAAGCCCCATTTATGAAGATCCCATTGCTGCAGAATTTATGTCTGCGTTGAAGCACAAGTATAGTGTTGTATCGGAATACAAATTAGAGGACAACTATACCAAGTCTAAATCAACTGAATCCAGTTCTAGTGCTTTTGAACTTACCGAATTAAAGCCAGAAGTAGGATTTACAATCTCTAATGGGAACGGGTATGGTAGTTCCAATATTGGATTGGATGTCCAGAGCTCTGCAATAGGCACTGGACCTGATCATAATGAACCCCAACTAATTCAATGTGATGAAAATATGGACTTTGATGATGATCAGGAAAACAAGCCAGAGCATTTTGGCAATATTGAAGAAACTGAAGAGGTTTCCTGTGATCGATTGAATCAACTCAGCCGTAAGACATCTACTGCAGGCTGGTTTGTATCAGAAGGAGAATCGGTTTTGCTTTCCCATGATGATGGATGTTGCTCTTTTCATGATATAGCAAATTCAGAGGTGTGGAGGTTTTAATTATTGTACTTAATTTTGGGGTTTATGGGTGTTATAATTTATACATTTTGGGATTTTCTATTAGAAATAGGGAAAAGCCTAGGGGTTAGATTATTCTCATGGTTTAAATTTCTATATTTGAAATAAAATTCACCAAGTTCTATTTAAAAAAATGATTTGCCTAAATATTTGATGTAGTTTAAATAGGATGTAGTTCATTTCAAAGACTGTTGAAATTTTCTAGAAACTATGATTGGGATTTCAAGAATATTTATGCACTCTTTGAATTTTCCCTTAACATAAAGGGCATTTGATTTATGAGTAATACTCAGTATTGTTTTTTTCCAATCTCTAGGAGAAGGCTGAATATAAAGCTCCATATGGGCTTACCCCAAACATGTGGGGTGATTGCTGGTTGATCAGAGCAGCTGGTTCAAATGGTCGCTCTGGTAAATATGTTGTGGCAGCATCTGCAGGTTGTACATTGGACTCAGGTTTCTATTCATGGGACTTTTATAATAAAGAAATTATGGCATTCTATACTGAATCAGAGGCCTTCACTTCAACGTCCAGTACCATCTCTCCAGTTTTGGCAGAGAGGGATGTCTCGGGGAGAAATTTTGGCTTTGCAAATGTTGTGCCAGAGAATCAACATTGGTGGTACAGGCCATGTGGGCCTCTTATGGTATCTACTACCAGTGCCCAAAAGACACTTAATATTTATGATATTCGTGATGGAGATCCTGTGATTTCAATGTGTTTGTTTTGAAAGTTTAGGTTTCATAGTAAATCATCAATGGGCTCTAAAATAAGGCCACATTGAAATCTTGGATACATGTTTCATGCCAAAATTAGTTGTATCGCTCATAAATACACAATATTGGACCACTCTGTATAAATCTGCTTCTCGGACAATATTACATCTCCCTCATTATAAAGGTGGTGTTCTTACATGCATAGCAAAGGCATTATTTTGGCAATCATTTTTTAAGTCATTAGATATTGTGGATACAAGGATCTAGGGTCTCCACATGAAACTGTGTTTCCCGCAGACTCACTCTGCCTATCCTTAAATTTGTAAACATAGTAGTATGCCAATGCTTCTTTCATTTTGTATGCATAAGATGATTTTTTGTCAAAGTCCATAATTGTTTTTAAGTTTTATCCATCCCAGTTTTGTTGTGAATGCACAGGTTTTTGGCTCAACACATATCTGTTGTATCTTTGTACTTTTCCTTTACTAACTATTTGAAATTTCTAGTTATATTTAGAGGTGTCTTTTAAGGGATGAGGGGAATTACTTGGATTTAGTGCTGCCAGGCTTATCATTTATTCTCCAAATGAAGCCCTGTAATCTGTAACACTATATGGGCATGAAGCTCACTTGTTAAAATATAGTTGATATAATATGTTGTACATGAAGCCTGGAATTGTGTACATTCCTGGAATATATTAATTTGCAGGCATGCTTAAAAGAGAGATAGGGTTTGATAAAATCAAAAACCCTGAACATGAAGAAAAAAAAGAGGCAATTATTTTATACAGATAGAACCAAGACACTATCTCCTCATTAATAACAAAAACTTAGTCCAAAAATCATATGTACAAATTCTAGAAGTCGAAATTTGAAAATTTCTGAAATGGAACCAGGCCCTTTTCAAAAGAATAAATTTAGTAAAAACGAGGGTGAAGAAAGTTATCTTACCAAAATTTCCACATACCATGTTAGCAAGGAATGACTCTGAGTCCTGAACAGTGAGACTGAGTAATTTCTCTTTTGCTGCAGGTTGCAGTTCTCTTCTCCAACACGATGAAAAGAAAATTCTTAGCTTTGGAGTCTGAAGCCTGAGTCACAACTTGGAAGTTGGTAAGGAAAATTATCAGGGTTGTTGCCAATTGGCTTGGAGTTCGCAGCCTCATTAATTTTCTTTAATGCATTTCCTTCAATGCTGCAATTGTCACTGGCCAGCAACCTTTACAATAAAATTTATTAGACCCGTCACGCTACGAGGAAAATTTGATGTGATCACTGATCATTGATTTCTTATTGTGATAACAAACATTGGAGATTTACTGTCCTGTTTTAAAGTTTCATTTTTTTTTTTAAATTGAAACCACCGTCGGTATACCGACGCCTTGTAAGCGTTTCTCTTCTGACATTTTGAATGATTTCCATTTTCGTCAGTCTTGTGACGTCTGTTGATATTGAGACAGTTCTAGAAATGTCGGAAGAACGACAGCACAAAGACGTTGGAAGGGCGACATTCAAAATTTCGGACCACATTTCGTCGGAATTGCGATAGTTCTTCCTGGCGTCAATATTGCGATGCTTCTGGAAAGCGTCGGTCTTGTGACACTTTTGCAATACGTCGGTCTTCTGACACTTTTGTACGGCGTCAGAAATGCGACAGTTTAGACACGTCGGAAGAGCGACAGTATAAAGACGTCGGAAGAGTGACGTTCAAAATGTCGGACGACATTTCGTCGAAATGGCGACACTTTACAAACGTTGAAAGAGCGACGTTAAAAACGTCGGACCAAATTTCGTCGGAATGGTGACACTTTACAAACGTCAGTTTGGGAAACATCGGAATAGCAACGCGTGTTTGGAAGCGACGGAAAAGTGTCGGTAGTGCGACACTTTGTAAATGCGTCGAAATTGCGACCGCATGACAAACCAAATTTTTCCCGTCCTCGAACTGTCACTCTTGCGACGACTGTGTGTCGGAATAGCGACGATTTGGCCGTCGGAAATTGTGCCAAATTTTTTAGTGTATCAAGGTTCACTACATTGATCTATTCTATATATAAAGGGAGGAAAGAGCTCTTATATTAATGATCCTTAATGTATTATATTATTTGTATTGTCTATGATGAGTATTGTAGGGAGCAACACATTAAGGTTCACGAGGAAACCCTAAGAGCATGACCTTAGGGTTTGTTGTAGCTAAATTTTGCCAGCTGAAAAGAACAAAGCTCCCGAAGCATAAACCAGAGAATTATTAAAAATAATGTGTTGTTTTTTAAAGTTATATCAATATGCTGTTTTTCAGGGAAGAATGAGATTATCATGGGAACTTATGACTTTATGTGGAAAAATTTTGTTTCATTTTGGTAAATCTATCTTCTTGCTTTTTATCAAATTAGTTTTAAAGAATTTAGTCTTCCTGTCAACTATAAGTTTGTTAAGTGCCCAACATGATTATCAAATCAAGGAGCAGCCCTTACAGAAGATAGTGTGTATACTGAGTATCTCATTCTACAAACTAGCATGACAACGCTTGGAAAAATATTTTGAAAAACTAGAGAGGAGAGTACCCCAATTCTATCCAATAAGCACTCTCGGCTTATCTCTCAAAAGTTGTTTTTTAAAATTGTTGGACATGGGATTCCAATCTCTAAGTCACAAGTCGAGCTTCGTTTTCATTAATTAATATTCAAATCCAGAGTTCACAAAACCGACAAAAATTCATGCGCACACACAAGTAATTGAGAAGAGGAGGCCACGATCAAAGGAGTATATATAGAGCGCTCAATGTGTGACATGTGAAACATACAAGGAATTGAAAAGAGTAGGCCACGATCAAAGGAGTATATACATTGCACTCAATGTGTGACATGTGAAACATACAAGGAATTGAGAAGAGGAGCCCATGATCAAAGGAGTATATACATTGCGCTCAATGTGTGACATGTGAAACATACAAGGAATTGAGAAGAGGAGCCCACGATCAACGGAGTATATGCATTGCGCTCAATGTGTGACATGTGAAACATGGCTCAAAAAATATAGATTTTTTAAAGCACTTATGAACAATGTTTGACGTATCTTATGAAGAGGTGCCCATATGAAGAATTCAAGAAAAATGCAACCATGTATTCATGTTATAATTCGATTTCCGGAGCATTTATTTGGAGTTTTGTCTCAACATAATGAAACAACTAAGAGCATGTATAATGGGTGTCCAAAAGGCAGTTGGAAGTAGCAGATATGGAACTCAAACGAACAAAAAAATGAAAGAGTGGGCTTAAGCAAAGCTTGGCTCGAATCCTGAAAGGAAAACTAGCCACCCAACTATGTGTCGCTCATGCCTAAACTAAGTGAATGACATAAGGAGAGAAAGCCACATTGTCATTGGTAGCTAAGCCTTTGTTCTTGTGATGAAAAAGACAATATTTGCACTCCATAGACTTCAAGTGAAAATATAATTTTGATGCCCCTATTGCAAAATTGTAGTGATTCAAATATTTGTTAAATGATTTGATATTGGGATTCGGAATACTGCAAATTCAATCTTCAAGAATTTTCGTTGCCAGTATAAAAACAATGATCATATTAATCTTGAGTATTTCCCTTGTGGAGATCGATGATGATACACTCCTTTTCTTCAAACTGTATAATCTGGAGAAAAAAAAATCCCTACAATATGTTAAAAGGAGTTTTGAGAAGTTCGAAAGTGAACTAACATATATTTTTACTGAAACTTAATGAAATGATTAGGTTTCCACCAGATATTGAAATTGAACTTTTCTGAAGAAATTAAGTTTGAACCTTGTGTTATAAGTGATCGTATTGATAAAAAAAATCATTTTCGAAGTAGCCCAATTGAAGATGGAGATATAATTCACTTTTAGAGGTTCCTTACAATAAATGAGGAAGAATAGTATCAATATCCACATATGCGGTTATTTTTAAAGTATGGGCATAACAGAAAAATTATTCCCTTCCAGCATCTCGAATCTGGAAAAGCCAAAAGAAAATATTTTTTTCTTGATTGTCAAAGTTGTACATTTATGATAACGTTATTGAGAGGGTAGCAAACACAACTCGGTCGATGTATCCGTTGACAGAGGAAGTTTAAGGCATTGGTGCAAGTCGTTATGATAATGAGGCCATAACCATATTTGCTTTGATCTATACATGCTATATATACATGGACATTGGATGTTGGATCCCTCTTGCTACTTTGAATGCCTTTGATGCAGGAGCATCCAGCTCAGGGTGAACAAAAATAAAAGTATTTTGTCTTACAGGTTTACAGGTCATTGCACCTGAGTTTGTTTTAAATTATTTTCTTTAAATTCTAGCATTTAGGACTTGAGAACAAATTATGTTTTTAATTGCATTATAATTCCTTTTAGTTTTTATTTTTAATTAAGCCCAGAATTCTGGTGAACGGAAGAAAACAGTTACCAAATGTAACTACTTGTAACTATTGACGGTTTCAAGAAAGAAAACAATTGTTCAACAAGTGATACAAAAAGGACACGACAATACATTTGTAAGGTTGATTTTCCATCATAGCATAAAAGAAAAATAAAAGCATTCAGGAGATTTTGTAAAACCATCTGAGAATCATCTGTCGTCAAATGCCATTCTTTTCATCTTATATGATAAATTGATTGCATGTACGAATATATCAAAGACTGAAAAAGTTAAATTGTTTTTACAGGTATTGGAGCAATTACAGAAATTGACAAGCCGAGACATTCATCAACCAGGAGAGATTTTCTATTTAAGGAACACGCCGAGTCATAACCAAGAAGATGCATGAAACATTCACAGGTATTCACCAAATTGAAGCAACAGAAATTTTATTTCAATATTTATAAAATCAGTTCTGTTTTACAAGTCTCAAAAAATACAAAACATACTACATGTCGAATCAAGGAACTGGGTTCGAAACCCTACACGGATAATGTGCTATCAATAGTGAATGTCTATACTGTGAACAAATGAAAAAGCCAACAGAACCCGAAGGGAGAATCAAGTGCATAACTACGTATAAACCCTAGTCTACTTACAAATGAGGAAGCATTTGTAACAGGTCATTAACTGAGAAGTCCACATAAATATAACTAAACAGAGGAACCAAGTCTCATAACTAAAGGAAGTTCCAATAACCAAAAGCAACCAAAGGGAAAGACCCAACCCGTTTGGGTCAATAAAAACGGAGTCAAAAACTATGGTTGAACAACCCAGAAGTCACCTTTAAGGAGAAAGTCACATACATCAAAACCTATTAAAGAATAGAAAAAAATCCTGAACCAGAGGAAAGCACAAGAGAGGTTTGTAAACTCTGGCTTACCAGTAGAGTAACGTTGAACAAAGGATGGATTCTGGTCGCCAGCCAGTAAGGGATCCTGCTCGCAAGGAGCGAAAACCCTTAGCAAAACCTAGAAAAAATAATCGAAGTGCTGAAGCATAGACGGAAAACTTACCACTAAGAAATTGATGAATTGAGGTCGAAATGTCGAGTCCCCTGGTGGCTGCAACCTAATAACAGTGCAGACAATCAAATAGTTAACCAACAGACTTATTATAGTAAATGGATAAAATAATACCGAAGTGAAAACACTCAAATGGATATTAAACAGGAATAGTACCCAGACACTGTCATGGTGAAGAAACCTTGTTATCAACAACTAAAAAACCGGCGAAACCCTTACACTCAATAACAACGTGAGAAAAACAAACAGATCCGTCATATCGACGGAATTCAAAGAGCAGAACAGAGCCATAGTGTAAGACTCTGTGAAGCAACCGTAAGTAAGAATATAACCGTAACCATAGAGAGGTTAAAGAGGCATAAAAATCTGGGTCATTACACTGCAGAGAAACAGTTGAAAGAAACCCTCACAGTCCCCAAACAACAAAGAATAAAATGCAAAAATGAATGGTGTTAAGGTGTGAGATTAGGGCGGGAGAACATGTTTCGAGGACGGGACAGGTGTCCTCTTCTTTTATTTCACAAGGACAAGTCGTAAATCGACTTTCAAAACATATCCATTGCAGGACCGTAAAAAAATCTGAAACTCATCAATATTACATTATTGATAATTGAATTATTAGTTGAGCACAGGTTTTAAGGAGGGTTGGGTCCCATCATTTTTGGTATCAGAGCAGGTTGAGTGTTAGAAAAATGGAAGTTGGAAGGCGAGGTCATGGGAGAGCTATTTGGAGAGTAGCAGATGAAGGATTTAGAGAAGAGATTCGGATATTGAACGCCCGTTTGGCGGCAGTAGAAGCAGGAAGAAGAAGGGATCCTGATGGAGGAGATGATAGTGATGAGGAAGCTGCAAAGACAACAGATGGATCAGATGGGGAAGGACCTGAACTTAGAATGTTGAGGTCAATCTTACTATCAAATAGTAAGCCAAAGCATGAGCTTTCGAATTATGATGGAATTTTTTTAGCAGAGGTATTGCTGGATTGGATTAGTGAGCTAAATAAGTGTTTTGACTATGAGTAGATCAGTGAAGATAAAAGAGTTAAATTCGCTACCACTAGGTTGAAAGGGAATGCGTCCTTATGGTGGGATAGTGTACAAGTAGAGAGGAAGAGGTTGAACAAGTAGCCTATAAAAAAATGGACCATGATAGAAGCTAAATTAAAGGGTAAATTCTTACCCAAAGACTGTCAGATTGCTATGTCCAGTCAGGTACAGAATCTGAAACAAAAGGGGATGATCATAAAATAATACACTGAGGAATTCTATCGGGTAAACCTGAGAGCTGGTTACATAGAAGACACCCCAGAAAAAAAAAAAAAAAAAAAAAAACGAGGTTTGTGAATGGATTAAGGTGGGAAATATTGGATGAAATAAGTATTCTTTCACCTAGAACCATAGATGAGGCTTATCATAGTGCCTTAAAGGCAAAGGAGAAAATAAACAGGAAACAGAATGCCAGAAGAGGAGGAGGATCTGGCAGAGGGAAAGGATGAGCCTATGGCAAAGCTAGAACTTACAATCCCAGTGATGAAGGTAGCAGTTCAAAAACTCCAGGGACAACAGAGAAGGACAATAACACTAGGGGAGGAAGGCCATACCAACATGGAAGAGGTAATGGAAGAGGTAGAGGAGCTGACATCTAGTGTTACAAGTGCCATAAGTGGGGGCACAAGTCCTTTGAGTGTCCTAAGGGTGAACAGGCTGGAGCAAGAGGAGCATATGTTGCTCAGACAGAGGAAGTAGAGGTACCACCCCAAGAGATAGAAAATGTGCCAAAGACAGGGGAATCCTTGGTCTTGAATAAGGTATTGCTAAAACCAGCAAAGGAGATAGTTGACCCAACTCAAAGGAAGGCATTATTCCGAACAGTCTGTAAGTCACATGGAAAATGCTGCAAACTGATTATCGACAGTGGGAGCACAAATAATCTAGTTGCTATAAAGATGGTGGAGAAGTTGGGATTGAAGAGATTGAAGCACCCCACTCCTTACAAGGTGTCGTGGTTATAGAAGGGACATCAACTATTAGTTGATGAGCAATGTGAGGTTGAGTTCCATATTGACAAGTACAAGGATAAAGTTGTTTGTGATATTATTCCTATGGATGTGTGTCACATACTACTAGGGAGACCATGGCAGTATGACAGAAAAGTAATACATGATGAGAAGACAAACTGTTACAAGTTTGTCAAGGATGGGATTAAGCATATTCTTGTACCCATCAAGGAGGAAGAGACAGCAGAAACCAGTGGATTCAAAGTATTGCTAATGGGAGGAAAGGAATTCTTGAAACAGATCGAGGACAACAAGATAAAATATGTTGTTGTAAGGAGGCCAAAAACAATGGTATTACACACTAAAATTACAGATTTTCCTGAAGAAATCCAAGACATGTTACAGGAGTTCAGTGACATTGTAGTGGATGATTTGCCAGATGAATTACCTCCTAAGAGAAGTATCAGTCATCCCATAGACTTTATACCCGGAGCTAGTTTACCAAACAACGCAGCATACTGAATGAGTCCTAAGGAAAATGAGGAAATCAGGAAACAAGTGTAGGAATTGCTGGATAAGGGGTTGATAAGGGAAATTTTGAGTCCCTGTGTAGTTCCAACAGTTTTAGCTCCCAAGAAAGGAGGAGTGGTGAATGTGCACGGATTCGAGAGCCATTAATAAGATTACCATTAGGTATAGATTCCCATTTCCATGAATGTATGACATGATGGACTGCTTAAGTGGAGCAGCATACTTCTCAAAAATTGATCTGAAGAGCAGATACCACCAGATCCGAATCCGAGAGGGGGATGAATGGAAAACAACTTTCAAAACTAATGAAGGACTGTATGAGTGACTGGTGATGCCATTCAGATTAAGCAATGCCCCTAGTACTTTTATGCATCTGATGAACGAAATTTTGAAGCAGTTCGTCAGGAAGTTTGTAATTGTATATCTGGATGATATACTGATTTTCAGTAAGACCAAAGAAGAACATTTCCGACATGTTCGGAGTGTGTTGGAGAAGTTGCAGCAAAACAAGTTGCTGATAAATTTGAAGAAATGTTCCTTTTTCCAGAAGGAATTAGTTTATTTTGGCTTTGTGATTGTAGAAAATGAGCTGAAAATGGACCCAGAGAAAGTTGTAGCTATTGTTAGCTGGCCATCCCTAAAGAGCCTGTTTGAGGTTCGTAGTTTTCATGGATTGGCAAGTTTCTATCGTAAATTAATAAGGAATTTTAGTGAGATCTACGCACCTATGTTGGACACAATAAAAATGGAAAATCATCCTTTCTGTTGGACTGAAGCGGCAGAAAATATTTTTCAGATTTTGAAGAAGAATATCACTGAAAGACCGATTTTGAGGTTGCCTGATTTTAACAAACTATTCCAAGTTCATTGTGATGCTAGTGGTACAGCCATTGGAGTTGTACTCAGCCAGGAAGACAAACCGATCGCTTATTTCAGTGAAAATCTGAATGAAAGCAGGAAAAAGTACTAGTCTTATGACAAGGAGTTTTATGCGGTCGTCCAAGCACTGAAGCATTGGAGACATTATCTGTTGGGTAGTGAATTTGTTTTGTTTTCTGATAATTCTGCATTGCAGTATGTTATGCAGCAACATAAACTGAACCACAAGCATGCGAAGTGGGTTGAATACTTGCAAAGTTTCACGTTTTTGTTAAAGCATATTAGTGGACAAGCCAACAAGGTAGCAGATGCGTTGAGTAGAAGAGCTTTTCTCTTACAGGAGAGTACAATACAAGTGCTGGGATTTGAACACCTGAAAGACTTGTATAAAACAGATGCAGATTTCAAGGAGGCTTATGAAGCCTGCCAGAATCCTTTGTTGAAAAATAATAGTCCATGGCTGGACTATAACTTACAGGAGAAACTATTGTTTAAAGGAGGACAGTTATGTATTCCCAACTGTTCAATGAGGGAGAATATCATCCGAGAAAATCACAGTGGATGTCTTGCCAGAAATTTCGGCATTGATAAGACCCTGGATCAGATCATTCACTTTTATTACTGGCCGAAGATGCGAAGGGATGTGCAGTGGTTTGTAACCAGATGTAAAGTGTGCCAGTTGGCGAAAGGACACAGTCAGAATACGGGACTCTACACACCACTACCTATTCCGAGTAAACCGTGGGATTCAGTCAGCTTGGACTTTGTCTTAGGTCTACCCAGAACACAGTGCGGTTATGACTCTGTGATGGTGATAGTGGACCGGTTTTCAAAAATGGCACATTTCATTCCTTGTAAAAAAACTAGTGATGCCACTCACATAGCACACTTTTTTTTCACGGAGATTGTCAAACTGCACGGTTTTCCTAAGTCAATCATTTCCGACAGGGACGTGAAATTCATAGGACATTTTTGGCGTACCCTGTGGAAAATTTTGGACACACAATTGAACTTCAGCTCTGCTTATCACCCACAAAATGATGGGCAGACATAGGTGGTAAACAGAAGCTTAGGAAACCTACTACGGAGTTTGATTGGAGAAAATTCATGCATGTGGGATACTGTACTTGCATAGGTATAATTCGCTTATAATGATTCGATGAATCGAAGCACAGGATATAGCCCTTTTCATATCTTGTACGGCATGCATCCTCATGGAGTGCATGAGTTACAGGATCTGAGATAGTTGGAAAAAAGGAGTGCTGATGGGGAGGATTTCGCCAAAGCAATGAATGACCTACATGAACAAGTAAAATCTAAGTTGCAGGACAGCAGTCAGAAGTATAAACAGCAAGCAGATCTAAAATGGTGGGAGGTACAATTTCAGGTGGGAGATGATGTTCTCGCACATTTACGCAAAGAAAGGTTCCCTAAGGGTGAGTACAAAAAATTGAAGTTTAAAAAAATTGGCCCTTGCAAAAGTCTGCGTAAATTTTCTGCAAATGCCTATGAATTACAATTACCCCCAGGAATAGGCATATCACCTATCTTCAACGTAGCAGATCTGTTTCCATACACTACCAGTCCTGAAGAGGACAGTTTGGCATGGCCAGAGCGGGACACCTAGACAGGAAGTGGATCTTGGATGAGGAAAATGCGTTTGGCTCAGCCCCTTGAGATCGAGAGAATTCTTGACACGCAGGTGGCTAGGCGGACTCGCAGAAAAGAGTACCTCCAGTACCTTGTCAAGTGGATGAACCGTCCCATTGAGGACAGCTCATGGCTTGATGCGGGCCAGATAAAGCGCGCAGGATATTTAGTGGAGGAGCTCACGGAACGGAGCCATGAATTTTTGTCACCCCGGGAGCCTAATGCAAGAGCATCCAGCTCAGGGTGAACAAAAACAAAATTATTTTGTCTCACAGGTTTACAGGTCATTGCACCTGAGTTTTTTTAAATTATTTTCTTTAAATTCTAGCATTTAGGACTTAAGAACAAATTATGTTTTAATTGCATTATAATTCCTTTTAGTTACTATTTTTAATTAAGCCCAGAATTCTGGTGAACGGAAGAGAACAGTTACCAAATGTAACTACTTGTAACTGTTGACAGTTTCAAGAAAGAAAACAATTGTTCAACAAGTGATACAAAAAGGACACGACAATACATTTGTAAGGTTGATTTTCCATCATAGCATAAAAGAAAAATAAAAGCATTCAGGAGATTTTGTAAAACCATCTGAGAATCATCTGCAGTCAAATACCATTCTTTTCATCTTATATGATAAACTGATTACATGTACGAATATAGCAAAGACTGGCAAAGTTAAAATTTTTGTACAGGTGTTAGCCACCTATATTTTTCAATCATATCAGCTGGTGGCTAAATTTGCTTTGCAGCCTTCAAGAAACAAATTCAGGCCTAAAATTGTTGGTCCTTGAAGTCTGTTGGTAAGGTTCCAAACTACTGATTGGTTCTATATGCCCTTTGTCCTCTCTGCCTCTGATGATCCATGAAAATCCTGATCAAATATTGCTGCATCCTTCTCCTTTTTCCTCTCCCCTTCTTCCACCTTTCCTTCGTTCCTTCAAGTCTCCTTTCATCCATAAAAAAACCCCATCAGACCCTTTTATATCCTTTATTCCTCCATTTAATCTCACTTCCTAAGGTTAAAACCCACTTGTTTAACCTATCGGAACCTTTCTCCTCTCCCAAAAATCATTCAAAAACCATAGAAAAACATACATTTTCTATGCGTTGGGCTTTAGCCCCTCAGGCTAAGCCCCCGCTTTCTCTCCATCCATATGTTCCCCCGCCAGAACCGTGTGCTAAAGTCCGCAGGGCGCTTAACCCTCAGAAACAATTTATCACCCGACAACATTGAAAACCTTTGTAAAAAGTAAAGTCGGGTTTATTTCAGCAATCTCCACCGTGGAAATCATAATAAAGCTCCGCCGTCGGATCGTCCCACGTATCAACTGGCATGAGGTACCATCATCCGTGGACCCCTCCCCCCTTTTTCCGCCGCGTCGTTTTCTACCGCCGTGCCCGCACCGCTTGTCGTCCGGCGTTTTAGGTCGTCGTCCGCCGATCCCACCAACAAGGCCGACACGTGTTCTCCCCACCACCCCCAAAACCGCCATTCCGTGCCTTCTCCCCACGCGTTAAACCTCGTCCCATGGCCGTGTAGCGATCTACCCCCGTCGGATCCGGGCCTCCCCATCCGACGGTCCCCGATCACCTTTTCCCCGCTCGCCCTTAACCACCCGCCGTCCGTTAAATTTGCCCCGGCGCGCCCGATCCCACCCCCGCCGTCGATCTCTCGAGATCGACGGCTTACATTCCTCCCGAAACCCTTATACGGTCCATTTTCCTCCTCGTTGACCGTTCGACGAGCTCCCAACCGTCGATCGCGATACGCATCAACGGTCCCGGGTTCCCCCTCCATCCTCCCCGCACGCCCTCCGATGCGTCTGACCATATAAATGCAGGATTTCCTCATTAATCTTGTTTTTGCGGGTGTTTTTTAAGGTTTTTCTTCGTATTTTATGAAGATCTAAAGGATGGGAGTGACGCACCTGCACCTTCCGATTTATCCGTAAATCGATCATACGAAGAAGAACAAAGATATCTACAAAGTTTCATGAGCTTTGGTCGCCGCACGTCCCTGTAAAGCTTGAAGAATTCCGCCAATATCAGAGCAGAGAAAGAGTATCAGATTGAAGATAGAGTGAACCAGAGCAGTGGTTTTGTGAGAAGATTGGCGGGGATTACGGCTAAGACGGTTATCAAAAGCCTAATCCCCAGCTCAGAACACGGATTAAAGCAAAACCTAAAAGTGTTCAGCAGACAGATCGCCTCCACCGCCATACTTTGAGGCGAATTGATTCCTCAACCACCACAGTGCCACCTATTGCCTCAGAACGCTCAATCAGAGGATGAATTTATTGAACAGGATCAGATATTATGCCTCGAACAACCAAAGAAGTTATTACTGCACCGGATTTCAATGACAGAATGTTTGCAGAGTAACCCTAACAGTACGCAGAGCCTCAAAGGTCAACATAAGCTCTCTTCGAGCTTACTTCTTAAGTATAAACACATTAATGCAATGTAACACCTGTAGAATTTCTTCATCGAGCCTCACGGGGTCAGGAAGACATTAATTCTGCATTGATTGTATTTGAGATCTTTTCATCAGATCTCACCTCCTCATCCTTCTATAAATACTTCAATAGAAGATGAGTGAAGGGTTGGTTTTTTGTTAGTTGGTTGTCAATGTAATTGCTGAAGCGCTGTAGCTATTTCTGAGTGGAAAACTCTTGACTGTAAATAGTGGTTTCATGGGCTCTTGGAGCTCTGCTTGTAACAAATAGGTTAGGTTGTGAAGAGAGATGTATTAAAACATTGGATTTGAAGATTGTAACCGGTTTGAAGCAATCAATACAAGCTGATTTATGGGATCCTGGTCTATGCCGATGGTGATGTTATTCTCACTGTAACTTGTCATTTTATTTCTGTTTTCAATTTGTTTCATTTTCCACTATAAAGAACAGTTTAAACAGTGTTAGAGTTTGTTGTACACCAGTGACCTTCTCTGGCTGAAAAATCTTTATCCCAATGTTTTCTTCTTATTGTGTTATTTAGAAATGATTTAATTCAGTCAAAGTACAGAGATGATGGTGTTCCCTCATCTTTTCGTCACTGCTGAATGTGATTTTTAAATGTTACTTTCATACATTTTGTGTAAGGAACGAATTGAGGAAATCAAAGGTTAGCCCTGCGTCCCTTTCTTGTTTGCTCAACTATTTGTCTGTTTCCCTTAGGATGTGTCAAAAGCTGAATAGTTTCAAAGCACTTATCAGATCTTGGGCCATTCTGTGTTATCTTGGTGATTGTCTTGGAAAGTAACTAACTAAAGGAGAACTAAGATGAGGAGAAAGGTGAGCCCTGCCCGCTAGTTTCTGCTCCAAAGGTTGCCTTCAAGTTTCCCTTTGTTTTTAATCTGTTTTCTAGCAGAAGTATATCAAAGGCTGGATAGTTTCAAAGTACTTACCAGATCCTAGGTTGCTTCTATGTTTTCTTAAGTGCCTGGTCAAAGGCTGGCTAGTTTCAAAGTACTTACCAGATCCCGGGCTGCTCTTTGTTCTGCATCTGTTGATTCCCTTTCTTACTGTATCACCCCATTCCATAAATCAAACTTCAAAGAGATCCTTAGGCCTAGATGACTTGCCCCATAGATTACTCTTGAACCTGGATGTTTCAATTAAACTCCCTTATGACTCCATAGCCCAATGGATTGAAAACTTGCCATCATCTCTCTTTAGAATCAAAGCTTATTCAGTTTAATTGCAACTTCTCACCTTTGAACCTATTTGCATATAGATCTTTCCGTCTCAGACAGCAACTATGTTCAACCATCCAAGAAAACCAAACAAAACCCTTGGCCTTCATAACTAGCCTAATACCATCACCCTAAACTTCAAAGACAATATCCATCTTTGTACATATTGGAGAGATCCCTCTCCGGATTCAGGAGGGCCAGATCCTAGAATCCCAAAGTTGGTTGAAATGATGTTAACTCTGTGATCGGACTTTGCCAATCTTGCTTGTTACAGAGACCTAACATTTCTGGCGACTCCACTGGGGAAATGACTTGAGTTTTTCATCTTTTTTCCCTTTATTTTCATATAACACCTTGAGAGTGAAAAGAAGCCTTTTCAAGCACTACCAAAGAATGGTAATCATGATAAAACTTGTTTGAATCAGTGACAAACTAGGTCAATCCTAGGGTTCTTTAAAGTTTTTATCTAACCTTGGAAAATCAGCTAGCTTAGCCATAAGGACAGACTGTCTTTGTTTCATAACCGTAGCTAAGTTTTGAGGAAAAGTTAGGACATTCTTTTAAAACCACAATATAAACAATTCAGAAAATACCAAAAACATTTCAGATTGGTAGTAAAACACTAGTTTTTGATATCTTGTATACGTCTTTCATGTGTTTTACCCTATACTCTTAGACAGAGTCTGGAAAGGGCCAGGTAGCCTCTGGATCTCATCCTATTTTGGGGGTGACATATCTGGTGAATGCCCTCCCAGTCAATCTCTGGTTAGAGTTTGTTGTGTTTTGAGATATCCTTGAAAAAGAATGTTTCACAAACACTGTGGTGGACAGTGCATTCCTTTGAAAACACTCTGAACCTTCCACCTGGCGACTCCACCATCCTGAACAGACCTTAAGACTCCACTGGGAAGAACCCTTATCATTATTAAATCCTTCAAACTTAGTTAGAAGACTGCGGGATACGAATTGAAAAAGCAGATTAGTTAACCGTCTGAAGATTGTCATATCTGGTTGTACTTTTCCTGTTTAGTTGGGCCTAATCACATAAACATTGTGGCTCCTAAAAAGATTCACACTAGAGCCCATCCTGACCCAGATCCTCCTGAAATAGTTGATAACCCTAAAAAAATTCTTAGGAAGTCTCCTAGGATACAATCCTCAACTATTTTCAGACCACTCCTAAGAGCTAGTTCATTCCCTGAAAACCTTTCAGCCCTTCATGAATCACAAATTGACTTATTAAACCCATTCAGAACTAGGTCATTTGGTGATTTAGATCAGTTAGATTCTGAGCCTACCCTTTCATCTCCCGAAACCAGTGAGACTCTTGGGAATAGAGAATCAACACCTCCTGATTTACATTTCTTACGTAATCTAGGTGTCTCTCACCCGAGATCAGCTCAGAGATCTACTGTTGTTCCATCCACTTCTGTTCGTCCTTCATCCACTGTTCAAACCACTCTACTTCAACCCACACCTCCACTCGTAAACCCACCCCCACCACATATCATTGCAGCATGGTATGCTCCCTTAGTCCTTCCTGTACCATTAGTCAATCTTCCACAGGACTATCAGTCCAAAATTCCATTATATGATGCTAATAATACCATAACAGCATCTCAACATGTGGACAAGATGAATGACTACTTTGACAAAAATGAAATTGATAATGAATCTGTCAAAATCAGATTGTTTGCTCAAAGTTTGGGGGGAGATGTGAGAAAATGGTTTAAAGGTTTAACCCCCCATAGTATTAACGACCTTCAAGCCTTCCATCAAACTTTTTTAAACAAATGGGAAGTAAGGAAAAACCCTCTCCAAGTCCTTGCCGACTATAACAATCTCCATAGGAACCCTGGGGAAAGTGTACAAGCTTATTGTACCAGATTCAACAGTGTGTATAATGCACTTTCCCCTGAACTGAAACCTCCTCAGGGATCAGCCTTAAACAAATTCCCTGAAGGGTTTGACCCAGACATGACTTATTCACTCAGAGAAAGAGTCTTTGCAACCCTGGAAGATATGCAAAGAGGTGCTCTTTCTGTGGAGGTGAACCTCATGGAGAAAAGAGCAAGGATGAAAACTGAAAAGAGAGTATCTTTTAGAGAGGAATCCACCCCTTCTACTTCGAGCTCAAAGATGGAAAGAATGATGGAAGAAATGATGAAGAAAATGAACATTCTAGAGAGAGCACAAGCAAGTCTAAATCAAAATGCTCCTCAAAACAGAAACCAAAACCAGAATCAGAATCTTAGAAGAAATCAGCCTCCAAACAGACCCAGGGAAGATGATCAGCAGGTCATTCCTCCCTTTCATCAGAACTTTTTAAGTGAGGTTGAACAAACAGATCAAATAACAAAGGAAGATGATATAAACTTATTTGGGGTAGATGATGATGACTTTGAGGTTCATTATGATAATAAACAAGGTCTTTATACACCTTATGATGACAGAAGAAATGATGCTGAGAACAGCTATCAAAACATGGAGAACGCTGTCATAGAGCCTTTAAGGGAATATGAACTCAGAAGTAAATCTAATCAACAAACCCCCAACAATAAAACCTCTGACAAACCTTCTCAAAACAGCACTGCAACCAAGTCTAAAACGATCAAACCAAAGGACAAAACGGTGGCTGTCGATTCTGGTAATGATAAAGAGAAAAACACTCAAAACATCGAAAAACAGAGTGCAAATAATGGTAGTACTAGCACTTCGGTTAGTACTCCTGGTAAAAAAACTGTTCCAACTGTAGATAAACCAAATCAGCAAGCTGTTATTTCTGATAAAGTGGCAGCAAACAGGGCTGAAGTCAATACTCTAAAAAATCAAAACCTTTTCAGCCTGGAACAGGAAATCTCAAAGATCAAAATCTCTGTTCCTTTGACTGAGTTAGCTGCCCAACATGTATATAGGTCCAAAATTTTGAAGGCTTTAAACTTAGAAGATAATGAAGATACTCTCAATCTTAATGATGACCAACCAGAGCTCATTTTTGGTCCAAAGATTGAAGGAAAATTCCAAGAAGGTCATGTCCCTCCCTTTTATGTAAGCTTAAACATTCATGAAAAAATATTGCATAATGCTATGCATGATTCAGGTGCTTCCCATAATTTAATGCCAAAAGCTGTAATGGAGAGCCTGGGTCTTGAAATTACCAGACCTTACAAAGATCTGTACTCTTTTGACTCAAACAGAGTTAAGTGTCTTGGATTGATTAAAGATCTCTGTGTTAATTTAGCCCAAATTCCAGCCAAATGTTTAGTCATGGATGTTGTTGTGGCTGATGTCCCCCCGAAGTACGGAATGCTTTTATCAAGGTCTTGGGGGGCTAAGTTACAGGGAACCATGCAAATGGACATGACCTATGCAACTATCCCGGTTTTCAATCAGACTAGGAAGCTTTATAGGGAATCCCACATGCAGTACACAGTAACAAGTCAGGATCGGCCCCAAAACTCCCCTCTCTACGCTATAAACACAAGCCTTGATTCTTTCATCATGTTTAATGATGAAGCACTCACCGAACAAATTGCTTCAATAGAATCGATGGTTGAAATAAAAGAGGGGGAACACAAGATTGAAATGCCGAAACGATCTATTGTGTCTGAAGATCCTAGAAAACTTAACACAGACCTGGAACTCCAAGTTATCAATCCTTTAAGCTCAAAACTTGACAGTCAGAAAGACAGTCCTCAACCCGATGAAAAACTTGAGGGATCAAATGATACAAAGTCCATTCACCAGACTGAAAATCTGCCTCTCTGGACTATGTATTTTGATGGGTCATGCACCAAAACAAATGCTGGTGCAGGTGTCTGGATTACTAACACTGAAAACAATCATACAGAATGTATCTCATGCAAATTAAACTTTCAGTGTTCCAACAACATCGCAGAATATGAATCCCTTCTCTTAGGCTTGCGTCTTTTGAAAAAATTAGGTGCCAAGAGAATAGATGTATATGGGGATTCCGAGTTAATCATTAGACAAGTCAATGGGGAGTACAATGCAAATCACCCCAGACTTAGGGCCTACAGGAATGATGTCATCGATCTTTTAAAAACATTTGAGGAGTACACCTTATCTTTTGTCCCAAGGAAAAGAAACATTGCAGCCCACAATTTAGCCTTTGCTGCTAGAACCTGCCCAATGTTGTATGATGACACCTCTCAGATAAAATTCAGACCAGCTATCCCAGATAACAAAAAATATTGGCAGGTATTTGATGGAGATAAACAAATAGAAGACTTCATGCAATTCATAAATGAGTTTGAACCCCATAGTTCAGATTCAGACTATGATACAGACTGCAGTGAAGAAAATTTTCTTGGTGAAGAAGAACCATCTCCACAGCTGGTAGATATAAACCTTCAGACTATCGCATCCACACACCAAACAGAATTAAGTCCAAAACCTGAAACAGAAGAAATGGAAACTCTGCATTCTAATAATGATAGTCTGCCCAAGGGTTTGGCCCCTCTAGAAGAACTATTTGATTTTGATGATGTGGCCAACAAACCAAAACTGGAACCTGTGGAAACTGAAGTGGAGGAGTGTAATATAGGCAGTAAGGAAAAACCGAGATTCATCAAACTGTCTAAAACTCTACCAGCTCACATTAAACTCAAATACTTAGAGCTGTTTAAAGAATTTTCTGATGTTTTTGCATGGAGTTACGAAGATCTTAAATCCTATGACACTGAAATAATACAGCACAAAATCCCTCTTAAAGAAAACCAAAAACCATTCAAACAAAAACTGCGCAGAATCAACCCTGTCCAGTTGCCATTGGTTAAGAAGGAAATTATGAAGATGCATGATGCTGGCATTATTGTCCCTATTAGATATTCTGAGTGGGTATCTAATTTGGTGTCAGTTAGGAAAAAGACTGGAGAAATCAGGCTTTGTATAGACTTCAGGAATTTAAACAAAGCTTCATTGAAAGACAACTACCCTTTACCCAAGATGGATCATATTTTGCAGAGGGTGGTAGGATCTAAAAGAATTTCTTTGCTGGATGGCTATTCAGGGTATAATCAAGTCCTAGTCCACCCTGATGATCAATTAAACACAGCTTTTACTACACCTTGGGGCACTTTCATGTATGTGAAAATGCCTTTTGGTCTAATGAATGCTGGAGCAACCTTTCAGAGAGCCATGGACATAGCATTCTCGGAAGAATTGGGCTTCTTCATCATTATCTATCTTGATGATGTAACTGTGTTTTCGAAAACAGATGAAGAACATTTGGAACATTTGAGAAAAGTTTTCGAGAAGTGCAGAAAGTTTGGGATATCTTTGAACCCCAAGAAAACATTATTTGGTCTCCAAGAAGGTAAGCTTCTTGGGCATATCATTTCAGAGCAGGGCATAAAGATAGATCCCATGAGGATTGAGGCCATATTGCAAATCTCTCATCCTCGGAATATCAAAGAGTTGCAGTCTTTCATCGGAAAGATCAACTTTTTAAGAAGGTTCATCCCCAACCTGGCCGAGCTCCTTAGGAATATCACAAACATGTTAAAAAAGGAGCAAGGGGTAAAATGGACCGCAAAAGCAAAGACATCTTTTGAACTGGTTAAACAAGCATTAACCAAAACACCAGTTCTCATAAGTCCGGATTTCTCGAAAGATTTTTATATCTTCTCGTTTGCATCAGAACATACTATAGCTGTTGTCCTTCTACAGAAAAATCCACAAGGGCAAGAGTAGCCCATTGCATTCTTTAGCAAGGCATTGAGGGATGCCCCTCTGAGGTACAACATTATGGAAAAACAGGCTTTTGCTTTGGTAAAAGCTTTAAAGGACTTCAGAGTATACATCCTTCACTCACACATCATTGCCTTTGTCCCAAATTCAGTTGTTAAAGATATTCTAACCCAGGATCCAGACGGTAGAAGAGGTAAGTGGATTGATGTTATTCTTGAATATGATTTAGAGATTAAACCCACTAAGCTCATCAAAGGTCAAGGTCTAGCTAGGTTAATGGCTGAATCAAATTGTGAAGTTCTTGATATTAATATGATTAATGCTTTGGATGACCAAGAAGAGTTCTCAACTCCCATTGTTGAAGATTATTTTAAGAATTGTCCTTGGTATTCTGATATTGTTTATGTTTTGCTTAATTTAAACACACCTCCTAGTTTACCCAAAACAAAGGCAAGATTCCTAAAGTTAAAAGCTGTAAACTATTGCATTATTGATAAATGTCTTTATTGGAAAAATGCTAGTGGTATATTTCTTAAATGTTTGCCTGAGCTTGATGCAGAAAAGATTAAGCAGGAATTCCATGAAGGAGAGTGTGGAGGCCATTTGTACTGGAAGTCAACAGCCAACAAAATTTTGAGGGCTGGTTTCTATTGGCCTACTCTTTTTCCTGATGTGCACAAGCTTACAACCGCTTGCCATAAATGCCAATTGTTCGAGGGCAAGAGAAAATTGCTACCCCTTCCTCTGCATCCAATTACTGTTGAATCCCCTTTTCAACAGTGGGGACTTGACTTCATAGGAGAAATCCACCCACCATCCTCTGCCCAACATAGGTGGATCCTTACTGCCACAGACTATTTCACTAAGTGGATAGAAGCGATTCCTTGTAGACAGGCCAATGATTCAGTTATCATAAAATTCATAGAAACCAATATCCTTTCCAGATTTGGCTGTCCTACCAAGATCATTACAGATAATGCTGCAGCATTTGGGTCAAAGAAAATGGTTGAATTCTGTCATAAATACCAGATAGTATTGGGGCACTCCACTGCCTATTACCCTCAAGGTAATGGACTTGCAGAGTCTTCCAACAAAAGCTTAGTAAACATAATAAAGAAACTGTTGGAAGGCAACAAGAAGTCTTGGCACATAAAGATGGTCCATGCACTATGGGTTGACAGATTAACATTGAAGAAATCCATTGGTATGTCACCCTTCCAGCTTGTGTATGGTACAGATGCAATTTTTCCTAACAGCCTTGGTGTACCAGTTATGAAGTTAATTCAAGAGTTGCAGACTGAAGAGAATGACATAATCAGAAGAATAAATCAGACCATTCATCTTCAGCAAACCAGAGAGGAGGTGTACAACAAAGCGTTACAGAAGCAAGACAATATCAAGAAGATATTTGACAGAAGAACAAAGGCCAGTAATTTCAAAGTTGGGGACAAAGTTTTAAAGTGGGACTCAAAGAGGGAGGACAAGGGAAAGCATGGTAAATTTGACAATATGTGGCTTGGCCCTTACTCCATTCATTCAGTTGCTGGAAACAATGCATTCTTCTTACAAGAACTGAATGGAACAGAATTGTTTGGGGGTCCTGTCAATGGCAGGATGCTTAAGCATTACCGGTCTTAAAATTATTTCATGTTTGAAGTCTTTTCATCTGTTTTCCACTGTAAATATCTCATCCACTTTTGCATTTTAAGTTATGAAAAATCAAAAAATACAAAAAACAAACAAAGAAAGAAAAGAGGGCAGAAATGAAAACAAGAAAGGCAAAGCCCCATGCCAAAAAAGAGAAATAAATCTGAAAGTGTGCAAGCTTAAATTCCACTCCTTGAAACACACTTCTAATTGGTCAAACTGTTTAATCTTGACTAATTAGCTTTCAATTTCCTGCTGATAGGGTAGCAAATTTGATTTGCCAAACTGTTTAATCTGGCTTATCAGTAGATAGAATGGGGTAGAAATTAAGGTTCAAACAAACTCAAAATCTGAACCAAAGTTTCCAAAGAACTGACTCAAAACTACTCCAATTTCTGAGTCAAAGAGAAAAGACCTGGTTCTAATTCACTCAAAACTTGAACCAGAAGAGAAGCAAAGATAGCTCACTAAAAAGAAAGAACAGAGCTGTGAATATGAGAGAAGGCCATAATGAGAAAATTTTCAGATCTTAAGCCTTCTGTTTTGATTTAAATTTTTCTGCAAATAATGATCTATGTGCAGCTCGTCTTTATGCCATAGATCATAGCAAGTCAAACAGCTCAATCTTGACTTGGCTATTTTTAAATTTCTGTTGTAGAATTTAGAGAATGAAAGTTTGTTGGACTGTTCAAACCCAACAAACAGTATAATAGGTAGAGGAATATCTGAACTCAACTGTTTAATCTGAGTTCGGGGAGAAATAAGGAGTAGAAGTAGATTAGATTTACTGCTTTCAAAAGAATAAAATGTTGTGTTAAGAGTTTGCCAATCCAAGTGCACTCTGAAGAAGAAAAAATGTTAGATCAGTAGAATTGGGGTAGGTAGAAGTTGTATTGATGAAATTCATCTTTCTTTCATGACTGACCTTATTTTGTCCAAAAGGAAAGCAAGAGCAAGTGATGGGTCAGACACCAGTCAAACATCCCATAGAAATCAAGTCTGAATTCTTGATGTCTTCAAGAAGACACCATCCCCAAGTGGAGCCACTGTTAGCCACCTATATTTTTCAATCATATCAGCTGGTGGCTAAATTTGCTTTGCAGCCTTCAAGAAACAAATTCAGGCCTAAAATTGTTGGTCCTTGAAGTCTGTTGGTAAGGTTCCAAACTACTGATTGGTTCTATATGCCCTTTGTCCTCTCCGCCTCTGATGATCCATGAAAATCCTGATCAAATATTGTTGCATCCTTCTCCTTTTTCCTCTCCCCTTCTTCCACCTTTCCTTCGTTCCTTCAAGTCTCCTTTCATCCATAAAAAACCCCATCAGACCCTTTTATATCCTTTATTCCTCCATTTAATCTCACTTCCTAAGGTTAAAACCCACTTGTTTAACCTATCGGAACCTTTCTCCTCTCCCAAAAATCATTCAAAAACCATAGAAAAACATACATTTTCTATGCTTTGGGCTTTAGCCCCTCAGGCTAAGCCCCCGCTTTCTCTCCATCCATATGTCCCCCCGCCAGAACCGTGTGCTAAAGTCCGCAGGGCGCTTTAACCTCAGAAATAATTTATCACCCGAAAACAGTGAAAACCTTTGTAAAAAGTAAAGTTGGGTTTATTTTATTATCTCCACCATGGAAAATCATATTAAAACTCCGCCGTCGATCTGTCCCACGGATCAACGGTGCGGAGTGTACCATCATCTGGTGGACCCCCTCCCCCTTTATTCCGCGGCGCTGTTTTTCATTTCCGCCTGTTTCGTGCCCGCACCGCTTGTCGTCCAGAAGCAGTTTTGTGCCGTCGGCCAGCGATCCCACCCGCTGGCCGACACGTGTTCTCCACCTCACCCCCAAAACCGTCGTTCCGTGCCTTCTCCCCGCGCGTTAAACCTCGTCCTATGGCCGTGTAGCGGGATTCACCCCCGCCGTTGGATCTGGGCCCTCCCATCCGACGGTCCCCGATCACCTTTCCCGCTCGCCCTTTAACCAATTCGCTCGTCCGTTAAATTTGCCCCGGCGCGATTAAAGCCCAATCCCCGCCGTCGATCTCTGTAGATCGACGGTTTACATCCCCCCTCCCGATTCCATTATACGGTCCATTTTCCTCCTCGTTGACCGTTCGATTTTCTCCCAACCGTCGATCGCGATACGATCAACGGTCCCGATCTCTCCATCCTCCCGCACGCCCTCCGATGCAGTCTGACCATATAAACGCAGGATTTCCTCATTTTTCTTGTTTTTTGCAGGTTTTTAAGGTTTTTCTTCGTATTTTATGAAGATCTAAAGGATGGGAGTGACGACTCCAGACCTTCCGATTTATCCAGGGAATCGATCATACGGAGGAGAACAAAGATATCAACAAAGTTTCATGAGCTTTGGTTGCTACACGTCCCTGTAAAATCTTGAAGAATGCCGTCAATATCAGAGCAGAGAAAGAGTATCGGATTGAAGATAGAATAAACCAAAGCAGTGGATTTGTGAGAAGATTGGCGGGGATTACGGCTAAGACGGTTATCAAAAGCCTAATCCCCGGCTCAGAACACGGATTAAAGCAAGACCTAAAAGTGTTCGTCAGACAGATCGCCTCCACCGCCATACTTTGAGGCGAATTGATTCCTCAACCACCACAGTGCCACCTATTGCCTCAGAAAGCTCAATCAGAGGATGAATTTATTGAACAAGATCAGATATTATGCCTCGAACAACCAAAGAAGTTATTACTGCACGAGTTATCAACGCCAGAATGTTTGCAGAGTAACCCTAACAGTACGCAGAGCCTCAAAGGTCAACATAAGCTCTCTTCGAGCTTACTTCTTAAGTATGAACACATTAATGCAATGTAACACCTGTAGAATTTCTTCATCGAACCTCACGGGGTCAGGAAGATATTAATTCTGCATTGATTGTGTTTGAGACCTTTTAATCAGATCTCACCTCCTCATCCTTCTATAAATACTTCAATGGAAGATGAGTTAAGGGTTGGTTTTTTGTTAGTTGGTTGTCAATGTAATTGCTGAAGCACTGTAGCTATTTCTGAGTGGAGAACTCTTGACTGTAAATAGTGGTTTCATGGGCTCTTGGAGCTCTGCTTGTAACAAATAGGTTAGGTTGTGAAGAGAGATGTATTAAAACATTGGACTTGAAGATTGTAACCGGTTTGAAGCAATCAATACAAGCTGATTTATGGGATCCTGGTCTATGCCGATGGTGATGTTATTCTCACTGTAACTTGTCATTTTATTGCAGTTTTCAATTTGTTTCATTTTCCACTATAAAGAACAGTTTAAACAGTGTTAGAATTTGCTGTATACCAGTGATCTTCTCTGGCTGAAAAATCTTTATCCCAATGTTTTCTTCTTATTGTGTTATTTAGGAATGATTTAATTCGGTCTAAGTACAGAGATGTTGGCGTTCCCTCATCTTTTCGTCACTGCCGAATGTTGTTTTTAAATGTTACTTTCATATATGTTGTGTAAGGAATGAATTGAGGAAATCAAAGGTTAGCCCCGAGTCCCTTTCTTGTTTGCTCAACTATCTGTCTGTTTCCCTTAGGATGTGTCAAAAGCTGACTAGTTTCAAAGTACTTATCAGATCTTGGGCCATTCTGTGTTATCTTGGTGATTGTCTTGGAAGTAACTGAGTAAAGGAGAGCTAAGATGAGGAGAAAGGTGAGCCCTGCCCGCTAGTCTCTGCTCCAAAGGTTGCCTTCAAGTTTCCCTTTGTTTTAATCTGTTTTCTATCAGAAGTGTATCAAAGGCTGGCTAGTTTCAAAGTACTTACCAGATCCTAGTTTACTTCTACGTTTTCCTTAAGTGCCTGGTCAAAGGCTGGCTAGTTTCAAAGTACTTACCAGATCCTGGGCTGCTCTTTGTTCTGCATCTGTTAAATTTCCCTTTCTTGTTGTATCATCCCATTCCATAAATCAAACTTCAAAGAGATCCTTAGGCCTAGATGACTTGCCCCATAGATTAATCTTGAACCTGGATGCTTCAATTAAATTCTCTTATGACTCCATAGCCCAATGGATTGAAAACTTGCCATCATCTTTCTTTAGAATCAAAGCTTATACTGTTTGCTTGCAACTTCTCACCTTTGAACCTATTTGCATATAGATCTTTCCGTCTCAGACAACAACTATGTTCCACCATCTGAGAAAACCAAACAAAACACTTGGCCTTCATAACTAGCCCTCATATCAGCACCCTAAACTTCAAAGACAATATCCATCTTTGTACATATTGGAGAGATCCCTCTCCGGATTCAGGAGGGCTAGATCCTAGAATCCCAAAGTTGGTTGAAATGATGTTAACTCTGTGATCGGACTTTGCCAATCTTGCTTGTTACAGAGACCTAACATGGTTCATCAAGAATCATGCATGCACCAAGATCCTTGGAGTACTCTACTAAGAGCTGAGATCTCCAATAAGGATCAATCCTCCTAAGAGACAATGCTGGTGATCTGGCATGTGAAGCTTCCCTCATGCTGCTACCTACTGCTTTGACATCTCCCATGCAAAATTCTTCCTCCAAACTCTTCACCTCTCCAAAATCCAAGAGTGGTGAACCCAAAGACAAGATATATCTCATCAACTATAGATCTGGTGGCCTCTCGGGTGGAATGCCTCCATGAAGTGAGACATCAATGTCAAGAGTAGACTGCACAGATGGTTGGGAAACCTTGCCCCTGCTTTTACAATGCAAATCATTCTACCTCTTCCTTGCATTGGCTCTCTGAAATAGAGAAGGGTGTGTGCCTCTCATCAAGTGATGCTGCTCTTCCTCCCTACCTCCTCCTTCCAGTTGCAATGCTGCAAAATCATGCTGCTCATTGATTGTGCTTGGACCTCTATGTATGAGGTCCTCGGGAACTTCTTGTAAGGATACAAGAATCCCTACTATTGGAGCATCTGCTCCTCCTTCCTCTGCATGATCCATTTGATGTGCTCTAGATGTGAAAGCGTTGTTGCCCTCATCTCCCTCAATGTGTATGGGCAACACCTCAATAGTTGGATCCTCCTGTGAAAAGGAGATCCCCATGCCCTCTTGTTCAAGAATATGAACTGGAGGTCTTGCTCTCAGAAATGTGTAATGCAATATTTCAGCTCCTCCCATGGTTTTTTGTAGTGTAGTGTCCTTTATCACATGCAAGGGTTTTGTTTTCTCAATTTTTCCTTGCTCATATTCCTTAGGAATTTTTTTCACCAAACCTTCCCATGAAAGCTTCTATGAATCTTGCATACGAGGAAGTGTTTGCATTTTTTAAATAACAACACCCAAAAATCCACCATGCATGAGCCTTACCTCTGAAATGCAGCACTTGTTGACCAGATAAATCAATATTGCGGACAAGATCGATCTCCCTAGTACCAAAAGGTAATCTAGCAACAAACAGCCAAACAAACCTATCTTTCTCTAAACATATTTGATTTACAAAAGAATACTATAAAGGTGTTAAGGTCTTACCATAGATCCAATGCTTGTTCGAAGTTGTTGTCCCTTGTGCACTTGAAGGAGTTATCTTTATAAACCTGCAGTCACAAACAAGCAAACATTAAATAGCACCTGTATAGTAAATATTATAAATCATGCCTATCATGGTGATCAAGGAATCCATGAAATAAATAGTTAATTAAAAACTTATTGAGAAAAATGAATTCATTTGTATTAACTTTGAAAGAAGGAAAATCTTACAACCTTAGCCTTGATGTTGAACAGGACTTCCCGGGGTGCGAAAGCAGGAATCTCCTCTATTCTGACAAGCCTTGCACTCTTCCAACCAAGACAGATAGAGGTATGTGATCTTTCCTCACAAAATCTTAGTCAAATGAGTCTGAATCCCAATAGCACTTAACCTCAAATAATTCTAAAGCTTGAACTCCCCTTTAGGCTACCCAATGCCTCTTTTTATAGTGCAAAAGAGGAGGTTTCAATTCCAACTATGAAGGGATAGAATCCTCCTTCAAAGGGATAATCTCCTCACATCAAGGGGTTAGCTCCATAAGCTAAGGGATACATGAACCTCAAAAGAGCGGTTCTGCCACCACAAGATTCTTTCCAAAGGCTTCTAGAAATTACTAAAATTGAGATTTTTGAGTTTACTTGCACCTTTTTAATTTTTTACAGGGTTCAGCACCTTTAACACAGATAAAGTGTGTTCAGGTATGGAGGAGTCATGAACATTAGGTGCAGGACGGTAGGCAAGATACAGAGAAAGTGCGATACCAGAGTTAAGGAGATTATTAAGAAATTTTGTCTTATTTCAAGGCTTGAAATGAGGAAATGATATGTTAGACTTGCAAAGGAGGAAGTGTGAGTGATAATGAGCTCATACAAATAGCAGAATGTCAAGATGACAATTTTTAGTGTAACAGATTTCCCCCTAAAGTGCAAAGTTTGGAATAGATGAAGTTGAAGTCTATCATATATGAAGAGTGAAGTACTTTATCATTTCAAGGATCATCCTATGGACACCCCAGTCAGAACCTGTAAAAACATTCAATGAAAAATATATATATGTAAACATATCATCGCTGAGGTAGGCATTCCCATACTCAGATCAAAACTAACTAGAAAACTGATTCAAACTGTTCTGATACAGGAATGATTTGCAATAAATCAACAGTATAGACATGTGTAGACATAGTATGGATGCAACCATACATTTATGAATAGTCCACTGTATAAATGAATAAAAAAATTCCTCGCAGCCTGGATGGTTGAAACTAGATCCAGGGTCTTGATTTCCGCATCTCGAACTAGTACGATTCTATCCATGTGAATGAATGTGTCTAAGTCGAACATGGTAGAAACCAATTGATTACCAGACAATGATGTAGACTGTTAACAAGTGTGAGAGTAACCACCAATAATGTCAATGGCCCTCAAAGTACTTAGTATAATCCATGAAATGTGAATGAATGAGCTAAAGTCGAACATGTCACGGAATCATTCGATTGAAGGTCAATGATGCAACCTATAGTTGAAGGTGAGAAACCTGCCATTGAGGCATGTAGATTTCAAGGTACTGATGACTTCTAGATCAACTTCCTAGATAATGAGCTGTCGTCGATAGGAAGTGATCCGTCATAGGCAAGCCCACAACACGAAATCATAGATCAAGTTTTGAAGAAATATATTGGCAAGGACTGACTCAGGGATGGTCAAAATGGATGACAGATATTTTTCAAATGAATGGTTTGTTTGAACTATCCTCTTGAAAACATAACAACACTGCAGATGGCTTGGTGACAATTGACCCAAAGCTAATACCCATCAACCGGCTGAAGACTTTCAGTATGGTTCGATTAACTGTTAGGCAAAGGATTTTCCCAACCCAGGTGAACGAAAGTGTCGTGTTCAAGAGTGGTTAATGGCTTTTCGAAAAAATCAAAATACAACAAACATGTTCATTTTTCTCTCTTTTCCCCCACCATTTCTGGTAAGTGCCTCTTTATTTTTGACAAGCTTGAGGAGGATAACATTTTCTTGTTTATAAGCTCATCCTTTGGATGAGTCCAACTTAGTTTAAGATTCAAACCCTAAGAAGGCGTGGTTCATTCCTATTTTGAAACTGAACAGGTCCTTTACTGTTAAATTTTAATGAGTCTAGTATAGGAGAAACTCAGTGTTTTTTAATTTTAGGGAGTCAGAAGAAAAAACTTAAGAAGACTCGATGGGGGTACTTTTTCATAAATTTAGTCTCTCGAGCCCGAAAAAGGATAAAATAATGTGAGAGAGAACTCTATTTCCCATATTTAGTCAACGTATTCCTTTTTCGTAAATAGTCCATTTCAGTCCGTAAAAAGGGTAAACTTATACTGAAGGGACGATCATTCATTTATTTTAACGAGTTCGAATAATCAAGTGCTCGACGATATTTTCAATTTTCAAGAGTCTGAAAAGAGCTTAAAAGAGGACTCCAAGTTTTCTCTTTTTCGTAAATTTTTGAAAGAGTCCAAAAAAAGTGATAAAAGTATGCTCTTTGTTGAAAAACGATCAATTTTCCCGAAAAATCCAATTTTTGCACGAAAACTCGAAACATTGCACATACCTGTTTAAGATAAATAAAAATGTTTTCAAAAATAACCTTTTTAAAGTGAAAAATAAACAAATTAAAAATTCATTTATTCGAAAAAACTTATAAAAAGGACTTTTCTAACTTCATTTTTACCATTTGTGTTCAGAGTGAAAAGTAAGAGCTTTTGGGTAAAAAAGTTCCTACGAATATTCTGGAGAATCTGTCTGACGAAATTGAGAACCGTCAGCTCCAGGTAATCCACAACCTCCCTATCTTTCATTTCATCTGTTTACATTTCATTTTAAGGCTTTAGATTTCATTTTTAAGGGAAAAATAGGTTCAAAAAATCGCTCGCGGGGGTTCGCAGGTGCAACACGCGGGCCCTGTGGACCCTGACTTTTTCTACATAGAAAAAGGTCGTGGGTCCGCACCTGTCTCAAAGCGCTCATGTGTCCCTACGCACTATGTATGAGAACAGAGTGTGGACCCCATGTAGTTAAATTTAAAACTTAAATTTCTTTAATTCCGCCCAAATTTTTTTAAACTAGATTGTTCTAATATATCTTTTTATGCATTGTATGATATACAAGATGCTAATTTGGAGAGAACGTGAGCATGAAGATGTAGATGACACCGCAATGCTTCATTTTCCTACAATGCAGGAATTAAGAGCATGCATTTTGTATAAATTCTGGGCCATTCAGGGCATGAGGGCACATGTAGACCTCCTGACGTGGCTGGTGAACATGTGGAATGTACAAGACTAGTGTTTTATTATTGGCCGCCACCGACTCGAAATTGAGCTGGAGGACTTCTATTTTTTGACTAGTTTTTCCAAGAGGGGCGAATGAATTTCTCTATTTTGGACTAGGCCAGGTGGCCAGTCTGTCTCTAGTCTTCGACTAGAGTTCTGTGATGATCAGACAGACCCCCGAGATAAACGAATTGACATAAAAAATATCATCCGTCCCGAGATTAAATTTATTGCATTTACTGTCACCAGACTGTGTGGGAGTGCAGAATTGCATGTGGCTACCAGTTCCCAGATGTGCATTGTTGTAGACTATTTTCGAGGCACCATTTTCAACTGGTGTGAAGCTGTGTTGGCCAATGTAAAAGGCCAACTAACTAGAGAAAAGAATGGAAAGCTCAACAACTTTGGATATGGATCCATTGTAGTCACCTTTTCTCTATAGAGGATCCCCATTTTAGCTCCGCAGAACATTCCTGTTTATGCTGCTCGACCTCAAGAACCTAGGATGGTTCGTTGGGTTGCATTGATGGCCCGTCATGCTGCTGAGGGCGTGAAGGTTGTTCGATTTTATTCTTCATATTTTCATTGGTTGGAATGCCAAATTTTTGTTATAGATGAATTTCCATACACTGGGATAGATTTCCACAGTGACCGAGAGATGGCTCTCCCGGCAGGGGAACAGTGGGATGACTCAGGTAAAAATCATTTTCAACAGTTTCTAAGTTCTATTTTTTTTTTTTTTTAATCATCCCAAAACTAATAATCAAAAGTTTAAAATGCAGATGTGGGCCCATGGTGACCAGTCCATATCCAGCCTTATGAGAGGAGGCATCCAGCTGCCGCAGCACTAGCCCTAGAGGGCCAATCAACAGATATCCTGTCTGATTTAGAGCATCACCTAGAGTGCCTGACTCTAGACATTCCAGAGACTGACATAGATGATATTCTGCTCAGATTACAGAGATATGTGATTAGTGTCCCAGGACTTTTTATGAGGTTCCTATGTAGGGTGGCCCAGGCAGTGGTCTCTTATCATGATCATCATTAGTGATAGGATGATCATTTTGTAGACTCGTATTTTTGACATTTTGTATTATCATTTTTGCCGATCATAAGGTGTATTTCAACCTACGATTGAAGACGATGCATATTTTGAAAAAAAACTTCTATGCTATGATATATCACTATTACCGGTTATCTGAGTACATGTTATCGAATGTTGTTTAATTTACTGTTTTGACTATTGCAAATGTCTATTTATCATACTAGAAGCAACTGCATCTACTAAAGTATTTAAATTTCTTGGAATATGCTGATATTCAATGTAATCAAATTCACGTTCCAAGAGACGAACTCTTAAAAATAACCATAATAACACTGGATTTCTAATGGCATAAACCCTGTTAAGCTGTAATACAACAAGTTTAGAATCCAACCTAACAATCAAACTCTGAATTCCAAATGATATGGATTCAGATAATAACTCAATCACTGCACTATACTCTACAATGTTATTCGTTGTTTGACCAAGGCTTACCCCATGCATGGATACTAACTTGTCAGAGGGTGAATAGATAACCCAAGCAGCGGAAGAAATTTTCTATGTACTACGACAAGCACCATCAGCAAAACCAATGTAGGTTTGAAGAGACGTCGGCATCTGCAATATCAAGAGTAAAACTCAGATAAGCAGGAATAGTGATAAGAACACACTCTAAACTAGGCATGCTTTTTAATCTAAGACACACCAACAGTAAAGAATCTAATCTAATTAAAAAATCTCCCCACCAAGTTTAAGCATAATATTTCTTCAAAGAAAGCCCATTTCTGGGTTTATCTAAAGAGACACCGTCAAAATCTGTCAGCTCATATGCCCCTTTTGCCAGCTTTTTCTTAACAATAAAATGACTATGCCACATAGGCACAAATTTTCCAGCCCCTAGCTTATCATTGGCTTGATCGTACACTAAAACTAGGTCTCCTTCTAAAAAACTACGAGGTGTAACATTTCTATCGTACTGACCCTTTATTCGTTTGACATGAGCCTCGTTTTTTAATGCAACATTTCGTTGATTCTCATCTAGCTAAGCCAAGTACAAAAAATGCTTCTCCTCTTTAGACGTAGTTGGGAGTAATTCTATGGCTAATTTCAATGACGGAATTTCGCATTCAATAAGCAACACAACTTCCAAACCGTAAACTAGTTGGAAGGGAGTGAAACCAATTGATGTTTTTACTGAGGTCCGATATGCCCAAAGTGCTGAAAATAACATGGAATGCCAATTCAACTTATGAATACCAATAATTTGTTTAATCATAGTGACTAAAACTTTATTGATAGCTTCAACCAGACCATTAGCTTATGGGTAATAAGGAGTAGAACTATCGTGGCGCAAGCCAAGTTGATCTGTCAGTTCAGTCATCATGATATTTCGAAAATGACTTCCATGATCCGTAATAATGGCTTGAGGAACACCGAATCTAGAAATGATATGATTGAACATGAAAGTTGCAGCAGTCTTGCCGTCTGCCAAAAATGTAGACATTGCCTCGGCCCACTTAGTAAAATAATCTACCGCTAGGATAATATATGCATGCCCCCCGGCCAAGTGAGGGTTACATGTAATAAAGTCAATACCCCACTTTGCGAAATGACCGACAGCAATTATAGGGTGAAGAGGAGCGGGTGGTGCACGAATTTTACGATCAAAGACTTGACAATTGTGGCATTTCCGAACTGCATAGATATAGTCTTTGAATAACAATGGCCAGAAATAACCAGCGCATAATATATTTTGGGTTGTGGCATACCCAGACATATGAACGCCACATGCTATAGAATGGAAATCATTTAGAACGTTCTCAGCTTCTTCATGACTAAGACAACATTGGAAAATAGAATCCGCTCCATGACGATAGAGTGTATCACCAATAATATTGTATTGTTGGGATTGGAAACATATTTTCCGTTGCTGAGATCGTGAGATTTCAGGCCAAAACGATTGGGTTTGGAGATAAACAATAATATCCCCATACCAAGGATCAAGAGTACTGATAAGAAACAAGCATTCGTCCGCAATGGGCTGCTCTGCCATAGTTTCAGTATCAGTAGAGGGGAAATCACACATCATTTAGGAAAAAACCAAAGATTTCTTTGCCTTGGATTTTTCAAATTCCAAGTCAAATTCCTGCAGGATAACTATCCATTTGGAATAATTTCCCCCTAGCAATTGTTTGGTCAAGATGTACATCATAGAGTTACAGTAAGAAATTACTGTGGTTTTGCATAATAAGGTGTAGTGTCGAAATCTTTGGACAGCTTGAACAGCTGCCAAGGCCAGTTTCTCCACATGCCTGTATTTGATCTCAGTTGGATGCAGATTTCAACTAAGATAGTAAATCACATGTTCATTGTGGAATTCATCTTCCTGAACTAAAACCATCCCAATGGTGGAATGAGAAGCGGTGAGGTACAAAAAATAGTCCTGGTTGTAATTTGGAGGATGCAATAACGGTGCATGGGTCAACGCGTTTTTGAGTGCATCAAAAGATCGATCAGTGATCTCATCCCAAAAGAATGGAACGTTCTATTTTAACAACCTGGTAAAACCCTTTGTTAGCTCGGCGTAGTTAGGAATGAACCGACGTAAAAAATTTTCTTTCCCCTGCAAACTTTGGAGTTGGCGTAGAGTCGAAGGAGGAGGTATATTGACAATAGCTTCGACCTTCGACAGATCAACACGTATGCCTGCTTTCGAAACAAAAAATCCCAGTAAGAGACCCGATTCTACACAGAAAACACATTTGTGTGGATTCATCCAAATTCAATAATGCCTACATCTCATAAATATTGTTCATAAAGGAGTGAGATGGTCGGCCCTACGCGATGAATGAGCAGGTAAATCATCGATATAAGGCTACACAATGTGCTTAATTGTTAGAAAATTATATATTATGGAGCAATGCAACACATAAAATATGCGGAAAATACAAGCACACAAAACACATAAAACCAAAGACACACAGATATACGTGGTTCACCCAGTTTGGGCTACGTCCACCCTGAACAGCCAGTCCTTCCTTTCTATTATCCAGCAAAAATGAAGAGACAAAACGTACAGCAGATCCGCTGTAATATCCTCTGTTCTCTCTCACAGTCTCCCTCTCTGTTTCTCGCTCTGAGAATACACATACAATGCACAACCACAATACAATGCCCTCATAAAAGCGAGGGGTTGCCTTCTAGGGAAAAAAACCCTAATCTAAACATAACTTCTACCGTCAGATCATTTGCCTAATGAACAACCCAGATTGACTAGAAATTACTATACTTTTACAAGGCAATTTTACATCTGATTTTAGCTTCGGGGGCACTGACCCCGAAAGCCCCCGCCAAGGGGGGCTTCGAAAAGCGCTGCCGCCCCCCCCCTCTGGACCCCCCACGGCAGCTATTAATTACAGGCGGCATTTCCGCCCCTTTTAAGGTACAGGGGTCGAATGTTGTGATACAAAGTAAACAAGATAATCAGGCTCCACACCCAACAATCTCCCACTTGGAGACTGATTGTAGAAACTCCACCGCTACTTCATTTTCTAGACAATGACTCCTCTTTGGACCTGGTTGTTCCTCATCTTCATCGTCATCCTTGAAGACCAATTGAAACTGAGCATTTTCTCAGTTTCTCCCTAGTTACAACTTTTGTTAGCATATCTACAGGATTCTGGCTAGTGTGTATCTTTTCCAGCTTCAACTCTCCATCTTCCAATACTGACTGTATGAAATGGTACTTGAGATGTATGTGTTTGGTCCTGGAATGAAATGTTGAGTTCTTTGCAAGATGAATAGCACTTTGGCTATCACTGTATAGTGTGCCCATATCATGCTTCTTACAAAATTCATCCATAAACCTTTGTAACCAAATCATTTCTTTACTAGCCTCTGTAGCAGCAACATACTCGGCTTCTATTGTTGAAAGTGCAACAACACTTTGGATTTTTGAAACCCAATTGACAGTTGTTCCACCTACAGTAAATACATATCCTGTAGTGCTCCTCCTGTTATCTCTGTCACTTGCCATATTTGCATCAACATATCCCTGTAGAGCAATGTTTGAACCACCAAAGCATAATGCTTGATTTGTGGTACCTCTCAAATATCTGAGAATCCATTTTACTGCCATCCAATGTTCTTTTCCTGGATTATTCATGTACCTGCTTACAACTCCCACTGCATGTGCAATATCAGGCCTTGTGCAAACCATTGCATACATTAAGCTTCCAACTGATGATGCATATGGAACTTTAGACATATAATCCATGTCTTCTTGGGTCTTTGGGCACATCTCCTTACTAAGTTTGAAATGGCTAGCAAAAGGTGTACTAACTAGTTTTGCATTCTGCATATTAAATATTTTCAACACCTTCTCTATGTACTCATTCTGAGACAGTGTTAATTTGCGATTTTTCTTGTCTCTAGTTATCCTCGTACCAAGGATTTGTTTTGCAGCTCCCAAATCCTTCATTGCAAATGAATTTTCCAATTTTATTTTGAGCACATTTATTTCCTGCATGTTAGACCCTGCAACAGGCATGTCATCTACATACAATAACAATATAATATAGCTGCCATCATTTTTCCTTTTTAGATAAACACAATGATCAGAGTGACATCTAGTATAACCTTGTCCAGACATAAACTTGTCAAATTTTAGATACCACTGCCTGGGAGCTTGTTTTAATCCATACAAGCTCTTCTTTAATCTGCACACCAATTTTTCTTTCCCTTTTACCTCATATCCTTTTGGTTGTTGCATGTATATCTCTTCCTCCAAATCTCCATGGAGAAATGTTGTCTTTACATCTAACTGTTCAAGATGTAAATCTTCCGCTACTACAAGACTTAAGATAGTTATGATTGAATTCATCTTAACAACAGGAGAAAATATTTCATCAAAATCAATACCTTTCTTTTGTGCAAACCCCTTCACCACAAGTCTAGCTTTGTACCTCTGTTTTCCTCCATCTTCTTCCTTCAGCCTATAAACCCATTTATTCTGCAATGTAGTTTTACCTGCAGGAAACCTGACTAAGTCCCAATTCTGTTTATGCATTAAGGATTCCATCTCTTCTTCCATGGCTAGCTCCCACTTCTTCCTACTTTCAACCTACATTGCTGAATTTTCATCACATTCAGGTTCACCAGAATCAGTCAGCAATAGATAATATAATGAAGGAGAGTATCGTTCAGGGGGTCTACTTATCCTGGTAGATCTTCTAACACCACTTTCAGGTGTTTGAGGTGCCTGTTGCTGTTGTGGTGGTTGTTGCTGCTGTGGTTGTTGATTATTATCATTTTCAGGCACCTTTACTTTTTTAGATATCTCATCAAGAACCGCGTATTCCTTGCTTTCTTTTTTCTGTTTCTTTTCCTGCAACTGATTCTTATACAAGACCTTTTCATTGAATATTACATCTCTGCTCCTAATGATTTTGTGATTTTCATAATCATATAAGCGATAACCAAAATCATTAGCACCAAATCCAATAAAGGTACATTTCTTTGATTTTGCCTCAATATTTGTTCTTTTTTCTTTATTAATATGGACAAAGGTCTCACAACCAAAAGGATTTAAAAAAGAGTAATTTACATTTTTACCTGTCCATGCTTCCTCTGGAATACCACCATCTAAGGAACTTGAAGGCCCTCTGTTTATTAGATAAACGACAGTATCTACAGCATCTGCCCAAAATTGTAAAGGCAATCCTGCATGCAATCTCATGCACCTTGCACGCTCCATGATTGTTCTGTTCATCCTTTCTGACACACCATTTTCTTGTGGTGTTCTTGGAACTGTCTTCTTTCTACGAATTCCATGCTCTGAACAGTACCTATCAAACTCTTTGCTGCAATACTCACCTCCATTGTCTGATCTGAGACACTTCAACTTCTTTCCTGTCTCAATCTCAACCAAAGCTTTCCATTTCTTGAAAGTATCAAATACATTAGATTTATTCTGAATACAATAAATCCATGTTTTTCTAGTTGCATCATCAATAAAAGTAACATAATAACGAGAGCCACCGAGAGATGATACCTGAGCAGGTCCCCATACATCTGTATGCACAAGCTCCAAATTTTCGCTCTTCTTTTCTTTCCCAACTCTGAGAAATCTGACTCTCTTCTGTTTTCCATAAATGCAATTCTCACAGAAATCCAAATCAACATTCTTCAAACCTGGCAACAAATTTCTTTAGTGAAGAATCTTCATCCCCTTCTCACTCATGTGTCCGAGCCTATGATGCCATAATGTTGCATCTGCTCCTTTGGAAGTTAAAGCATTAACAGAGTTAGAAATACCATTGCATAAATACAATGTACCAACCTTTTCACCTTTTGCTATTACCAACACTCCTTTGGTGACCTTCCAAGTTTTATCTGTGAAAGTTGTCACACAACCTTCATTGCCTAACTGCCTTGTTGAAATCAGATTTTTCTTCAGATCTGGAACATGCCTTACCTCCTTTAGTAGCCATTGGTTTCCATTCTGTTGTTTTACAAGAACTTTACCCATTCCAACAATTTTACAGGGTTTATCATCACCCAACCGAACTTGTCCAAAATCTCCTTGAACATAGTCATGAAAATATTTCTTATCAGGTGTGGCATGGAATGAAGCCCCTGAATCTACAACCCAAGAATCAGTAGCATTTTTCAAAGAAAGAATCAAAGAATCTTGTAACATCAATTACTATTTTTCTTCATGATTGTTTTTCTTTCCTGCACTCTTCTTTCCCTTTCAGACTTGCTGCCTTTCTTTAGGTGTCCTTTCTGTCCGCAATTCCAGCACACTATCCCTGATCTAGACTTGGATCTGCCTTTCCTTGATTTACTGCGATATCCCGAGCTCTTTCCTCTCTTTTCCCCTCCATTCTTTCTTCTAGACTTCTACACCAAAGTATTGCCCCATGTTCACACTGCAGCTAAGTCACGTATTTCTATCAAGATAGCACCAACAACATCATCAAGCTTTAAAGTACTAGATCCAGAGACAGAGTTACGAACGGCCATTACTAAACCATTCCAACTCTCTGGCAATGAGCACAAGAATAACAGAGCTCTAAATTCATCATCAAAGTTTACCCCTATAGAACTTAACTAACTGGTAACTGTATTAAATTCATTTAAATGGTCTACAACAGATCCACCTTCCGACATCTTCATATTAAATAGTCATTTCAAAAGAAATACCTTTTTTGAGGCCGAGGGTTTTTCATATATTTTCGCCAACGTCTGCATCAAACCCTCTGTTGTTGTTTCCTTCGAAATATTGAAGGCGACTGATGCCACAAGACACAACCGTACTGTTCTGAGTGCCTTTCTATTGAGAATGTTCCATTCCGCATCTTTTATGGCCGCCGAATTCTTTGTTTTTCCCCTCAATGGTAGGTATAGATCTGTCTGATACAGATAGCCTTCCATCTGCATCTTCCATAGTGGGAAGTTTTGGCTGTTAAATTTCTCGACCCTAAACTTACCATCGTCCGCCATTGCTCCCACTCGAACCAGGAACCCTTCTTTCCTACGAGTTTATCAGCCAAATATACCTTCGGCTCTGATACCAGTTGTTAGAAAATTATATATTATGGAGCAATGCACACATAAATAAAAGAAAATACAAGCACACAAAACACATAAATCAAAGAGACACAAGAGACGGTGGTTCACCTACGAAGGCCACGTCCACCCCCCGAACAACCATCTTCCTTTCTTATTATCACAAAAATGAAGAGACAAAACCTCATGCTGACATCCACCGTAATATCCTCCGCCTCTCACTGCTTTCACTCGAACAATAATAAGGCCGTGGCCATCACAATACAATGCCCTCATAAAAAGCAGGGGTCGTCGTGTGAAAACCTGACTCCAACACAATCTCTCACTGTCATATCATTTTCCTAATGAACGGCCCAGATTGACTAGAAATTACTATACTTTTACAAGGAAATTTTACATCTGTTTTTAGCTTCGGGGGTGCTGCCCCCGAAAGCCCTTGCCAAGTGTGGGCTTCGAAAAGCGTTGCTACACCCCCTGGACCCCCCATGGTAGCGATTAATTATGGGCGGCGTTTCTGCCCCTTTTAAGGTATAGGGGTCCAATGTTGTGATACAAAGTAAACAAGATAATCAGGCTCCACACCCAACATTAATGTCATGAAACGTGTAAGACATAGCCCTTTGAAAAGTTTCCCCAACATTCTTCAATCCAAAGGGTAGTTTGCAATAAGAAAATGTCCCCCATGGACAAATGAAAGTTGTTTCTGGCTGATCAGCAGGGAGTATGTTTATTTGATTGTAAACGGAAAAACCATCCATAGAGGAGAACATTTCACTGCCGGCACAATCATCAATTATTTGATCGATATAAGGGGTTGGATAATTGTCTTTAGGACAAGCTCGACTAATATCCCTATAGTCGATACATACTCTTATTGTTCCTTGTTTTTTGTTAACATGAAAAATATTCGATACCCAATCAGTTAAAGGAATTGGATAAATGAAACCTACACGAAGTAATTTCTCAACTTCGGCTTTTCTAGCAGCAGCTTTTCTCGGATGTATTTGACGTAAACATTGACGGACAGGTTTAGCATCCGTGTAAGTCTTGATTTCATGTACAACAATTGACGGATCGATTCCTGGCATTTCCTCATATGACCAGGCAAGCACATCACAGAATTATTGAAATAGGGCTTTATAAGTTTGGATTTCATTGTCTGTACAACAAGCACCTATATGAATGTTTTCAATTATTCCTGGCTTAATTGAAATGTCAATTGGAATCGTTCGAGAGATATTTTACAAATTTAACTCATAATCAAAATTTTGCAATGGATTCTGCGGTTCTTTGACATATTCAGTAGTAAAAATAGAAGCGAAATCATTTTCAAAATGATCCAAATCAGGTAAAAATGAAGATTGATGATGTAGATCTTCCCATGGTAAATCATCAACAGACAAAAGTTCACGAATCTACTCATCAGCATGAACAAGATCAGGAAATGTCATTGTGGTTGAGCTAGATATAGAAAGTGATTCCTCATGGATCCCATTCATTGGATCAATTTCAATTGAAGAAGGATCGGAAAGAGACTGTACAACCTGATATCCAATTTCAAAGGGATTCAAAGGCATTGCACCATCAAATGAATCCAACTCAGAATCAGAAGGTACGATCCAAGGATCATAAAACGTAATGGTATTCGATGAAATAATATGAATATTTGCAATAGGAGGCGATACATTAGGGGGAGGAAATGAAAAAGTTCCTAGTAAACCAGAATCTTTAATCAAACCTACCCCAACATCCTTGTAAGGGATAGTCCTTTTACCGATGTGCTGAATAGTTTCTGTAGAGGCTAGATCGGATGAGAAATAAGTTAACTGGTCTATTGTAATGATCTTTCCTTGATGTGGAAACTTCATAAGCCGAAAGACTGATGAAACAACAACAGTCATAGCATAAAACCAACTATGACCTAGAAGAAGGTTGTAATCTAGAGCGGCATCAACCACATCCACATCTAGATTTACAGTTTTACTTTCGACCCCTATAGGTAAATTTTGCAAAATACCGAAAGGATGGAACCCTCAGCCATCAAAAGCCTTTAGAATTTTCGGAGACTAATTGAGTGTAGGAGAACCAAGCGATTTCCAACACTGGATCGACATAATACACGTAGAAGCCCTTTCATCAATCACAGTCCGAAAGATCGGTCTGTTTTTGACTAAAACTGGAATTTGGAAAGCCATTTGATGAGGTAGGTGGGATGTACTATTCACTAAATCGAAGATTATAAGGTTCGAATATTGAATATCGACAGCTCCTATAGCAGACAAAAGTAATTTACGCTGTGTTGGACACAATTGCAGCACTTCCAAAGCTGACATTGCTGAAGGGGAAATAGATAAGTCCTCAACAATGTTGTAATTCTGAGCAGCTCTCGCATGTGGATTGAAAGCTGATTTACGAATTACACCTTTAGTAGGCGATTTTATTACTAATTCTGGATTGGGTTTCTCGATCTGTAATGGATCAGAAACAGGAGGAGGTGTAGTTGATGTGTTTGAATTAGAAGATTCTACTTCTTTACCACCAACAGGATTTTTACTACCATAATCTTGCGATCGCGTCGCAATCCTAATATGAGACATCATCATAATAGGTTCTTCTGAGGCATTCGAGGTGGAACCAATCATCTTACTATCTTGAGTGTGAAAATGATCCTTCAAGACAGCAGGTTGTTAAGAACCTTTAACGAATTTCAAAACCTCTACTCGATGTGGGCATTCCTTAGTAAAATGATCCTCCTCGCAAATGGAACAAGAATAGCGAGGCTTGCGTTTTTCGTCATTAGATTCAGTTTTATCTGTTTTTTATTTTGAATTCTTTTTTTTTTATTCTTTCCCTTATTTTTACCGCCAGATTTAGATTTGGTCGTAGATGTCTCTACAACATGAATGTTGGCAGAAATTTCAGCGAAAGATTCTCCTTTCGGGGAATCAGGTAAAGTTATTATAGGAGAGGAATTCTTTGAAGATTTCTTCTTGCTTTTAGTATTAACTGTACCAATCATACCATTAGCGGCATGAGACCCTGAAGGAGCTGCATTTATTTGACCTTGTTTTGGAAGATCGGGGATTTTTTCGTGTAAAGTACCTGACTGTTTATAGACGAGGTCAAGATACTGAGCTTGAGCAATGACTTGCTCCTCAGTAACAACTCCTGACTTAGCTACATCTTCAGTTATTTTTGGTAATAATGATTTAACAAACCATTCTACCAAAATTTGATCCAGAATATAAACTTTCACTAAACGCCTTCTACGTCGCCATTCGTGAATATGATCAGAAATATATGTGGACGTGGATTGTTTTAGTGAAGTCAATAGTTTCGTGCCATTGTAGTATCTAACAAGAAACTTAAAATGAGTTAAGAAAGCAGTTTCTAACTGAATAAAATTATTAAAAGAGCCTCGTGGTAACTCAATGTACCATTTGGCAGCAAGACCAATAAGATTTCGTTGAAAAAGACATAAGCGAATTGAATCATCAATTATCGAATTAGACGCACACCAGAGATGATAAGTCAAAACGTGATTTGACGGATCCTTTCCTGACTTACCCTCAAAATTTGGTATATCACTGGGCAACTTATACGGCATTGGCAGCCAATACAGATAATAGAAAATTGGATCATTCGTAAGGAGTGTCAAATCAGGTAAATCCAAAGTTGCAATAAATGGTAATTGACGGTTAAGGTCACGAAAACCTTGCGTAACAAGAGTATTTCTCGGAGGAGGATACCCAAGATAACTGGGAATTAGATTTGCATTAGGAATGGTATAACCCCCCGAGAAACCATGATTAACCAAACCAAACTGGGGTTGTTGAGGCTGTTGATAAGTATACCCAGGGTACGGTTGATACTAAAAAACTAGGTTTTGTGAAACGGGACCGAATTAATACTGTCCATGGTACGGTTGATATGTGAATTGTGGTTGAATTGTGACAATCGTACTTGTACCAGCCTGTCCTGCAGGTATCTGGACCGAAGTATGAATTGTAGGTCCTGACTGGGGTATAGAGACTTGAGGGATTTGCACGGATGTAGGGATAGAAGAACTCAGAGCTACAGATACTCCAAAAAAAGGTGTTATAGGTTGAACAGATGTTGCAGCAGTTGCAGCAGTCTAAGGTAGAGTCTGAGGTGTACTAGGCCCAGACTACTAAACAGAACCAGGTGCAGGGATTTGAACAGTAGGCTGGACAAGTTGCTAGGTTGGACCAGAAACCAAAGGCATCCCACACCATTTTTATTCCGGGGTATTGTCCCGTAGAAGGTTGTACATATGAAGGAACATAGCCTGGTTGAACGTAGGGTTGATAATTAAGTGGTAAATTTCCAACTTCTTGTATAAATGATTGACCAGAAGGCTGTTGAAAACCTTGAGTTGGGTACTGACCTTGAGGTTGATAACCCTGAGGCGTGTACTGAATCTGGGGTTGATAAGGACCTTGAGGAACATATTGAGTTTGGGGTTGAACTTGGGGTATGTACTATCATGAAGGTTGATAACCTTGAGGTATGTACTGTCCTTGAGGTTGTTCTCCAAAATAATATTGTGCTACAGTTTGTCCTGGGAAAAAATTACCCTGTAGTTGCCCCTAGGCGGTAATTGACTGCCTTGAGTTTGACCCGCAGGCAGTAACTGAATGCCTTGAGGTTGCCTCCCAGGCAATAATTCGCCACCTTGAGGTTGCCCCCCAGGTGGTAACTGACCACCTTGAGGTTGAGGATTTGGAATATTACCAGACATCATAAATATTTTCTCTGCGTTCAATGTTTCAGTTTTAATACCATTAAGACCATGTGATAATACTTGTTCAATCGGTCGAGGATCTGCTCTTGAGAAAGTACCAGAAAGAGCCTGGTACCCCAAAGTAACAGAAGGACCACCATGTAAAAATGCTTCCGATGATTGGGAAAACATAGATGACTCTCCTACCATGATAGATGAAGGATAATAACCTCTGGGCGTAGGATGAAATGGAATTCGAGGTGGAGAAAAAGCAAGACCTGAGTTTTCTAAAATTTTTGTCAAAGATAGATACCAAGTGTCACTTCTAATAGGGCTATATAAAATAGATTCATGCTCCCTAAGATTCAAATACTGAGAGGATTCGGGAAGAGATATCTCTTCATCTAGACTATCAAGTTCTTTAATGGAAATGAGGCCAGATGGAAGATCTTCAGTAACAATACTTCTTACCCTAGGTGAACCAGGATCGCTAGAAGTTGGAGTATTAAATCCTGAGGATGTTTCCAAAATAGAATATTCAGTGTCAGGTTCAGAGATTTCAGGTTCTTCGGCTAGTTCACTGGAAGGAGAAATACTACTAGTAACTTCGGAAACTGAAATTGGTTCTTGAATGTGTTCTATTGTGGGTATTTGATGATCAGGATGAACAACTATAGATGAACTTCCAATTGCTATTGATTTAATTCTACTGCTACTAGATGATACTAGAGCACGCAACCCTTCAAGCTGACTTGGTGTATACTCAGGGGGCTTCCCCTGAAGTCTCTGGGATTGTCTCGGTAATTGTTAGTATGAATCCTTTGTCGAAGTGTACGAAAAAGGACCACTTTAGCTACGCATAACTAATAGCCCTAACAACAAAAGCGGCTGCCAATATCTTCAGATCTGCAGTTAGTTGATCAAGAAAAGAGCTGCCAAAAACTAGATCTATGCATAGAAAGACATTAAGCAGTAAAAATAAGGGTTTGCTCCATATACCAATAGACAAGACAAGAACAATTTTTGAAAGAATTTTTGTATTAAGGGCACCTGGGAGGAAAACAAGAAGGCGTATCCAATTCTCCTCAGTTGGATGGGTTCTTGGAAGTCCTCAGCACTTCAGATCTAGAATCTCTCTCTCTTGTTGGTGTAGAAAAACCCATGCAAAGAATAGAACTCAAAGGGAGTTCACACAACAAATAATGGAAAAAGGTGACCAAGTGTATAGATCCAGAGTGATCTAATAGGCAACAAAAGGTGAATAATGGTAGGAAAAACCCTCCTATTTATAACAAAATATTGGGTCATTCTAGATCTTGGTGCATGATTAAAATAATGTTAACCAAATCTAGATCCACCTTTTATGGAATATTTTATTATATTTGTTGGAGGGAAAAAGTATTTGACTTGGGTCAAACCCCTTTATTTGTCAAAAATAAATAAATAAATTATTTATTTATCTTTTTAAGGAACTGGTTGAAAGATAATCAAATAAATAATGATTTATTTAATTATTTGTGGGTGATTTGGTCATATTTAACAAGGAATATTATCTAAATAAGATTTAAATAATTATTCCTAGAAAATAATAAGATAAATAAAGGTTTATCTAATTAATTTCTTTGTTTTTAGGTTAAACATGACTGGGAATAATAATTAAATTATGGTTTAATTAATTATTCCATGAGGAAAATCAAACAAATATAGGTTTGTTTAATATTTCCTTTTGGGGTTTCCTGTTTAGACCATAAATAACCTAATAAATGTGGTTTACTAAGTTATTTAACATAGTGAATGCAATTTTACTTAGGGTAAATTGGTCTTACATGGTGTACTTGGGTCCATCTAATGATAATAGGTTAGATGACCAAAAAATGGTGTAACAGATTGCCCCCCAGCGTGCGAGTGTCAGGAGCAAATCGTATGACCGAAGTACGTTGTAAGAACTCAATCACCAGACAACAAAAGGGAAGTCAGAGAGAGAAATGCAAGGTAGATAGTGTGCTGAAGAACTAGACCCTAAGGAGACGAGACTCGCAGGTGCAACAAGTCTCTTTTTATGAGAGGGTACCTGTGCTAAAGGCGGCGGGGGAGGCATACCTATGCCCACCGAGACAAAGTACAAAATAATAGTGTGTCCAGTAAACAAGGGACCGAACCATAAAGTACAACCAGCATAAACATGAGCCAGATAAAAATACAATGAGGGATCCCACATACATGCTGTGCCTGGGATAACAGCCAGGACTTATACAATAATATCTGAGTACATGAGATACAAATAAAACCCAAATGCCCCCTATAAGCGGGGAAGGGCTCACAAAATCTGACTGATACATGCAAATCAAAGAGGCGCTGCAAGCGGCTAAGGCCGACATCATCAAATATATGGAGCTGCATTGAAGGCTTCAATGAAGAGGTCATCCGGGCATGTGGGGGGCTACCTACAGGGCCACCCCCTCATGAGGGCTGAGACATCTCACACACACCCGGGAGTCACCAATAGTTGTTGCTGCATCACTGAACCATCAAAGATACGGATCTCGATCATGTTGAAAGGAGCTGGAGTGGAGAAACAATCAAGTAAAAGGGTAATGAGAGATTCCTTTGCCTGATCCGAGGCACCGAACAAGAGTGGAAGCTGGAACCAAGGTACACCACCCTCTAGACCTGGCTTCTGGAATGAATGAGCTGATGTCGACAGAAGGAGGTCTGCCATAGGTGAGGCAATGAGATATCCTCAACTACAGCACGAGAGAAAATAGTAGAGCGACGGACAGACTGACACTAATGATGATGGTGAAATGGAAGGAACTGAGTAGCGAATGGAAGACTTCCCTTGTTAGAGCATAAAGGGCATGAATGACATGGCAGCGACTGACGCAATATCATAAGGGATAGGAGATAGTGGGACTAAAGGCCATAATGTGCGACACAAGAGAGAGACTAAGCAATGAAGGATGGAGGGCTATAGCGGGGTACAAAGGGACTCAGGATAGACTCCATGAAAGCGATGATGACTCAACTTGGATGCTCTAAAAAAGGGCGACTCGATGGTGCTGCCACACAGTAAAGACCCAATGGGGGACCATGAAAACATGAGTACAAGATGGTAACTCATAACGAAAATCGACACGAACAAAGACAAGTAAGGAGGCAAAATGGTGCCCCAAGTACAAGTGTCGTAAGTGAAGAAATGTGATTTTAAGGAGAGGTGAAGTGACCCTTCTTGGACAAAATGTGTCTTGGTGAAGTATCAAATCACCAAAAACTAATAGATACCCATTTGAGGGCTCGGTGAGAGCTTTCCAACGGTGCAGATGGTTTGTCAAACGGGGCTACGGTATGGTCACAGCAGGCGAAAGAAGAAACAAGGGTTCTCTTTTAATAAGGCAGTTTTCCCTCCAAATTCACTCATTTGCTAGTGTTGCTGTGGTGAATGTAGAGAGGAGAGAAGGCCCTAAATCTTGCGGCGAGCGTAGCGGGCAAACCAACCATTGGAATCGAGATCCGTCAGTTGCAGGTAAGAGGCCTAACCTTACTCTTTCATTTTGATGGATTGAAAGTTCAGTTTAGGGCCCAAAATCTCAGTAACAGACCCTCCTTCATCTCTACGGCTGGGTCGCACTTTTTGGGCCAAAAAGTGCGACCTGGGAAGCAGGTTTCAAGGAAAAAAGTACGACCTATCCCAGAATTGGGCAGAAAACTGCGACCTGGGAGATGAGGGGGTTTTAGTGTTGTTTTATGGCTGAGAGTTGGGTTTTTGTGTTTGGTTATGGTATTCCCGATCTGTATGCTGACAAAAATGATGTTTTTGTGCAGATATGGCAGATATACGGGTTAACTGGAGAGAGAGAGACCTGGGTACATTACGGGCAGAGATCTAGGCAGATTAGGGTGTTCGTCGTGTGTTGGCCAGGTTTAGGGTTCTAAAGTATTTGGAGAACCCTTTGATGAGAGCGGGAGAGCCTTTTTTGGCCTGGATTATCAGTTATTGGGATCCAGAGCATGAGGTCTTTGTAGTGCAGGGGCACAGGATCGAACTGACAGTCCAGGATGTGTATTTCCTGATGGGTCTCCCACCACTGGGGATGGTGGGAAACAAGCAGCCAGTATTACCGCAGGGGCGACATATCATGGAGTTTGTGGAGCGACATTGTCGACTGGGTCTCCAAGTCAAGGGGACTCGGATACCGATCGGGGACCTAGAGAGATTAGAGACCCATGTAGTGGCCGCAGTAGTGCTGCGTATCCTGGGCAACCAGGCACTCCATGACATCACTGGGGGGCAGATGATGATTGTGGAGAGTGTGAGTGGGACCTGCTATGGGTGGGCCCAAATGATGCTGGTGTCACTAAAGCGACAGTTGTCGCTCTGCAAGCGGCAAGTGAACCACGATTGCTCATATGGGACTTTATTGTGCGCCTTCTTCTTTGAGAAGATCCCGACCATGCGGCCTCGTATACATCTCCCAGATGGGGGCCCGAGAGAGCCTAGGATGCGCCGGTGGGGGCGGCTACTGTGCAGAGGAGGAGGAGGGGCGGTCGGGCGAGTGTTTCAACCTAAGTTCTTTTCCCATTGGGATCATATGCCGTTATACATAGATGACTATCCCTACAGTGGGATGAGTTATTGTGGGGATCCAGACCTACCACTTTCGCCTGGTCGAGTATGGGGGCCCGATGGTAAGTGATAAGTAACTATTCTTGTATGGGCATGTTAAAGTTATTGAATAGTAGATATGGTACTGATTCATGTGCTTTTGGTATGCAGATATAGCTCCGGTAAAACCGGCCGGATATATGGGACGCCCGACAGCCTCTAGGGCTGCAGGGCCGAGTGGGTCGAGAGCAGCGCGCAATGAGGATGCGGCCGCCCTTCTGGAGGACATTCGTCGTAGATGCGAGACGTTGCTGACCGGAGTTTCAGAGCGCGGGTGGCAAGACTTAGACGACTAGTACGTGGAGGCATGCATTGGTCTTCCCTCGGAATAGCGAGGTGTCATGTGGCGCATGGCGATGGCCGGTCAAGGCATACGTGATCTATGGGCTGCAAGGGCAGAGCCATTGGCTCGGGATCCGCCAGATAGTGAGTAAGTGTGGGGCATGTGTTGCCCCCTAGTGTGTATGTAGGGGCAGGTGGTGCCCCCAGTTTTGAGTTTTTTGTAACATGCTATGGGCATGTCATATGTATCAGAGTAGATGGACTCTAAACACATTTTTTGCGACACATATTATGGATATGCATCATTTTTAATGATTATGAATGTTATTGTCTTGTATGAAATGCGTGTGATAAATGCCAATCTAGAACATGGTTTGCAATACTATCTACATAGTGATTTTGTTCTCGAGGTACATGATTGAAAGTTATGGTTTCAAATTCACGTATCAAGAGTTTCACCCGTAAATATCGTCTAAACAACACAGGGTTATGCACACGATAAACACCATTTAGTTGCATGACAAGAAGTAAGGAATCCAAACGAACATGTAGATGGAGGATGCGATGAAAAAGGGCATCGGCTAAGAGACCACGCACTGCATCATATTCAGCCTGATTGTTGGTGGCAGTACCAATGCAGACCCCGTTAGAGAGGACAAGGGCATGCAAGGGGGTGAAAATGGCCCAACTTGCCGAGGCCAGATTCCGATAATAATGACTTGCACCGTCGGCGTAACCGATAAAGGGTGGGGACGAGAGGTCCTGCAGAATGGTGTCACAAGACAACAAATGGGGGGAGGAGATACAATGACGGCAGCGTGAGTGGACAGAAGACATCGAGCGGCAACTGCGGGAGGGAGTGCAAGGGGCAGGATGACGATGACTCATATACAAACTAGAGGGTGGTATATGAGGGCTATCGGAAGTGTGGCGAGGACTCAGGCTGCGGAGGTCAACAGAGACACGGGTGGAGTGATCTCGTGTATGGGTAGAAAAGAGGGGGTCAGGTGAAACAACAGGGGAGGATGCAGGGGGACTGGTCTCCAAGGGTCGCGCATAGGAGGATAGGTAAAGAATGGTCGTAGTAGACTCTTTCATCTGAACATCAGAGGGGGGAATGTCGATGGGAGCGGGGGGATCCTCAGGCTAGCCCGAAGCATACTGCGTGAGTATGGGAGAGGCGGATTGATTTTGTTCAACCTCATACTCTCGGACTACTTCTAAAGAGGCGCGGTAATGCATCAGGTGAGGACAATGGTGGGAGTAATGGCCATGGACACCGCACAAAGCACAGGGTTTGTTGGTGCAGAGATTCTTGGGGTTCTTGGTTATGGAAGAAGAAGGAATGGAGGCTTCAGGGACCGTAGACTCAGGGAACGCGACTTTAACCATGGGTTGAATACGGGGCAATTCAGGGCAAGCATGAGTGGCGTGACCGACGACATCACACAAGGCGCAGGGCTTTGCAGGTGGAGGAGGGGCCGGGTCAGTCGGGGTGGTCTTGTCTTTGGATGCCCCCTTGCGAGTTTTACCTTTCTTCCCGAGAGCCGTCATGACAGGAGAAGGGTCCTATGGAAGTGCTGGGGGCCCAGTGGTAATGGAGGAAGCAAGGGGGACCAGTTGAATCGGGGTCAAAGCCATGTAGGGTTTGGGATGACCAGGAGGGGTAGCGGCTGGAGGGTCGAGGTACCAGACGGGTATGCCCAAGGTCAGGTTAGGGAGAGAGAGGGTGGCCATGACAGGGACAGAATATACTCCGGGAGGGGGAGCCAGGAAAGGGATCTGACCAGTAGGGTAATGACTAGGAGGGACGGCTCCGAGATGGTTAAGGCCTGGGGGAACTGATCCAGGAGGATAAAGGGGTTCAGGGATACCAGCTGTAGGAGAAGGGCCAGAAGGAGGGGGTCCGACTGGCCGAGAGGAATGGCTAGGAGCAGGTTGTGGAGGGCGAGGTTGAGGTTGCTGACTAGCCGAAGCAGGCCGCTTAAGGGTAGCCTGAGACGATTGCATCATGCAAACATTCGATAAGCTGGGATCAGTGATAGGAGGAGGGGGGAGACCAGGAAAATTTCCAAGCAGGGAGGAATCTTTGTAGACGCCGGGGGAGACACTGGTCAAGGAATCGACGGTTTTCTTGTTGGCTACAAAAGAGATGGTCGTCTTAGGTGAGGTCTGAGATTTTGGCTCATGATATGTCAACTGGTCAATGGTGACTATCTTTCCATTATGAGGGAAAGACATCTTGCGAAAAACCGTGGATGGGATAGCAGACATAGCATAGGTGTAGCTTCGCCCCAATAGAATGTTGTAGTCTAGCGGGGCGTCGATGACTTCAACGTCAACGTAAACAGTCTTACCAGCAAGGGTGATAGGACAATTACGAAACAGGCCAATGGGCTGGGAGGTGTGGCCGTCCCACGCTCGAAGTGTGATTGTGGAAGGGGCCAACTCAGGGGATCCGAGTTGCTTCCAAACCGAAGCAGACATCACACAGGTGGATGCTCCCTCATCAATTATACACCGAGAAACGTTGGCGTTCCGAATTTTGACTGGGATTTGGAAGGCGACGGAAGCAGGGAGAGGAGGATGGTCTTATTGATGGGCGTCGAAAATAATCATTTGGTCATCAGTAGGATCTACAGTGCCCACAGCAGATAGTAGAGCCTTCTTTTGGGAAGGGCACGACTGGAGGAGTTCCAGTGTTGAAATGGCAGCAGGAGATTGCGCCAAATAATCTACTATGCTATACAAATGAGCAGCTCGACTAGAAGCAGCATTTCGACGTAACGGTCCCTTAGGAATCTTTGTATGAACCTCAAATTTGGGTTGAGGGATATGTAAGGGGCCATTGGATGTCGAAAGAGGCTCTGTAGAACCGGAAGAAGAGGACTCGGGGGCAGACTGAGCTGGAGGCTTGGGGTACTGGTGAGACCGAGTTTGAAGGTGAAGGTCGACGGTTGGGGATGGATCAGAGTTCATCATGAGGATCTGGTAATCGGAGGAACCAAAAATAGAAGGTGGAGTGGCAACCTGGCTGTCACGCGGTTGGGTAGCCACGAATCCTTGCTGAGGGAAAGGATCGGTAAAAATAGTTGGTTGGGTAGTGGCCACATTAGGAGGAGCATGAGGGGAGGCGTGTTGTCCACGCAATGTGGCTTGAGACTCCCACATCTGCTGCATCTGGGGTAAGAGGGGAAAATCGTGGGTGTAATGACCATAAACACCACAACATGAGCAAGGCTTATTTGTGCGAAGTGGCCTGTCTGGCTTGGGCTAAGTGCCCTGATGCTGGTTAGCAGTGTTAGGGTCAACACCTTGAGGATTGGGTCCACGAGTACCAGGGGCAGATTGATTTGGATTGCCTCTCCACCTTCTTTGAGAAGAAGGGGGATTAGTCGCGCCCTGCTGTGCAAATACTTGCCCTGGAAGGGGCTGTAGGTGCTGTTGTTGGGTTTGAAAAGGCAAGGGAGGTGGAAGCACATATGCTGGAGGAGCTGGCGCACCAGGATGCGGATAAGGGTAATGGTTAGGTTGGGCAACATTGAGGTAAGCAGGAGGTTTGGCAACAGGAGGAGGCATGCCGTATCCTGGATACATGCTACTGGGAGGGGGAAGAGTGCTAGAGGTGTTGGCCCCTCCGGGAGGGAGACCATAGTCCATAGGAGGTTGAGCATATGGATGGGAAAGGGCTCCAACAATACCGTTGGTGGAATGAGATGCCCCCGGGGCGTTAGCGCCGCCAGGCCTGGGGAGGTCAGGAAGAACGGTATAAACATAACCAGACTGAGCATAGATCAGGTCATATTTCAAGGCTATTTTGAGGGCAGCTTCTTCTGTTTAAGGAAAATGGGAGGCAACATCTTTTCCAATGGGGGCTAAGAGAGAGCGAAGGAACCAATCTATATAGATCCGATCTTCAAAGGGGGGAGCTCGACATAAGCTTTGTCTTCGTCGCCATTCCTGGACATGAGCGGAAAGGCGGGTTGAAGAGGTTTGCTTGAAAGAGGTCAAAAACTCCATACCAGTATCATATCGGAGAGGGAGCTGGAAGTAAGATAAAAAGGCTTGGGCAATGGTCGCAAAGGTGGTATGGGAAGAGGTGGCTTGGTCAACATACCATTTAGAAGCTTCGCCGGTAAGCGTGCATTGGAACAATCGAAGACGGATGGAGTCATCGGTAATGGAATTGGAGGAACACCACATGTGGAAAGATCGGACATGATTGGTTGGATCTTCTCCAGCAATGCCTTCAAAATTAGGGATGTTGGAGGGGAGCTTGGTTGGCATAGCAGGCCAACCAACATCATGGCGGATAGGGTCATTGATCAACTGATTGAAATCGGGGAGGCTAAGGCCTGCGATGTACGACAACAAGGGTATGGCCGAGGTAGTTCCTGTGGCAGTTCCGCTAGTAGTAGTTCCGGCATTAGGGCCTGGAGCACCGCTAGCATTAGGACCTAGACCAAACATAGTGAAGGTGACAGGGGGAGAACAAAGAGGAGAAGGAGAACCCAATGAATCAGAAGAGGAGTCAGAGTGCGGACTCGGAAGAGGACTGGCTCGACGACGGCGGGACGGAGCAGGTCGATTGACCGGAAACTGAGGGTGAAGGCCAAGAAGTCTCCGGGAAGTGCGCCTTCGGGGCGCAATGATGACAACACAAACACGGCACAAGGGGAAGAAGAACGACCACAAGGGCAAGGAGGTGCAGAATCAAGTGATTACAATGTCGAAACAAGGGCAGATAGGTGCAGTGTTAATTGATTTTAAAGTCTTTTCCTGGCGGTGTAAACCAGGCTCTTCTTCACTTAGGGTGAGTGTGTGGCGTGCGTTAATTTTAATTTTTAAACCCTTTCCATTTTGAGAGCAAGAAAAAAGTGTGCTGCGTAACTGAAAATAAATCTGCAGAGAACAGTATATAATGCTGAAATAATAGAAAAATAACAGCTACTATTGCATCAATTCAACCCAAGAAGGCGGGTCGCTCAAAACTAATCTAAAAAAGGGAAAAAATCTAGTCAAAACACACTTAAAAAGAGGCCAATAGATCTAGGGTCAAAAGGGACAGGGATCTAAAGGATAAAGCTGCTGAAAAGAGGTGCAGATCACAGCCAAGAGACAGAGGCAAGGTGGCTGGAACAAAAGAGGAAATCAGCAAAAAGAAGAAGGGGCAAGGAGGAGGCCCTAATAGTAGATCCAAACAAATCTTCAGGAGGTGATTTGAGAGGTAGAAGAGCTGATTAAAGGGGATCTGAAAAGGAGGTAACAGATCTGGAAAAGGGGAGGCTGAAACTCTGAAAAATCAGACACCTGAAGCAGCTAAAAATCTTCCACCAAAAGTGGAGGGTACTGAAGCCCTAGTGGGCTAGGTTCCCACTTAGATGAGCAAAAAATATCAGGAACAGGTCGAAACGGGCTGAGACAGAGGCTGGAAAACCCTGACAGAAGCTTCAGAAAAACCCAGAAAAATTGCAGAAAAACCACTGAAAAACTTGCAGGTCGCAGATTCTGACCTGTTTTCAGTGCAAGTCGCAGAAAAGAGGCTGAAAAGTGCGACCTGGAGGTCCAGGTCACAGTTTTTGGGCTGAAAAGTGCGACCTCCCGTTCCGGTTGTCTCGGCGGCAGATTTTCGAAAAAGTTGCCATCTCAGTTGCGGCTGATGTCGCTTACCTGCGCAATAGGGCCAGAAACACACGGAAGTTAGAAATGTTAATGTTTGAGGGTTTTATAGGGAAAAAACAACATGAAAATAGGAAAAACAAAAAGCTGAAAAGAAACCCTAGGGTCTGAAGTAGCTGGATATGCAGGAATATGAAAAACGACAGCGGTCGTAATTTAAAACCCGTGTGGAGTCGCCAATTGTTAGTATCAATCCTTTGTCGAAGTGTACGAAAAAGGACCACTTTAGCTTGGCATAACCAATAGCCCTAACAACAAAATCGGTTGCCAATATCTTCAGATCTGCAGTTAGTTGATCAAGAAAAGAGCTGCAAAAAACCAGATCTATGCATAGAAAGACATTAAGCAGTAAAAATAAGGGTTTGCTCCATATACCAATAGACAAGACAAGAACAATTTTTGAAATAATTTTTGTATTAAGGGCACCTGGGAGGAAAACAAGAAGGCGTATCCAATTCTCCTCAGTGGGATGGGTTCTTGGAAGTCCTCAGCACTTCAGATCTAAAATCTCTCTCTTGTTGGTGTAGAAAACCCACACAAAGAATGGAACTCAAAGGGAGCTCTCACAGCAAATGGCAGAAAATGGTGACCAAGTGTATAGATCCAAAGTGATCTAATAGGCAACAAAAGGTGAAGAATGGTAGGAAAAACCCTCCTATTTATAACAAAATATTGGGTCATTCTAGATCTTGGTGCATGATTAAAATAATGTTAACCAAATCTAGATCCACATTTTATGGAATATTTTATTATATTTGTTGGAGGGAAAAAGTATTTGACTTGGGTCAAATCCCTTTTATTTGTCAAAAATAAATAAATAAATGATTTATTTATCTTTTTAAGGAAGTGGTTGAAAGATAATCAAATAAATAATGATTTATTTAATTATTTGTGGGTGATTTGGTCATATTTAACAAGGAATATTATCTAAATAAGATTTAAATAATTATTCCTAGAAACTAATAAGATAAATAAAGGTTTATCTAATTAATTTCTTTGTTTTTGGGTTAAACATGACTGGGAATAATAATTAAATTATGGTTTAATTAATTATTCCATGAGGAAAATCAAACAAATATAGGTTTGTTTAATATTTCCTTTTGGGGTTTCATGTTTAGACCATAAACAACCTAATAAATGTGGTTTATTAAGTTATTTTACATAGTGAAAGCAATTTTACTTAGGGTAAAATTGGTCTTACATGGTGTAGTTGGGTCCATCTAATGATAATAGGTTAGATGACCAAAAAATGGTGTAACAGTAATTATGCCATGATTTAATATTAATCAATCACACGCAAACAAAGAAAATTTCAATGAAAACACCTAAAGTCTCTAAAGAAACAAACAGTTGAATCACATGCCTAAAAAATATAAGAGTTCAAACCACACACAAACAGTAATTTCCCATACTAAAAACAATATTTGGTGATGAAATCCAACTTAGTAGAAGTTTAATATAGAAAGGGCGGTTGGAATAGTTACCCCGACAATCTGCTTAATGAAACAGACTGGCACAAGTTTCTTCAAAAAACCGTCTCGAGTGAAGAGAACCCCCCAGAGAGTCCAAGTGAGTCTAGTCAATGTCTTCTCCAGGTACAGTGATATCTTTCCTTCACCGTCACCTTAGCAAATAATCTTAATATTATGGACACTAAGGTTACCAATAGTAACAAATACAACTGGGGGAACAGTCTACGATCCGATTCCACGCGCAAAGACAGAGTAACAAAGCTCAATCCCCTTGAAGGCTCCTCAACATGGTCAATCTGAGGTTTACCGACAAGTGACCCCAGGCTCCTCGAAAATGGTTAATCCAAGGTTTACCATTTGTAATGCGCACAGATCTTCTATCTTTCCCAATGAAACATAATTGATTGTCTCAAAGGTTCGAAGATGATCCCGTGATTAACTCCTTTAAGAGAAGCTTCCCATATTGTACCAATTACAATTGAATTTATTTCCTACCGCAATATTTATCTACTTGTTTGCTTTTACTATCTTGGAGAGTTAATTACTCCCTACTCCAAGATACTAGCCTAAGCTATATTGGTGATAAGAGCCCTAGAAATAAAAAGATTACTAGTTCAATTTTAATTAAGCGTTGTTTTTATGGGTTGTTCTTCAAGTCAATAGGTATGGAAATGAAACTTTGATGGTGTGAAGACTCGACTTCCAACAACACTAAAAATGCACCTAAAAATGATAATCAATTCGTTTTATTTCAATGAAATTCTAGCTAAAGAAAGAATTCGAGAATGAAATTCTTTTAAGAGATAATTCTTTCTTTGAACATGAAGAATAAATGAAAGAAAATCTTTTTGTTTTCTAATAAGAACTCAAAACGAGACAAATAATCAATGCTCACAATAAATCCTTTTCACTTTCAAGACTCGAAACTACAAAAACAACTTTCCTTCAAAAGAGATCTACAAGTTCTAAAAAGAACTCAAAACTACAAAAACTAATTTTGAGATCTACGAACTTAGAAAATCTAATTGAATAAAAGCTTTAATTTTTTTGAGAATGTTTTACTTAGTTTTTCAGTAAACCAAGGATTCATTTTCCCAGAATAACAAACAAATCAAAAAACATCCAGATATGTTTTCTTTTGTAAAAATGAAATTCAAAACTTATAACAAAGTTTGTTCAAATATTTGCAAAGAGACAACTAGATCTATTTCTCAAGAAAGGATGGATTTCACAACCAAGTCAGACTCATCAAGAAGACAAAAAGACCAGTATGATATGAGGTATTTCGAGCTTCCAATCTTTGAGTCACTACAAAGACCAAGTGAAAACCAATCCAAGTATGCAAAACTTCTAGAAAATCACCCAAAACACAAATACTGTTGGAACTCACTCACAAAAGGCTTTTGACAGGAAAAATACAGATCTGGGTAGATACTAGAAACCCTAAATCAAATAAAATATAAACTAGAAAGAAAAATCTGGATTTTTTCAAAAATTTTAATAGGGTCCGCAGGCCCCAGAAGTAACAGATGCGGTCTCGCACTGGTTACTTAAGGAAAGTGCGAAATTTCCCGCACTGTGCAAGAAAACAAAGTGCGGTCCTTAGAAAAGTTCAAGAAAAACACAAAAAACTTCAAAATTTTTAAAAGTAAAGCTAAGCTACCCAGACAAGTATCCATCAATCAAAAACCAGAAAAATCATTTTCTCAAGTCAAATCAAAGGAAAACCAAAAAACAAGAATCCTTCCCCAGTGGAGTCACCAATTTGTTGACTGGATAAATCAATCTTATGGAAAAGATCGATCTCCCTAGTACCAAAAGGTAATCTAAACATATGTGATTTACAAAAGAATACTATAAAGGTGTTAAGGTCTTACCGTAGATCCAACGCTTGTTCGAAGTTGTTGTCCCTCGTGCACTGAGGAGCTATCTTTATAAACCTGCAGTCACAAACAAGAAAACATTAAATAGCACCTGTATAGTAAATATTATAAACCATGCCTATCATGGTGATCAAGGAATCCATGAAATAAACAGTTAATTAACATCTTATTGAGAAAAATGAATTCATTTGTATTAACTTTGAAAGAAGGAAAACTTTACAACCTTAGCCTTGATGTTGAATAGGCCTTCTCAGTGTCCGAAAGCAGGAATCTTCTCTATTCTGACAAGCCTTGCACTCTTCCAACCAAGAAAAATAGAGGTATGTGATCTTTCCTCACAAAATCTCAGTCAAATGAGTCTGAATCCCAATAGCACTTAACCTCAAATAATTCTAAAGCTTGAACTCCCCTTTAGGCTACCCAATGCCTCTTTTTATAGTGCAAAAGAGGGGGTTTTAGTTCCAACTATGAAGGGATAGAATCCTCCTTCAAAGGGATAAGCTCCTCACATCAAGGGGTTAGCTCCATAAGGTAAGGGATACATGAACCTCAAAAGAGCAGTTTTGCCACCGCAAGATTCTTTCCAAAGGCTTCTAGAAATTACTGAAAGTGAGCTTTTTGAGTTTACTTGTGCCTTTTTAATATTTTACAGGGGTACACACCTTTAACATAGATAAAGTGTGTTCAAGTACGCAGGAGTCATGAACATTAGGTGCGGGACCGCAGGCAAGATACAGAGAAAGTGTGATACCAGAGTTAAGGAGATTTTTAAGAACTTTTCTATTATTTTCAAGGCTTGACATGAGGAACTGATATGTTAGACTTGCAAAGGAGGAAGTATGAGTGATAATGATCTCATACAAATAGCAGAATGTCAATATAGTGTAACAGCGCTGCAACTCTGATGGCTTCCTCTTCAGAAATATGGTGCAGCTGCAAATAGGAGTCTAGCTCCTTCACCCAAGCTCCAGTTGAACATGTAGGTGATCCAGCAAAAGTAGATAGAAGAAATCTATCTACATCCTGTTGCTTGATCTTCTCCACCTAGATCCTGCAAAACTCCTTGAAATCAGTATGACCTCTAAACCTCTCAGTTTGAGATTCATACTCCTGTAAAAAATCACTAAGAGTTCTCTTCTTAGGCATTTTTCCTCCTCCCATCCATCTCAAGATAGACCTGGGCACTTGAATGCGCTGTGCATCATGGTGTGCAGTTGCATGCTCACACTCACCATGTGAAAATCTAGATTCAGATCTAGATTCAACCTCCTTTGGAGATCGCATCTCCAATCTCATTTTCTTCAACTCTCCTTGAAAGCTCTGCATAGATTTTGGAAGAAGCTTTGTGAGCTTGTCTTCCTTTTTCCTTTCACATACTAAATCTTCCTAGCTTCTGTCCATATCTCCTTCCTCGGATAGCTATATCTCACAGGCTAAGCCAGAGATCATGCTTTGATACCACTGTAATATTCCAAATTAGGAACATCTCATGAATCATGCATTAAAAACGCATTTCCAGCAACATGTGCAATAAGAAAATGAAATGGAATCTTGGATCCTATATATTAGTCAATATACAACGTAAATCCAAGAGTAGAGCTTAAACAAATCAAACTAGGTGGGCTAAACAGACCTCCCACACTAGCGTAGCTGAAAATGATCAAAAACCCCAAAACTGCATTTTACCGGAGTTGCTGCATAGAGGGAATTCGTAGTCTAAAGAGGGTTTTAACTCAGAAAATAGGAGAACAAGTATATATACTCATATAATAATGAATAATGCTAAAAAACAGAGATCTAGTCTCCTTATACAAAATACAAGAGAACTCGGCAAGGGTTTCTTGTGAAACACTCTGCATACAAAATGGGATATTCAGTAATTTACTAAATAACCATTGCAAAACTGAAGTAAATGAGTGTAGAAGGCTGAAATATGTCTGATATTCTATATATCCCTCAAGGGATTCCTCCCATGAAAGTATGAACCTCTCAATCACAAGGAAACTCTGCAACGGAGCCACCAAACCATGCACTGAATATTGCCTCCAAAATAATGCATTCCCTAGCTGGAACAACACTGGGAATGTATTGGAAATGTGTGGTCTGATACCATAGATCTTAAATCAGCTCTGGAGCTCTCCAAACAGGTCCCTCAAGTGAAGGAAACCTTCCTCCAATGAGAAACTAGCTCAGGAACCGGGATTCCAATCCCTTCCACTGCTGCATCCAGCAACACTGCAAAATGTCTGGAAAAAACTGTTCTTATGAATTTGGATGAAGATTTGCCTAAAAACCTGATGTGTAGTGATGAATACAAACTCTCCCAATGAGGCTCCTCAAAGGAAAGATGTGGGATTCCATCTCGGGAACACCCGGCGCTAAACAGCACTACAACCCTACTAAGCAGCAACGGGAGAAAAAGTCTGAGTAGACAAGAATAATAATCTAAGACATGAATAATAATGCTGCCATCCTCTTCCTTATATAAAACATGAGTTTTCTTGCCCTTGGCCCCACTCAATTAGGTCATCTCTATCCAAAGATACATGTCCCTCCAAAACTGCGTTATTCCTCCTTGGATTCCTCCTCCTCTAAAACTGTGCTATTGACTTAGTCAAAGCAGCTTGATTTTATCCCTGTTCAGACATGGAGGTGTTTTATTAGGCTAAAAGAGTGCTCCCTTTCACACTTGGAGTGTTTTCATTCCTCCTTAGGAGACTTATGGGCTTTTCTACCCATTTATTTACCAGTTAGAGCTGCTACTAACTCTAATGTTCCATTTAGCTGTGAGGCTAAAATTTTGGAACATTACACTTAGGGGGGTCTTGAGAGAAATTAAGAATTCTCTAAAATGCACTATCAGAAGAAAACATTAAGGCAGTGAAGAATAAATAAAACTAAGGTGCTTTCAAAAGATATTTCCCAGTCTAAATCCTTTATTATACTGCAACATAGAAAGGTGGAAACATAATGAAACAAGAAATAATAATATAAGATTATAATCACTTCACCAACAACCAAGCTCAGGGATCCAGTGATCTAGCCTCCTCCATCAACAAACAAATCAGGGTATCCACAAGTTACAAGACTTCAATTTCTTTTCAGCTTCCAAGAGACTATGTATTACTTCAAATAGTCATCAAATGCCAACAAGATAATTAGTTCAGATGCAATATTTGTGATGCAAATGAGGAGGTGAAGCTAAGCTAGGTTTCGAGTGTCATTTATTACAGATTTAATGAATTCCTAACCTTGAAGACCATGCAAAACTCAAGGCAGGAATATCTGCAGATATTTCTCTGTTTAATAACTTCTATCTTAACTCCTAAGGAAAAATAGGTGAAATGTTTGACTTTGAGGCTCATTCATAACTTTTAAAATAATTGTCTAGGAGATATAAATATCTTTCACTCAGCTCAATAACTTCTTAATGCTTTATTGAAGGAAATAAAGCACTAGGTGGAAAAAAATATCTTAGAAGAGTAATTGCCATAGGCTGAGTCATTTGAATCTGTTTTGGGTTAGTATTTCCTTTGTTTTATCTTTAATCTCTATTATGAGGCCTTAAACTCTGTCTTTATGCTTTGAATGTCTTCTTTTATGATATTTCTTTTAATCTGTTAGATATTTCTATTCTGATATTTTAATCATTTGATTTTTCTTCATAATCTTTTGCCTTTATCCTTTAATCTGTTTACTATCTTATTTTCTTTATTTGACTTCTGCTTAGCTGGCTAACCTTTTTGTTTTGGCCTTTGATTTAGGATTAGCCCTCTAATCTTTCTACTTTCTTTCTTTCACTGTTTCTCTGTCTGTTTGTGCCTTATATGTGTAGGGAAAACTTTCTTCGTGGCTGGAGGGTTTCATTTGATCCATCAATGATCATGTTTCATCAATGATTGATTTTGATGCAGGGCCTCTGGTCTCTTTAACTTTGAATGAAACCACTAGATCATCACCCAACGCTTTAATCCAACCCTTTTTGGACTGTGGGAGGGCATGGTGGACCTTTCCACCATTAAACTTGCATAAAACACAAACCATTAGTCTTAAAAACCTGCAGGGAGGGTTTACTGCATTTTTAGGGGTTTTTGGGCGTTCGAAAGGTGTTTACAGAGGTGAAGAGGGTGCAGGAGGAAAGGTTTTAAAGGTGGAACTAGGAGGAAGTTCAAACGAAGGCGGGAGGTTTTGAATTTTGGCGCGGAGGACAAAAGGCAGTTTTGGAAACCATAAGTGGCTTATTGTGCGGAGAATATGAGGTAAGTTATTTTGGGCCAAATGGATGCATATACCCCAGCATGCGATGCGTGGCAGGCAAAAACTGCCAATTTCGCATGGGTCGCAAAATGATAACCCAATTACAATTTTATTTGCGATATGCGATGTCAGCCGTCGGATCTCGGGATGGGAGATCGATGGTTGACGCATGTTGGGAGGTGGTGAGCAGGTGACAGGATGGGGCCCAGGCGCGGGGTGACGTGGAAGAGTATTTGTTGTGTAGCACAGGGTCATAATATATGCGGTGTTTGGTTACATGGGAGAGGGAAGCGACAGCTGTCGGATGGGGAGATGGATCTCCAATCAACGACAGGGATTAGTCCGTCAGGGGCGTGGGGGTTTAATTGGGAATGGACCAAGTTTAATATTTTCAAAGGTATGGGGCCTTTATTATAAGGTTCGGGGGTGTATGAAATGAAAAGGGTGGAGGTATAATTCATACAGGGAAGGGGGCTAAGGATAAGTGAGGATCGAGGTTTTATGAATGTGAGGGGGCTGGGGATTTTTAGAAGAGAGGGGCTTAAGGACTTTTATATCAAAGGGCGGGTTTTAGATCAAACAGGGTTTTTATAATAAAATTAAAAGGACTCGATAGGCTTAAACCTTGCTTTAAACAATGTAAAAGGAAACTTTTACATTGTTTTAATGTTTTTATAAGAAAAATGGTGAATTGGGGGTTTTTATGAGCATTTTGAGGAAAGGAAGAAATGGGTTTTTCAGAGAAAAAAGGGCCATGAATGAAAGTGAGGGTGAGGTAGTGAAATGAAGCAAATTGGCCCAATAATGAAGTCCTTATTTGTATCAATGGGGTAAAACTTTTAAGATGGAAAAAGAGGGACAAATTTAGTGAAGCATTTTGACTTTGGATAATGAAGGCAGCGAGATTTCTAAAAATCACAATTTTCTTCAAATTTTGTTTTTAGAAATCTAGGATCATAACTTAGTCGTCTTTTGATATCAACAAAAATTACTAATGACTAACACCTAGAATGCAATAGCGAGCTACGCTTTCTTGACATCATCATCAGTAATCTACTGTGCCCTCCACACAGCCTCTGTGACAAACCATATTTGCTTGGTGTCTTCATTCCTAACACCCTTAAAATTATATATCTTAATAAGGTTAGCCATATCAAATACTAGTGGTCGAGGTGGATTTGGAGTTGGAGTGGGGCGTGGGTTGGATGGGATGGCAGTGTGAGGTGGATTTGGAAGTGGGGTGGATAGGATCTGAAGTGTGATTGTGTCACAATTTTCTGATTGCATTGAATCAACTGAAATTCACGCCTTAGACTCTTCTTCGCTTTCATATATACCTTTGAGGGGACTATACAAAAAGCCTTCGTCTAGTTCTTCTTATAAATTTTTCCACTCTGCATAGAGCTAGGTTGACCTCTTCTGAACATTCACTCAATGTGGTTGCACAAAGTACCCTTTTCACATAAGAGTATTTTAGTCCACAACTTTAAAGAGTGCATAAACTTACCTCTAGGACCTTTTAAAAAAATTCTTTCAACTTCAGTGTATGTCATAAAGGTGTCAATAGTAAATTCAGTGATAAATCTGCTCAGAACATTGTAGATCCAATAGTCTATTGTGCAGGTAATCTTATTTTTGGATTTTTCCAATTGTTGAATCAACCCAGGAATCCACCTGGTAATTGCGTCGTCCTTCCCACAAGTATGCTTCTTATCGAACCTACATAACCACTCATGTAGTTCTATTGTGAAGGAAGCGAAGAAAACTTCGTGTTGCTCTGTATAAATATATATATTTCCTAATCTTCAGCAGATAATCACGGGTTCCAGTTCTCTTCGATCGCGAACTCCCACACCCTTTGATCTAACCAATCCTTCAATCCTCCCTTTGTCAGATCCACATCAAATTTCCCTCAAAGAGAACATGGTCTCGACAATGGAACCATTTTTTGGCTCAAGGGGTCCTGACCTAGGTTCATAGTGTAATTCGCAACCAACAAAACCCTCCAGCTACTAGGCCTTTTGGAATTGACCCACTTGATTAGATCAAAGTCTCACCCAAATTAGCATGAGGGGTGTTGGAACCATTTTTCTGCATCCAGAGGGGGATTTGTTGTGTATCTAACCCTTCCTAATCTAATCTAATTAATAATACACTGCGCTATCGCTTTTTAACCTAATTAAGATCTCAACTTAACAGAAACCCTTATCAATAATATAATTATTCCGAAAACACATAGATCTACTATTATGTGATTAGCCCAAACAAATGCACATAAAATAAAATAAACTACACAACAAATGTATAATCAAATCATCAACTCATAAATATAAATGAATTGACACATAAGAACATAAATCATCCAAGTGAACCAGTGATTTTCCAAAACTTCTATTTAATAATTAGATCTTCAATGAATACAACTTCTTCCTTCTACGCACACAACCGCAGAGTCCTCACACACATCCCAGGACTTTCCTTAGGTCTCTGCACACACAGCCGTAGGAGCCTGTCTCGTACTCAGACTAATAAAAATTTACTTTCCCAAATCACATAATATAAGATAGCAAATATACTACTTGACTTGACTCATATACTCCTACTTATATTACTTAGAGGTGCAAAAGCCATGGTCCCAAAACGTGTTTGAGTCCCTTGTTTTACCCCTTTACCAGTTACAAAATGAAGGATCTTAGACCCGCCCCAAAGCCCCTTGACCCTCTGCATGCTATTCTTTACCATCCAAGTTAACAAAAATTACATTAAGATTCAACCTAGGGGACCCTAGCCTAACATTGTAACATCATTTTATTTTTATATGTAATTTTTGAAGAAATAAAAAATATAAAAATAAGAATGAATGTATAAGAAAATTAAATAGAAAAATAAAAAATAAAAAATATAGAAAATGGTATAAAAAATATATACATTCAAGAAAAAAAAAAACAATGATGATAAAAAACCCTTAGAAAAATAAAAATATGTGACTATGTTCAAATGTCACATTAGATAATAGAATAATTAATATTAATTAGTTTTAATCGCAATTTTTTTTATGGTAATTAAAGTTGTAATAAATTTTATTGACACGACTCTTTTTTCATATATGATATTCATTGTGCAAAACTGAAGCACTGACATCCTGCTTCACTAGATCGATGACCCATATTCTTTTCGAACCACCCTCGCCCATACGACAGTTAAACAAGCAGGGGGGTGGGTCTGAAAAGTGGACTACTTTCCTTCCCTTTCAGCATATGTGTCTCCCTCTCACATTATTCAGACCTCCCCTCACCTAAAACACTTACACCCCCCCACCCCCCTCTGACATCCACTTTCCATCGGTCCTGCCAAAATTAAACTACCATCTCTGCTCCCTCCATATATGCTCCCTGTCTATCACTTGTCTATCCCCCCTTTTGCCACATGTCCCGCTCCCATTTCCATTTTCACTTACCATTAATAAAACGATTCAAACATTATCTATTGTCATAATTAATGAACCTGATCCCTTAACAGGCCATTCAAACGGTAATTTCATCTATAGAACAAAAGCTCCCCTTTGCATTGTATTTTTTTTCAGTCTATTTTTTTTTACCAAATTGACATTCCAGTTCTCTACTATAACTAAAGAAATTAAGCCAACATTTTTCATCCTCCTCAAACAATTACAACCAGAAATCTCAAGGTAATTACAGTCTCATGTCTAACTTTTATCTAAAATATATCTTCTAAGGGTAAATCTAAAACCACATAGGTAAACTCAATGCTTCTCCCTGTGATTGATCTAGACCACCAACCCCTAGTAGACCAGCATTCTAAATTTTTGAAACCAATTGTGAGTTAGATCTCTACGAACTCTAAAATTGGTTAAAATTACTGATTGCAGCTACGAATTGAATTTGTGGGACTCCTTCCTACCTCAGTTCATTTTTCCACAAAATTTCCATTTTCCAGAATTTGTCTCATGGTGCCATTTCAGGTACATGCCCAGTTAGAGAGCCATTATTGCCTATAACAATGACATTGTATTCACCCTTACTCCTGAAACAATCTTCCAGATGCTTCAAATCCAAAAATCATCCCCTTTCCACCCCTTCTCTATATATTCCCTCATGGAATATTACAACAACCTGAATTTTCCTCAAAGAGCTAAATTTTTTGAGACATTTCTACCCGAGGATGTCAAATTTTCAAAAACAGGCCCACCTTACTCATCCTAAATGTTTCCAGAGATGGAAAAATAGATTATTTTCATATTTCCTACTTATTGGGCTATCAAACTGATCAGTGGGTTGATGAAGCTATTATAAGTTTTTTATCGGTGTTTACAATAGATGAAAAGCTTTCAATTATATTTCAATACTGTGAATTTTTGGCAAATGTTATCCATGAGTAGTTTCTTAAATTTTCCACTGAAGGAGTCTTCAAGCATGTGTCAGTCTTGGTTTACTTGTTTCTATCTTATAAAGTAGACATATTTCAATTCCCACTACTAAAAAAAATTGGATGATTAAGGAAATGCACAATATGTGATTCATTGTACTTCTTTGGTAAGGAAGAATAAAAATGAATTCACATTTAGTGATTGTGTAGATCATTTTTTATATACATTTTCTTGTCTACTAAAGAGTGATGTTGAAACTATAATTGGACATGAGATTAAGAGAATTCTACATCTCAATGAGCAGACAAAAATAGGTGATTGGTACCTATATGAAAAATACACCAATATTGGGGTATATGGATGTGAATTACCCCCATTCATGTTGCCTAAATTTGTCCCTATAATTGAATTTCACTAGAGTATATTAGGAAAATTATAAGTATGGATGAGCTTCACTTTGTGTCAGCGAAGAGGAAATCACATTTTAAGATTAAAACTCAAGTTGGACCTTTCATTTGTAATGCCAGAATGACATCAAAGGAGGTATATTTTCTCCTTACACAAACGAAATTCAAATTTAGTTTTACATGGTCATATGATCCTTTGGGAATTATCTCAAATTTGAGGGTAGAGAAGAAAACTACTCCATATTCTCACACTTCTAGACATGCAATTGACTAGTGCATGAATCAAAATGAATGGCAGGAAAATACATTGCAAGAAGAAGAGGAGAAGGTACTTTCTTCCAGAACATCACAGACACCAGTACCACAGGAAAAGAAAGATAAATACCAAGGGGAAGTGTTTCCCCTCTAGTCACAAAAATATCAAGGAAAGAATTTAAAATATATAAAAAGAAGCAAAAAATCAATCCTGCATAACTATCTATGCACGAAGAAAACACATGGATTATAATAGTCTTAACAGGTCCTTATGCTACTAATTTCGCTCGAAATGAAGAGAATTTTATAGGATCACCAGCATCATCAGCTTCTCAAGAGCCATTGGAAACATATCGAACATGGGAATTAGCCCATGATATCGCTGAACCAAGCATATTTGCAAGGTATAAATAAATTAAAAGGAAGAATGAAATGTTGAAGGCTACAACCTATTCTCAGCTCTCGAAGCAAACAACATCATCTCAACACAAACTACTATCTGCTTTTGACATTGAGAAAGGAAAAATGCAGATATATTTCCTTCAACCTAAAGTTCCTTATCCTAAAACTCCAGATTACTACAAAAAAGCTATATTTTCTTTTGATGTTGATCAGATTCATCCCAATGATCAAATGGATTTGCATAAGAAAATAGGTGAAATGTTATATTCTTCTCTAAAAAAATTAGCAATGACATAATCTAGACTCCAAGCTTCAGTCACTAATATTGAGTCTCAATTGAAATTAGAAAAAATATCTTCTTTAGTTAAAGACACTAAAATAAAGTCTTTATAGGATTTATTAATTAAACTGGGATATTATCCCATTAATGTAATTTTTTTTGAAGATATAATCAAAAGAAAGAATCGTGACTTTGTAGCGTTAATAAAATAGCTCAAACTTTCATCTACTGAAGATCCACCTACCAAGGAAGTCAGTGAATTAGAAAAGGAGACAGAATATATGTTCAAAATAATCATTGAACAAAATGCACTGATTCAAAACATGGAAATTGAAATAGAAAAAATACTCAAAGATAAGGAGCAACAATCAGCTCAATCTGCAGTCATTCCTCTAATAGTAGTTCCAATCACAAGTACATCAACAACAGAGGTCTCCACTTCAACAGCCACTACAAAAAATCCAACAACTAATCTAGCCAAAGCTATGAGATATTTTTCACTAAGGGGACAAGAAATTAAAAGATTGAAAGCAAGGCTTCACACCCTCCAAGAATAGAAAATCAAGAAAGATAATGCATATATGGAAAAAATCCAAAAGAGTCACAAATTGACTCAAAGAATAGATACATTGGAGAATGAATCTATCATGGCTCAAACAATTTCAAAAGAAAAAGAAAAAATTTGGGTAGAGATAAATGAATCCATGACTCAAATATGGTCCTCAATTGAAATTATTTTCGAGCAAGAAGAATTGGTGAAAAGGTCAAAGAAAGTCAAAGAAGATGTAAAAAAATATTTGCGATAGAAACCATGAGAAGCCATTGCCTTAGTAAGAATCCTAAATTCAAAGACTAAATAATAATTGGAGAAATTGATCGAAGGTAGAACTGAAACCATTCTTGAGGTAAGAATAGTTCTTAATAAAAGAAATTTATTGTTACAGTTAGAAAATAAATTCCACAATCTCGAGGTGAGCATTCAAAAATTTCACAGAAAATTCATTATACTGCATCTGTAAGGACAACCAATATTACATGGGATTAGATACAAATTAATTCAGATGGAAATTTATCAACATAAATATATGCCATAGCAACAAACAAGTCTAAATTTTCCACCATAAAAGGAATATTTTCTTCTCTCTCTACGGTTACTTCTTCATGTATATCCTCTTCTTTGTTGTTTCTTGTGCCTTTTATTCCTACTCTTCACAATATATTTAAAATATTTTTTTCTCATCACTCTTATTACCCTCAACGTATTTGATATCAAAATTGTAACATATCCATTTTTCTATTTTTCCTCCAGTTGTTGTGGTGTCAACCTTGTATGTGGTGGGAGGCTGGGAGTAGCAACACTTCCATATTTATAGTTGTGAGTGGTATAATTCCTTGTTTCCATAATTTTTCTTTCAAATTTTCTTTCCACCTTGAATACCTTCTCCAATGAATCAGGTTCCCAAAGTCAAACCTCATTTTGGATGACATCTTTTAAATTCCCTATGAAGACATCAATACCATGCTCCTCTAGATTATCATTTACCTTGATTCTCAGTGTTTGAAAGTCCTCAATATTACTCTCCATTGAACCCTTTCGTTTGATATTTATTAATTGGATAAAAAATGTATTTCTCTCTTCATCCTCATAATGTACTACCAATTCTTCCAAAAAAAAATTCCAAGTGAGAAAAAATCCATAGATACCATAGAAAATGATTTTTTTCTAAATATAAAGTTGTAATTCGTACCTTTTGTGTGTGCAGCACATCATGTATATCAAATAATTTCTTCATTTATATTATCCATATTACTATATCCTTCCCATAAAAATTCCTCATATCTATATTTGAAATTTGGTGGGTCCTAAACCCAACATTGGAGTCTTTAAAATCATAACTCATATTTCTTTTATCCTCATCATGATTTTGATGGATTACCTTGTCACCAATGGGAAGTATTTCTTGTAGAAAAAATTTTAACCCTTACAAATTGGCATACATCGCATGCATTTCTAATTTAAAAACTCCCATTTTTGGTTTTAAACCATCCATCTTAGCTTCCAATTCATTTTTTGTTACTCTTTGCGAGAGTGAAATTGTTGCACTTGGCCTCGTAATTTTCATATATCATGTTGTTTTTATTCCTCTTCTTCATGTGCCATAATAGATATTTTTTGTTGATTACTATGTGTATCCAACTCTTTTTGAGGAATTTTGGAGTAAAACAGTGATATCTATGCTTCTCTATGCCCTTTGAATCACCTCAAACTGATTTTTCAAACAAAGTTATGCCCAAAAAAAATACACATTTTTTCTTGTTTTAAGAGCTCGACCTTGAAACTATTGTATCCCTATAATCTCAACCTCCCAAGGTTTGAAATTATTTATTTTGGTATCCCTCTGGGTCATCTTTATAGTTCCACAAGTCAAAATAATAATGGATTCTTCAAGATAAACTTATGTCAAATATCCTACGATGACCTAATTATGGACTGGTTCAGTAGAGTGAACTTATACAAGATGCCACATGTCATTGTTTTCTAACTTGGGCCCTGAAATTAATACAAGAAAATATGAAATCTGTGAAATTTTTTCCACATTTTACGAAATTCAAATCGGATGCTCGAAGAGGAATTTATGACTATTTTCCTTCACCTATTTGAGACTAAATTCTAGAGCATGCAAAAGCATAAATTATTCGGACCATATCTATGAAAATGTAGCGAAAAAAGATACAATTTTTTTACAAGAAGTTCACCCAAGATTTCAGCTCCAAGTGATCGAAATTTCAGCATATGAAGCCACATTTATAGAAAAATTCCCAAGATGACCTGTTTGACACAGCGAAATCCTAGAATCCAATCTTCGATACAAATGTTATGTATCCAGATCACAAAATAGAAGAAGAAATAGATTAACAACTTAAAAATAGAATTATTTGAGAGGGAAAACTCATTTTACATCAAATAAATGAACAATTCCTGGATGATAAAAATTACAAGACCTCCTTGGTATACATAGGAGGCTAAGGGGTCACAATATAATCACAGTCTATAAGAAAAATAATATAAGTGCACAAAAAAAACAAGGTGGGATTCGATGGGGCACAACAATAAAAATATGGGGGCTACATGGGCACAACAATAACTATAAGGGGCTATAGTAATAATAAAAATATGGGGACTACAATAGTATTATAGAGATATAACATATTCTTGAGGGAAATCAATTATTTCAAACATTTGCAAAGAAACAAATTAATTAAAGAGTAATCTTGAGGCTCTAAATTATTAAAAATATTTTTCAAGATATATTTAGTAATACCTAGAGGGACACTATTAATAATTTTCAAACCTAGGCATGGTAAGCACACAAGACAACCAACATATGAAGATAAGAGTGAGATGCATTTATTATTCACAATGATATATATATATATATATATATATATATATATATATATATATATAATACATTGGAGTGACCCTTGGTTTCACATTCAAAGTGGTCTCTTGGACTCCTCTTGATTGTTCAACTCCCACAATAACCCTAGGAGGATTAGGTGTGCAACATTACCCCCTTTAATCTGAAGGGGTATGTATGAGTCCAAGAAGAGAGTTGTAATACATATGTGCAAAGTATGCATGGAAACACTAGGCTAAATGACCTCTATGAAATGTTGGCATAACGAGGTGGTTTAAGGATGACCACCAACACTCAAATGCCTAGTACAGTTCCTGAAACTCTTCCAAATATAGGGAGAATCTGAGATATTTTTCTAGAGGAATTTATCCCAATGTTTTCAAGAGGGAGACCTTCAACCTGGAAAACGAAGGTTTTCAACCTGCGGTGGTTTAAGGATGACCACCAACTCTGGAATCATTAATGCAATTCTTGGAACTCTTCCAAAATTGGCAAGAAGTCGAAGTATTCGGCTAGAGGAAGTGTCCCCAATTCTTTGAAGAGGGAGAAGCTCAACCTCGGATAGATGGTTTAAGGTTGACCACCAACCAAAGGCATGCTCGTGGGAATATATATCTCTGGCTACAACTCTGAATATGGAATGGTAGGTTGTGGCTCAAGCTTGCTTGAACCATTATGTCTCTATACACAACTCTGAATTTGGTATGGAAGGTTGTGGCTCAGGCTCGCTTGATGTGGCTTTGAAGATTATAAATCACCATAATTTTCCCCTCTATGATAAATAAGGTGAGATGACGGCAAAAACTCAACTGAAAGACCTTTTAATATTCTAGAAGAAATTCTGACATATGACAGTAACATCTTCTTGGTTGTTGATGTCCATTACCAAGAAGTGATCCATCCAAGATGAATCTTTGTTCTTGCGGGAGCCTTATTTTTGAAGCATATGTTTGAATAATGAGTGTGGTGACCATAGTGCTTGCATGGGTGAAGATCAAAATAATGATATTTCATATGGCCAACTCGGTCACAATGTTGGCATTTTTAAATCTATTGTGGTTGTTGTGGAAGAGGAGAACGATATCGAACAGATGAAGGTGAACTATCATAAAGAAATCCAACACTTTGAAACTAGATGGGCTTGGAATAGTCTGGAATATGAAAGGACACCTCCTTGTCATATCCAAGACCTATTATGTGTTTGTTGTTTACAATCTCTTCCCGAGGTTTGATGATTGACTTAGGAGGTGCAGGCTGGACTTTTTCTTCTACATTCAAATCTTCTCTTGTACCAGGATCAATGATCTGAATATTTTCTTGATGCTGATGGGATTTTTTCTCGATGTTCTAAAAAAAATAAGTTTAGAATGATGAATACGATGTTGTAGCTCCTCTTCTTTTAATTGTGACTCAAGATGCAAGAAATCAATTTTTTCTTCTGCTTCTTACAAACAAGATCAAATATTAGAGAGATCGTTCTTGCTAATTTTTTGATCTGATTATGAATTTTAGTTTTGTTGTGTTAATTTCAACCTCATATATAAAATTTATTTACCGATCTTATGCTTGATGTACAAGTTTCCTTGTTTCTTATCTGTGTCAAACGGGTAATTTAACTGAGTTTTTATGAGTGAATTTAAGAGAATAATGTATGAAATTCAAATGTTAAACAACATAAACATAAATAAGAACAAACCATCACAATTGATCCATTAAAATAGAGCTTTGATGAAGGAGTGCACCCCTCCTGGGCTACATCTCCTTGGTCCAACTTCCAAGGATTAGGCCTCTATATTAGCTCAATAGTTAAAAAATTGATGTTTGCATGCATCAAATTCTCCTGAAACATACTTCAATGAGTTAAAAATATCCAAATCTATCATAAATGACTATTCATTCACTCAATTTTCCCTTCAGTTGAACTAGGCATGGCCTTCCTTCCTGGTGGCCCTTAGCTTCAAAATTCTTCAAAGTGACAAAAACACTTGTATAATTTCTCCTCTACCTCTGCAACCTATTCCAATGTGTTCATAGCATGCCAATCTACTAGGAATGACTCTTCGTGAGCCAAAATTGGTCGAACATTGCTCAAGATATGGTTCATTAAAATTTTCCCTAGATTCCTCCTCCAAATCTAGAGAAGACTCCATATAGCTCTGCCAAACTAGAAGATCTTCTGAAAATGGTGGCACCTCCAAAAAATCTTCCAGATTAAGCGATGAGTTTAATTAATACTAAACTTGGCTAATGGTATGACAATAATTGTTTTAATGCGCATTGAGCGCGATTATTATGGTGCTAAGGAAAAGAGAATATGGCGCAGTCACATGGGAGGAGGGTTGGCCCGCGGGCTGGTTCCCTCCCTTCCACCATCGGAGAAGACATGCATTTTAAATAAATGTTGGGTGCCATCTCTTACAATTCCTGCCCACTGGTCTATTGGTAAAAGTGTAGAAATAGGAGGGGGAGGTCATGGGTTTGACCCGCCCTCCGCCTGTCCTACATACATTTTTCACCAAATGATATATGAACTTTGGAAATGGTCTTCAAACATTGAATTATATCTTCCATCGATTATATATATCTCCCAAACCTTAATGCCACTGTTTGTTAATAAACTTTGGTTTTAAAATCAAATTCATACGCACCAACGTTAACTCGGACTTTGGCTTAAACAGTATATGTGGAATTTAATAATAAGGTTTGAAAATTAATTATATATATATATATATATATATATATATATATATATATATATATATATATATATATATATATATATGTATATATTCAACCATGATAATAATAAAAAATAAATTCCAACGCATAAAAATTCATGAACCCAAATTCAACCTTGGACGACATTGGGCAAATTCCACCTTCTCAAACCCAAAATGGTGAATCCAGTTGTGACACTTTTCATAGTTCCACTGGGAAAAAACTGAATAATATTCCTTGCATGTTGACTGGGTTTCCATTTCATCAACCTGTCATTCTTTTGCATTTTTTTTTAATTTCCTATTATGAATGATGGTCAACAGGTTATAACTTCTTCATCCGAACTTGGTTTTCGATGAAACGAGTTTTGTTGGATTCCTGGAGATAGACCGATCACTATCATTTCATTTCCAATAAATTATGAGCACTTTAATTTTGGAGCTAAATACTGAGTCTCTGATCATTCCTCCCCACTATAAGCCTTTTGGATCCAAAAATCTCTTGGATTAGTGATCATGTGGATGAGGGTACTATTCCCTCACCCTTCCAATATCTATCCACTGAAATTTTCCCAATTTAATCAACTGAATATTTTCACAAAAAAATAACTTTTTCCTTGATTCTTGCAACCTTCTCTTGTTCCCATTGACACCGTCATGCTGCTATTTTTCTGAATTTGCAGAGCAGGAAGGTATTCTTACAAAAATCATCTTTTTCCTACCTTGGTCATTAATCAACGGAAACTTAACAATTGTCTCACCTTGCAAATTGTCAGCATAGATATTTTTAGTTGATCTCACTTTGTACTTACGTCGACTCTTGAAAAAGTATCTTCGTCATTACCTTGTACCTTTTGGAAACTAAAAACAAGCATTTGTGGAACCCATGCCTTCTTTTCCAAGATGCTTTGTCTCTTTCTCTTTGACCTTTGCACTCTCTTGCACCGACATCTTGTTTCCAACACTGCTCAAAATTGATGTTGACTTTTGTAAATGTTTTACATCTTGTTCACCTCCTTTCAAAGGCAACCTGTTAGAATCCTGAAAAATCTCATTACAAGCATAAGCATCTTTTTGAAAAGTTTGATTCAAAACATCTCTTTGTTTTATCATCAACAATGTCAAATTCTGACTTGCGTTCGCTATCCTCTTCATTTGTCCTGCATGTATAAGAGACAAACATGTCTTCTTCTTATGCGCTCTAACTATGTGCTCAATACCATCTTTAAACAAGTTATACTTATTCTCATGGAGATGAAATAATTCTTTCCTATCATACAGATAAGGAATTCCCAATACAATACCTGATATCTCAAGTAGCACCACATCAAATTTAACTTCACCAATAAAGTTTTAATTGATGGTGAATCTTAGTAAGCACTTCCTTGTAACCTGCAAGTTTTCATTCTTTCATATACAACCCAAAGGATATGGTCTTAGATGTCTAATAGTTTCAAGGTCTAGCTTCTTAACCAAGTATTTGGAAATCAAGTTAGCTTGTGACCCACTATCAAAAAGTGTATCAATATTGGTGTGTTTAGAGACAACTCTAATATTGAAAAGTTATATTCTTGTATTTTCGTCATGAGTAAAATATGAACAATTTGAAGAACTAGTGCGTGCAATATGTTTACCGTTCAAACCCATGGTTCTAACATTTGTCGTATCTCCTGAATCTGACCGTAAGTCATGTTCAACTATAGCAATATTTCTACCATTTTCTTTGGATTTCCATTTATTTGGTTTCAATTCTGGATGAAGTTGCTAATAGTGGTCTTCATCATGGCTATTTTTTGAATAGTTTTTAGATGTGAGTTTTTCCTTCTCTATTTTTATAAAATTAATTCTCTTTCCTCTTTCATAAAACTTTCCCTTTCCTTTTCCCTCACTTTCACTCTTCTCATCTATGTTTTGTTTCCCTCTTGCTTCTAAGTGTGTGGCTTGAACACAAATGTCATATATGTTTGTGGGATTAAACATGAAAATAGTGTGCATAAGGTAACTGTCGAAACCCCCAACATACTTTAACAAAGTTCCTTGATAATATAAATTAATACCCAAAATTAGATCTCTTTTCCTAAACTCATGAGTATAATCCTGCACACTTTTCCTTTTCAACTGTCTAAAATTTTTCCAATCCATAATAGAATTTTTCATGTAAGCTAAAGGATAGAGTTTCCTTTTAATGGCAGAAATAAAACTTGACCAATACATAGATATCTTACCATAGTTTTTAATCACTTCTTGAGTCCTTGCTTCCCACCATACAAGTGCATATCCTTTCATCCTCAATGAAGCCAATTGAATATTTATGTCATCTTCATGAAGGTTTTGAATCCTACAATACACCTCCAATTGACATATCCAATTGTCCAATATTTCTTCATTTACCTCACCATTATACATTAGAAGCTCAAATTTGACATCTAGTTTGAGTAAGGGTGTCTTTCCTTTTGTGGATTTTGAGTGAACGTGAGTAGTTTTTGTGGTGGAAGTGGAAGATGATGTTGACAGAGATGATGAAGATGATGAAGATGGTGGAGATGGATGTGGCTTTCCTCCACTACCCTTTGAACTCTTCCCTTCATCCTTCTTATCATCTGAAGTTCCTTCTCCATGTGGAGGCTTAGAACCTTCTCCTGTCATCCCAACAAAAAATGCATCAAACATAATTTTAACCATCCTCTTTATTTCATTGAAGTCTCTCTTGACATCATCCTCTTCTAAATTTCCTTGAGTCTCTCCAACACCTGAAATGATGGCTATGGATTCAAGCTCAACTTCTGATGCTTGTAACTCTTCAATAAAATCAACTTCTTGTGCAATTTGTACCTCTTCAATCTCAGCTTCTTGAGACAAAACATGAGGTTCTTCAAGTGCAGCTATGAGTGGAACTTTGGGTGAAGATGGTGCTCTTGTAGCTCTCCTTCTTCTGATCCTAATCTCGGGACTTGCAACCAAAAATTTCCCTTCACCTTTCTACAACTTTAATCTTGTAAGCATCACAAATTTGCAACCATTAAACTTCCACAAAACTCAGGAAACTATCAAGAAAATAACCTTATCTTTCAACCAAGCTCTGATACCAACTTGATATGATTACAAATTTTAGTTTTGTTGTGCTGATTTCAAACTCAGATATAAAATTTATTTATTGATCTTATGCTTGATGTATATGTTTCCTTGTTGCTTATGTGTGTTAAACAGGTAATTTAATTGAGTTTTTATGAGTGAATTTAAGAGAATAAAGTATCAAATTCAAATGCTAAAGAGTATAAACATAAATAATAGAAAACCATCACAATTGATCCATTAAAACGGAGTTTTGATGAAGGATTTCACCCCTCCTGGGCTACATCTTCTTGGTCCAGCTTCCATGGCTTAGGCCTCTGCATTAGCTCAATAGTGAAAATTTTTCTCTTTACAAGCATCAAATGCTCCTGAAACATAATCCAATGAGTTCAAAATATCAAAATCTATCAAAAATTACTATTCATTCACTCAATCTGACCTTCAGCTGATCTAAGCACGGCCTTCCAACCTAGTGGCCCTGAGCTTCAAAATTATTCAAAGTGACAAAAACACTTTTAGAATTGATCCTTTTCCTCTAAAACTTATTCCAATGTCTTCATAGCATGCCAATATACTAGGAATGACTCTTCCTCAACCAAAATGGGTCGAAAATTTCTCAAGATATGGTTGATTAAATTTTTCCCTAGATTCCTCCTCCAAATATGGAGAAGACTCGAGATAGCTCCGCCAAATTGGCAGGTCCACTGAAAATGGTGGCGCCTCCCAAAACTCCGCCAGATTAAGCGCTGAGTTTATTAATAATAAACTTAGTTAACGGTGTGATAAGAATTTTTTAATGCGCACTAAGCACGATTATTAAGGCGCTAAGAAAAAGGGCATATGGCATAGTCACTTGGGAGGAAGGTTGGTTCGCAGGCTGGCCCCCTTCCTTCCACCATCGAAGAAGACATGTGTTCTAAATAAATTTTGGGTTCCATCTCTTTAGAAGTCTTTCACACCGGTTTATTGGTAAAAGCATAGAAATAGGAGGGGGAGGTCACGGATTCGACCCGCCCTCTGCCCATCCTACACACATTTTGCACCAAATGATATACAAACCTTGAAAATGGTCTTCGAACTTTGAATTATATCTACCACCAGTTATATATATCTCCCAAATGTTAATGCCACCACTTGTTAATAAACTTTGGTTTTAAAATCAAATTCATATGCACCAACGTTACCTCGAACTTTGGCTTAAATAGTATATGTGGAATTTAATAATAAGGTTTGAAAATTAATAATTAATAATTAATATATATAATAATATAACATAATATATGATCTTTAAACCATATAAAATATTATATATATATATATATATATATATATATATATATATATATATATATATATTAATCCAACCTTAATAATAAAAAAATAATTTCCAACACAAAAATTCATGAACCCAAATTCAACCTTGGAGGATATTGGGAAAATTCCACCTTTTCAAACCCAAAATGTCAAATATAGTTGTGACACTTGTCACAATGCCACTAGGAAAAAACTAAATAATATTCCCTGCATGCTGACTATACTGCCATGTCATCAACCTGTCATTGTTCTGCAAATCTTTTTTTTTAAATTCGCATGTTCTAAACAACAGTCAACAGACTATAACTTCTTCATCTGAAATCGGTTTTTGACGAAATGAGTTTCGTTGGATTCTTGGTGATGGGCCAATTGCTTTCCTTTAGTTTCTAATCAATTCTAAGCACTTTAATTTTTTAGCTAAATACTAAGCCTTTGATCATTTTTACCATGTCATGAACATTGGAATGAATAAGGCTATTCGACAACTCTAATGCATCATCAATTTTAGCCATTTTTCTCAACAACTCAAACTTACACTTCAAACACTCATCACTACTATAAACCAATGAGGAAGAAGCATCACCCGCTCAAAATACAATGTCACTACAATTGGATTATACAACAGGTTGCAATTGTCTTCAATGATGGCTCTGGATTTCAATAATGTTGTGTTTGGTTTCATGTCAAGCTTTCCAAATTATCTCTCAACACATAAACTAGATATGCCATTACATACCAACTATACATGCTTCATATAAAATCCAACGTAGTCTCTAACATATAAAACTTCAACCAACGAACATAATAAATTTGATGCTCATAAAAACTCCCAACGCAGGATTGAATGCATAACCACAACATTTCTCCTCTCCTTGTTTTCGAATTTTGTAGAGATAGAACATGGATATCAAAGCATATTCTCTCTCATAGAGAGCTAAATATCAAAAATCCAAATATAAATCCAAGACAAAGAATTCTCATTATCAATCCCATTCTCATTCTTAACCCTAACAATAGAAAAAGAATGAATCCCACAAAAGTCCCAAGTCCAGGAATCCTCGAAAGCTCTACCGTCAAATTGGGACCATTAAGAAGACTCTCATTCCTCTTATGTTGAAGATGATTTAATATCTAAAGGAGAAGAGATGGTGTATGTTAAAATAAATGGGGCAGACTACTCCTACTTCTTTTCTCCATTTCAGGAACAGGTAAATTTCGATGCACATTTACCAGAAGATACAATAGCTATAAGTTCAATGTTATATGTGAGAGGGTGTAGTCTCTTTTCATGGGGTGATGATGTTCATTTTATTGTTAGCAATGACAACATGAATTTTGATTATGAGGGATCATTTTTTATGTGGATCATTTGAGAAATTTTGAGGTCTAAAATGGGTCTCTTAAGAAAAATTTACAACCAAAATAAAATTTATAAGAACCAATAGGATTCAAGATGATGATGTCAACCATGGGGTATGATTCACCATTTTTGGGGTAAAAAAGTAAAAATATTAAAAAATAATAAAATAAAATAAAACTATTTTTTCAACTTATCTCCTTAAGGTTTTACTCAAATTTTGAGTGGAAGTACTTGTGTATGCAAAATTTAATTCCTCATCGAAGGAGTACCCATATTGCATAATTTGGATGGACCCTATTGCATGAAAAATGAGAAATAAATGAAAAACCGTGATTGCAGTCATGTGTTTCATGCATTTCTCAATTTTTGTGTAGTGGAATCCATTGAAAATATGCAAAATTGGTACTTCTTGGATGAGGAATCAAATTATGCATCCAACGAGTGTTCACTCTCGAAATTTGAGTAAACCCATAGGGAGATAAGTTGAAAAAGTAGTTTTTTATTTTTTTCCCTCTAAATTTTGATGATGTAATCTAATCTTATTTTATTATTTCCACTATTATTTTATAATTTCCTTAGGAAGCCCATTTTAAACCTCAAAATTCCCCTAATGCTACATGGCCTAGCTTCCCAAATTGAAAAATTAGATCTCTCAAAAAGGATTTTCATTGAAGATGAAAAATTACCTATAGACCTGTGTTCGAGTGGTTCTCAAGCTACAACACACCAGGATGTTGAAGTAAAAGAGCATCCTGTGTGTGCAAGGGTGGATGTGCACTGAGAGGTAGAGGATCGGTGGTATGGAGTCAAATGGAAAGGGGTTGCACAACTATAATATATGAGGAATGCAAACGTGGTGGTAGCACTGAGACGAGGTCCACATAGCCACGCACAACCTATGGACGCAACGTGGTGTTAACCTGATGTGAAATGAGCATGATACAACGATGAAACCGGGAGTTGAGGTCTGGAGCGAAGGTGTCATGGAGAGGAGTCGTATAACACACAGTGGGAGAGTTAACTATTAGAGTTTTATGTGAATCTTTCGGCCAACCGACTGTGATATGGAGCATCGAGGGGTACATAAGTTGTGTATTAACAGTGCGGTGGGAAGGAGTAGGAGCCACAACAGTGGTGTGACTGGGATCATTGTTAATACAAAGGGCTGAGGAGAGGGATTGGTGTATATGTTGAGTCGAACAAGTGGGAGCATTATTGTAAACTATGATATGGAGGGGTGGTTTCTCCTCCTTCAAATTCAACAACGATTTGGTGTTCCTGCAAAGATAGCGGGACTCCATTCTGACAAAGGTAATGGGCCTACGTTATGATAAAGTTAACGAGCCTATGTTATGAAAAAAAGGTAATGCACGCAGGAAGACAGTTCTGAGAATGGTAATATGCATTGGACTAAGCATTGAGAGATGGAAATACCACTTGCATTGACTATCGCACGTAGGAATGATGTGTCATATATGGCAGGATAATGCCGCAAATTAGAGCAGGAAGGAATAAATGTTGAGTATGAGAGACTGCACACTTTTTTCCATTTTGATAATGTATAAATCATAGAGATGAGGCAAGAAATTGGTGACAAAGGGACAATTCTGTACAAAGGTAGAGAAACACCCAAAATCATTGCACATTCAAATTTCATGTGAAACCTAGGCATGGTAAGCACACAAGACAACCATCATATGAAGATAAGGGTGAGATGCATTTGTTATTCACAATGATACATATATATAATACATTAGAGTGACCCTTGGTTTCACATTCCAAGTGGTCTCTTGGGCTCCTCTTGACTATTCAACTCCCGCACTAACTCTAGGAGGATTAGGTGTCCAATAATAATTAATTAATTGTCACAATTTATGAGACTAGAATTAAATGAAATATATGCACATAATCAATCCCCCTCCAAAGTGAAAATTAATTCTTGACAAGATCATCTCCCTTATTCATCACCATCTAATTACTTACAGACAATTACATATGTTCTAAACTACTGACAAATATTTTCAAACAACAATAAATTCAAAATATTTATTAGAGGAAAAGATATAATTATAAACATTCAAAAAAATTACATGTTTTCAAAATTACTAATAGAAAATTGCATATAATAATATATTCAAAATATTTATTCAAGGAAAAGGTATATTTATAAACATTCAAAACAAATCGTTTCTAATTTTTTCTATCAAAATTTTATTAAAGATCTATTTTTAAGATATATAGAAAATGGAGAAGTTATAATTGTTTGGATAAGTGGATAATTTAGAGAATTCATAAACCTTACCAATCATTTAAAAAAATTCAAAAATATATTATTTCTTGACTTTGTGAAACAAAATATAGATTTAAAAAAAAAATCAAAATATTCTTCAAGCAAATCAATTATTTCAATCATGTGAAAAGAAACAAATTATTTCAATAGTCTTCAAGTTGTAAATTGTTAAAAAAAAAATCAAGATGTATTTAGTAATACCTAGAGAGATACTATCAAGAATTAATTAGTCATCAAAAGTTGTGATATCTAGAATTAAATGAAATAGATGTGCAAAATCGAAAATATTGAAAAGTATAAAATAATTCTTGACAATATTGTCTCCCTTCTTCATCACGAACTAATTACTAATAGACATTTACATAAATTCAAAATTACTAATAAATAATTGCATGCAACAATGTATTCAAAATATTTATTAGGGGAAATATATATTTATAAGCATTCAAAGCAAATTGTTTCTCAAAAAATCTCACCAACGTGTTATTCAAGATCCATTTCTAAGATATATAGAAATTGGAGATGTGATAGTTGTTTGGAGAAACAAATAATGTAAAGATTTTGTAAATATGACCACTCATTAAAAAATTTTGAAAATACGTTATTTCTTGACTTTGGAAAATAGATTATAGATCAAAAAAGATGATCAAAATATGCTTGAAGGAGATAAATTATTTCAAACATTCGCAAAGAAATAAATTATCTCAAGAGTAGTCTTGATGCAGTAAATTATTAAAACTATTCTTCAAGATATACTTCTAAATACCAGGAGGGACACAATTAAGAATTAATTAGTTGTCAAAAGTTCTGATACCTAAAATTAAATGAAATAGATGTGCAATATCAATGTTCCTACAAATTATTGATAGTATTGTCTCCATTATTTATTACCAAATAATTACTAAAAGACAATTACCTACACATATAGAAATATAACACAACAATTGTAAAATTCACAAACATTACCATCCAAATCCAAACACATAAACACACAAACCACTCAAGGCATCCAAACACGGACTTACAAAACATTCAAGGCAAGCAACATAGAGTAAATTAAATAAGAGAAATATATGGTCATGTGAAGCAAAGAAAATATATTACTGTAAATTTAAAAGTATGAATTTTATCTCAAACATATGTATATAATAATGATAATCTAAAAAGGTGGCATTTCTTCCCTCAATTATAACTAGCCTAGATCCATCTAAATATGGATCTATCATGCCCCAAAAGGGATCAAATCCCTCAAGGTGCTAATATTTCTTTAAATTATACACTCCAAAAAGAAGGTTTGCACCTCGAGAAATTTTATCCCTATCGGTGCACGAAGTTAGATGGATCTAGTTTGGTATTTCCATATATCCATATAAAGTATGATTAAGTAAGATTATATATATATATATATATATATATATATATATATAATTTTAGAGATTTAGAAAAAATAGGATTATATAAGTAGCTTACTTTATAGTCAATAAGCTTTAATTAAGGTCTGTGACTTGTTGGTTCCAGATTGTCCCTGGTATTACCCCTGGTAACTAAGAGAAATCCTAGAAATCCAAGAACACATTTACTGAGGATCCAAATATCCTTCCACTTTATGATAGACTAGCCGTCTCTATCCAAGGGGGGATTTCTTACTATTAAAATAATTTAATAAAAAAATCTATATCAATAAATAAATAAGGTCAAATTAATTATATGAATGTGTTTTAAAAGAATAAATGGTCAAGCTATAGATGGAAATGAGACTTATAATAACGAAAGGAACTACAAGTCAAAAGAAAGATTCAAATATGCAATCTAAATAATTAACAATAGGACATATATAAAAATTAAAACAAAGAAAATAAAAAATAAAAAGACCAGCATAAAGTACTCCATCATTTAAAGTATTGTACTATTTGTCTTAATACCAATGAGACAGAAATCAATATCATATATTTATGCTGTAAAACGTATTTATTTGAAAACAACTTTCCTAGCTACCAACGTGTACCTTTATGCACCATTAGATCAAATGTTAAACGATTAAAATGTTTTAAGTCATTCATCTACAACCTCTTTCAACCTAACTACCTAACTAACTCTCTAACCTATACCAATCTATCTTCCCCTCAATATGATATACAATATCTAATACATATATTAATGATACCCTTTTGCTGCACATTTACAGTAGGTACTTCTACCTCTTCTCGCCGAATACAGCTACTCCGGTGGGTGCAGCGCTTACACGAGTGTTCGCAATTCACTCACACGACTTTGCCTGCGACTCAGTGGGCTGCGTCGTGAGAGCGTTCATGTAAAAGTCAGACAGATTGTGACCAAAACTCTGTAGAACTCTGCTTGAGCATTCATGTAAAAGTAAGGAAGATTGTGGCCAGAACTCTACAGAACTCTACTTGCTAGCGTGATCCAATGGATTTTCCCAGATTCTGTACAAGGAAACTACACAAAGAGTAAGTAGATCAAACTGAGCCTGTGTATTGTAATAAATGCAATGGTTCTTAATGCATTGAACTAATCTAATTTGGTAGAACTTTGGCTCTTTAGATGTATCCTTGTGTTGACCCTATGTCCATCTTTTTCATGTTCTCTAGTTTGTAAATTGTTCAAAGCTCTGTTCATTGATAAAAAAAAATTGTTCTGCAGTCAAGATATGTCTAAATTTAATATTTTATTGCTCTAATTTAAATTAGTAAATATTTATCTTAATTTTAAATAAAATATAATAGAGCACGTTCTGAAAGAGGTTCGAATTTGAACCGCTCCCGGTGTATGAATACATTCTGGACCTTAGTCGATCATCTCCACATGACCTGGACTGCAGAACGTGCTTGAATATTGCTCTCCACACAGCAGAAGCACTGACTTATCTCCATTCAGCTGCGTTCCCTCCAATAAGAATTTTAGGCAGAATGAATTGGTGAATAATTTGTTTTTGCAGTTTCTTTATTAAAATTTTTAACATATAATATAATTTGTATTATTTAGTTTTTAATATTTATAAAATAATTGTATATTGAGTATAATAGCGATCATAAATTTTTAACAAATTATCATTTTTTCACAAATTTTTAGTTTTAGTTGAAAAACAATTATGATTATATGAATTTTATGACTTGAAAATAAAATTTACTCATGACTTGAAATCTTCCTTTTCAACTTAATCTATGACCGCCAAAGCCTCACACAGTAATTAAATGTATACTTACATACTACTGCTAAATGTAAATGTCACAATAAATTCTTCCAGTTGTTGGAATAAGTAGCACCTTCATAAAAACCATCAATTCAAACTAGATTTAATCTTTGAAAAATTCATTGCAATACATAAAATTTAAAATAAAAAATAGTTATCAAAATTTTCGCTTAGATATAAAATTTGGTAGCCTTGTGATTGCCCCCATGGATGGTGAGACTTCCTTTGTTGTTTAGGAAGAGGATGAGGGTCTTGATGATGTTATGATCTCAAAAAATCAAGATGAGATTGTTGCTACTCATCAAACTTATGAATATTCAACATAGAACCACGTACTCCTTGATAATATGAAGTTGGTAAATAAAGAGGTCACTATGGGTATTTTGAACCATACTCATGAATCGACATATTTTGATCCATTTTCTTTAGCATCAACAATAATCCGCAATTACTTTAGTTAATTCACATATTTGTGAGAAAGAAAAGTTGCTACTCAATTATCTATTATCTATTTATTATATTTATCTAACGGTAATGAATATACCATCATCTTTCACCACGTTAATTAATCGTACTATGATTTTAAACATATTTATATTAAAATTATCACATACTTAACTCTAAAATCCTTAAATCGCTTCAATTCCATGCAAGATTGTTAAATGCTTTTCAGATAAGGGCGGTATATATGTTCTCGAGGGAAATTCCTTATAGTGGGCCAAAAAGAGTTTCTAATAATTTGGAAGGGGTAAACAAATTCACCCTCCACAAGGAAAACACAAAGTCTGGAAATGCTTTAAAAAGCCTATTTCCCAACCCCCAACGACGTTAGTAAAAGTCAAAGGCTTTCAATAAATATCAAGTCAAAGGTTTTTAATAATGTTAAAGAGGATATTTTAATTTTTCAATTAAATATTTTGTCCTTTTATATTAAATTTATATAATCTATAATTTAAATGAAAAAGACAATATTTTTTTTAAAGTCAAAGGCTTTTAATAAATATCAAGTCAAAGGTTTTTAATGGTTTTTAATAATGTTAAAGAGGATATTTTAATAAATCAATTAAAGATTTTGTTTTTTTATATTAAATTTATATAATCTATAATTTAAATGAAAAAGACAATAATTTTTTTTAAAACTATTCGAACTAAAATCAGTTTAAATAACCATAGATTTATTTATTTATTTGAGAGTAATGTACATCAACAATTTTTTATTTATAATTGTTATACAAATGAGAAAATCAACGTTTTATTTATAATTGTTATACTAATGAGAAAATCAACGTTATTATAATATAATAATAATATTAATCTTTTGAATATAATAATAATATCAATCTTTTGAATCGAATTATTGTTTAATATTCTCATATAAACTCAAGATCATTAATTTTTGTATATATGTATATTTTTTATTGAATCATAAATTGAATTAACATGTTGGTACTTTAAACGATAGAGAATATATTGTTTTTTTGTCGGCATAATTATGGTAAGCTATGAAAATTTCCTTCTAACAACAAAAACATGTTGAAACTGATCTTGTGGAACCGCAACATTTAATTCGTTGGAGAAGATATTGCATTGTAACTGCCAAAGTCTTTGCAACAACAATAGATCCATTTTGTGAAAGGGTAAGCACATAATTTTATCTACCTCATGTATGTAGGATTTATATTTCTCTAATTCATAATTTCTAGAAACTTTCAATCTTATTTATGTATTGTTGGGCCCATTTGCAATTCATTTTTGCTTTGTCTATTGACAACTTCTACAATTTTTTTCAGAACTCTTTTCTTTTTTCCCATTATCACTTGTATTACTACTTTACTAGGCTATTCTTTTTATGAGCATAAATAAAAATAATGTTTGATATAGTAGTTGTAGCTATCTTGCATGATTCATGTGAGAGCATTTCCTCTATACTACTCTTTCCCAATCCTATTGTTCACTCTTTGTAGTTGTAGCTATTGTAGTTATCTTGCATGATTCATGTGAGAGCATTTCCTCTATACTACTCTTTTCCAATCCTCTTGTTCACTCTCTCTAATTGTAGCTATCTTGCATGAATCACGTGAGAGCATTTTGTCTATACTACTCTTTCCTATGTTACTGCTTTACAGTGTTTCTTTTGCAACATATGGTGCAATTGCTAGTTTATTGCTTCTCAACTATGCATAAACAAATAGCAGAAATCACACATTATGAAAATAGTATATATATTAACAGGTGAATGAATTAAACCAATAATGTTCATGTCAGTGACTAGTTTGTTAATTTTTTTGAAATAAATCAGTGCAAATAACTAAAGAAAACATAAATGTAATAAAAAGTGTGCACTGATATAATACTTCAAAAAAATACTATCTAGCACATCTAATTAAATAGAAAGTCAATTAAATACTCAAATTCATAAACCTTCAACGGACTGCAAATTGATGGAGTGAAAGAACAACCCATAAATTTAAATTAGAAACATGTAATGAAAATAAGATAAAACACTCAAATTCATAAACCTTCAACGGACTGCAAATTGATGGAGTGAAAGAACAACCCATAAATTTAAATTAGAAACATGTAATGAAAATAAGATAAAACAGAGACACATAATTAAAAAATTACTCAAGAATGCATATGATATAAACTCCAAAATCTGTGCATATACATTCGTACAGCATGTGTAATTGGACCCTAAAACGTAAGTCTCTTCACCTCTAGAGCTAACCCCGTTTCTAACGGACTGTGAGGGTTTTATATACTCAAATCCGAATAAATATTTTGGTAACTATCCAAATAATAAAAATGAAAATAAAGTACAAAAAATTGAAAATCCTTTTCATTTTGAATGGCTTTGGAAGTACTCTGCACGCTCTTTGACTTTGGAAAATATAATAACCTCCTCCTTAGCTTTAAATCTATTCGCAATTCGTTCCTTCGATCCACATATTTTTAGCTTAAACGGTTGTAATGGTTTCTCATATAATGTTCCATCACAATAATATAACCCAAATTATAACCATATCAGAATTCATCCTATATAACACAAATAGGAATTAGGATTTAATAAAACATAAATAAACGTATGAATAAAATGCATAACACATTTTATTTACCTCATTTCTTAAGTTTGCTTCCAAAATGATTGAGGAAAAATCAAAGGTAAATGTCATTTACATACCTCGGGCTCTGGATTTAAATCATTCTTTTGATTTCACTTCTGTAGTTGTAATGTTCTTTTTTCAGGATTGTTCATGAATCATGCATTAAAAATGCATTTTCAACAACATATGCAATAAAATAGTGAATGGACTCTTGGATCCTCTAGATTAGTCAATATAAATATTAGATCCAAGAATAGAGCTGAAACAAATCAAACTAGGTGGGCTAAACAGACCTCCCACACTAGTGTAGCTAAAAATGATGGAAAACCCCAAAACTGCATTTTACCAAAGTTGCTGCATCAAAGCACTACATAGTTTAAGAGAGGGTTTACACATAAAATCATAGGAGAACAATAGATCTACTCATGTATTGATAAATAATATTGCAGTGTAGAGATCTAATCTCCTTGTACAAAATACAAAGAAACCGACAAGGGTTTCTTGTCAAACACTTTGCATATAAGATGGGAAATCCAGTAATTTACTGAATAACCACTGAAACACTGAAGTACATGAGTGTAAAAGGCTAAAATATGTCTGATCTGCTGTAGATCCCTTAAGGGTTTCCTCCCATGAAAAGATGAACCTCTCAATCACAAAGAAACTCAGCAATGGAGCCACCAAACCATGCAATGAACACTGCCTCCAAAATAAGGCACTCCCTAGCAGAAACAGTGCTGGGAGGGTATGGGAAATGTGTGGTCTGATACCACAAATATGAAATAAGTCCTGTAGCTCTCCAAACAGATCTCTCAAGTGAAGGAAAGCTTCCTCCAATGAGAAACTAGCTCAGAGATCGGGATTCCAATCCCTTCCACTGTTGCACCCAGCAACACTGCACAATCTCCGGCAACGCTATGTTGATGAAGATGGTTGAAGCTTGGCCTGAAAACCTGATGTGGAATGATGAATACAAACTCTCCCAATGAGGCTCCTCAAAGGAAATATGTGGGATTCCCACCCGGGAACACCCAGTGCTAAACAACACTGGAACTTTGCTAAGCAGCAAAGCAGCAACAAGTCTTGGCAGACAAGAATAAGAGACAAGAATAAGAAACTAAGACATGATCAATAATGCTGCCATCCTCTTCCTTATATAATACATTAGTTTTCTTTCCCTTGGCCCCACTCCATTAGGTTACTTCTAACCCAAGTTACATCTCCCTCCAAAATTGCGTTATTCATCCTTGGATTCCTCCTCCTCTAAAACTGCATTGTTGACTTAGTCAAAGCAGCTTGATCTTACCCCTGTTCACACATGGAGGTGTCTTATTGAACTAGAAAGAGTGTCCCCTTTCACATTTGGAGTATTTTATTCCTCCTTAGGAGACTTATGGACTTTCCTTCCTATTTATTCATTAACTAGAGCTTATGCTAACTCTAATGTTCCATTTAACTTGGAAGCTAAAATTTTGAAACATTATAGTAGTAAAACCTGGTAAACCGGAAAATATAATGAAACCCTAAATCTCATTTGACCATTTTCCATTTTCAATCCTTCAAAGTTAATGTTGGTAAACCCTTCTAACTAGAACGAAGGCCTTCAATGCTGGAATACATTTCACACATGAATTTATGCAAGTAAATATAGTTTGAAATAAATTCTTCAACCAAGATAAATTTAAGAAAACCTTTCTGCAAAGATGAATAAATAAATTTCAGATCTTAAAATCCCTAAAATCCCTAGCCAAGGTGAAGGCATAATGAACCAAGGGGTTATTTCTATTTTAAATCAATGATTATCACGTTATATTGGGTGGATGCTTGAGGTATTTTAATGTCTTTTTTGACCCAGTGTATCCTAATCATTAGTGTGACTTGTGATGAACGGTCTTTATTTGATATTGGGCTGAGAGTTGAAGGGTGTATAAACCTCCTCCTCTAACCCAAAAAAATTCACACGAGTGATGTAAGGTCAGTGGGGCCTCGAGCTTTGGTTTTAATATATTGGTTCGATAAGAAATATTTGCGTAGGCCTCCTTCTAATGTATTCAAGGTTTAATAAGTACTTTAATGTTAGATTTAATTTCATATTTGACAAAGAAAGGTTTCATGCAAACAAAAAAACATATAGTGAATCTGGTTCATGTTTTACAGTGCGTACAACATTAAGTCTTTAGACTGTAATGAGAGATAGGCTTTACATTATTAAAATATTTTTGCATTAAAAAAATAAAGATTTTTAAGAATGGTTTGATAAAATGTTTCAGTTTACGCCTCCATTTAATACAACATGGTTTAATTTCAAAAGGTTTTTGGTCAATACAATATGTTCTTTTTAATGTACTATACAGTCTTCACATGAATATTTGATGGTTTTAGTAATTAAACCTGCATTATCCCTACTGATAAATTCTTGAAATTCTAAATAAAATCATAAGTCCTTGAATACATCTAGAAAGACAAATTCAAAGTTTTATTGAAATTTTGAATATGATTAACTAAATTTGTTGTGAAGCTAAATATATTTTAAATAATTTTAATAATAGCCTTTTGAAATTTCATGATTGTTTCGTTTAAATAATAGGGTTTCAAAATTATTTTGATTAGAGTGCATTCAAATAGTAGAAAGAGAAAGAGGATTTATTTCGTTATTTGAGATATATAAAAATGATTTTAAATTCTATTTTCCATTTATTAAGTGCATCTTAAAATATTTGATAAGCTTCTTATACAATGATTTTATTAAATTATAGAGTATATGATTTCAATACATGTTGCGAAATTCTTGAATTTTTTAAGAGGAATTTTAAATATTTACTTCTATGTTTTACATTTTAATTTACTCGTGATAACCTTTGTAAAATTATGTTATATATATATATATATATATATATATATATATATATATATATATATATATATATATATATATATATATATTTCAACTCCCCTAATCATTCAAGCATCAAATTTTTAAATATTATTGTTATATACATTTTCTCTCACTTTTTATGGACAGGTTGCCCATTTTTTATGGACAGTTAGTTGTGATAATAATTTATTAATTATGCTTAGTTACATGTGCTAGTTAGGAATACAAATATTACATTTAGTGATATGTATTAGTTAATTATGTTAACATTTATTTATTTTTTGTAAAGTGGCAGTCTATTCATCTATTAATGGTACAAAAATACAAAGTTACATTATAGTGAGGCAGGGAGGTGGTGGGCTGCCCAACAGAGGAAAATCATCCCTGCCACCCCATAATCTTGAGAGTTATGCTGATCATCAGAGGCACAAAAGTATAGAATGCTTAGAAACATAATGCTAAGTCCCAAAAAAGAGTAATAGAAAAACATAAAAAACCCCTAAGAGCTAGCATCAATCGAGATTTCCTCCTCAATCTAGCAAGCATACGAAGAGGAAGGCGGCATTGGACGAGCGTTGTTTGTTATGGTCTTTTTCTTGGCCTTGTCCTCATGCTGAGTGCCTTGCTGAGGAGGGGTGACTACAGGAATCTAATTGGAAATCTGAGGAGGGGTGACTGCTGGAGGTTGAGGGGTTGTGGCTCGATTCCCATCCGACGAGGAGTCAACTTGATACCCTTCAGGAGGATCGGTGTTGGTGTTGCATGATGAGAGGACGAGATGTTTCCCATAGCCACCGTGAATCTTGAAGTATTATTGGGGTGGGTGTCTCGAGATGGTGATTTGCGCTAAGCCTTTCTGTTGTTCTCAACCACGTCCTCGTCTACCTCCTGGCTTCTCTTTCAAATCAATAAGGGGGATGGTTCCAAAATTTCATACGGCAAGCCTTGTAGAAGCTCAGCTTCCTTCCTACCTCAAATTGGGAAATAAATTTTCCTGTCATGGGCCATGGCGTCCTAGATCTGTGTGTTCGTGAGTAAGGAAGACTAGCCTTTAAGAATGAGGTCATTAATGTGTTCCCTTGCCATATGCCTTTGCCAGAGTGACCAAGCAAAGAGTTTCTTCAGGTTCCAATACCTAGCTACTGCCGACTCACTGTGAGAATTTGTGGTTTGTTGATGCTCCTCTTCCACCCGATCGACTAATTCCTGAATGTGGTTGGGAATCTATTCAAGCCCCGAAATTTCATTGCAACAACATGGGGGATAACCACCCTGTCTGAACCTTAAAGCAACTCCTTTTCCGTTTGGTATAGTGGCTCCGAATGGGGATAATGGGACCAGTTTCCCAACAAAGAAATTGATATGATGTTGATGGGTTTGATGCAAGTGAAATGAATAATGACTTTAAACTAATGGAAATAGTCTATCTAAGTAACAAACACATACATCTATTTAATCTAATTATTTAACTTAATCTATAACCCGAGTAGAATTACCATCAATGCGATCTAAAAATATATGATAAAGTAAAACGTAATAAAGATCATTCAATTACTAAAAGAGATGAAAATTATGTAAGATAATTATTTTGACTAAATAGTTAGTCAAAATAATTATGTAAAATATATCGCATATATCAATTGCTTTATGTATTTGGTAAGGAATTACAGCTTAAACATTGTACAAAAGTGCATGAATGATAAACTGTAAATCAAATTGCATACATATCACAATATAAAGAGAAATTATTGTAAACTCATAATTAATACTTAAGCATACATATAATAGTACCAGATATGATAAGTTATGCTCATGAAATCCAAAATATTGACCTAATTCTTTTTAATCCAAATATACTTTCAGAGTACAAAAGTGTAATTTCAATAAATCATACTCTAATTTTCAAAAAGGTAGATCATGTTCCATATATTTTATCAAAATCATTCACAAAAGTACAGAAGTGCAAGCTTTCGCGGATTTTTTTTTTGACAAAATTATGGACCCTTTTCTAAATGCATGAGAGAGGTTTAAATAATAAAATATAGAAGTCAAAAATAGATTATTACACAAAAAGCTGAGGAGGTTTCAAACAACCTTCCTCATAATAAGTAAACTAAACTACAATATATAAATTAAAAATGACAATACTGCTTAGTTGGGCTGATTTCTTTTTGTCACTTGGTCTTTGAGCTGGAAAATATCCATCATTGGCTTCAGTTGAGTTGGATGAGTGATTCTGGATCTCATTTTTCCTTTGAATATGGAATTTGAAAGTGTTGGCACCGCCTTTCTTGTGGAATCAACTAAGGAGCACAGATTCATGCACTAGTTATGTGGTCTGATCAAGATTTTCTAGTAATTTTCTTGATCCATTTTAGTTATCTACTTTATTGATTCTCCCTATTTCTTAGCGCTTTCCTTCCATTGCTTCTCTAATATCTTGGCTTCTGGAATTGCTTCAGCTATACATTCTTTAATAATTTTTGCATTCTGAAGCTATTCATTGACAGACTCAATGATTTTTCTTGCTACGTTGGCTTCCTTTAATGTTGCTTTATCTGCTTGTTTTAATTGCATCTCCAAATCTTTGAATAAAATATCCTTATGAGATTTTTCAATCTTTGGGAGATCAGCCTTCTTCCCTTCCTCAGATTCTTGCCAAGAAATAAACTCAGAAATTTTCTTATCAATCCTTTCACATTCCAACTTTCTGCGTGCCAGTTGTTGAGTCAATATGTTACTTATTTCACAGTATGAATTAGTAGCAAATATTTGTTGGAAAAAACTTTCTTGCTATTGTTTCAAATCTAAATTCCATTCAAGTGCTTATTTAATGAATTGTTATGTTTGAGGTTGACTCTCGACATTGTTCATTTTTGCTTCTATATGTACATATTTTTTAGAGATGTGCACTTGATGCTGCAATTTAAACCTTTAAAATTCTTTTTGGAATTGTTCCATTTGCATTTCAGCTTTCTTATTGGCATTATTTTTCTCATGTTCCAGTGGTTTTTATAGCACTTGGAATATTTCTTCTCTTTGTCTAAGGAGACGTTGAACCTTTTCTTCTTTACCAATTGTATCATTTGCATATGCTCCTGCGAATTGTGAAATTTTAGTAAGATCTTCAGTTGGATTTAGAAGAGTGTCTTTCCAAACAATATCTAATGACTCATTACTAAGGGTTTTCATTGCTTCATCATTTATTCTTCTTTTTCTCCTCTTCACTACATCTTTAGTATTTGGATTGTAGAAAATGTCCAATGGAGGTATCTCTTCAATATTCAAAACAATTTATTTAGTAGGGAAGGCCTAGATGATTTAATGATCTTGAACACTTGTAGTTTGTTGAAGTGCTATTTCTATTTCTGGTAGCTTTTCAAACTATTCAGGAGTATGAGAGCTTGATGATCCTTTAGGATTAGGATTAAGTGGTACCTGGAGTTTTTCAGTAAACTTCTGCCATTATTTTCTTAAATGCTCCACTTGGGATCTTGCTATCTTCTTAGGTGTAGATTGAACTTCCTGAAGCTCTTTAGAAGATACCTTTTCTAATCCAGCTTCATCAGTTATTTTCTCAGCATGTGTGTCAATTCCTTTAATTACATCTTCAATTATTCTATCAAGGCTTTCATCTTTATTTTCGGACTCATTTTTAGAATGATCTGAATCTTGGGACTCATGTTTGGAATGTTCTGAATCCCGAACTGATTTCTCCTGGGATTCATCTTCAAACATATCTTGTGAATCATCATCTAGGCTGAAACTAGGGTTTGGATAAATAATATCCTCTATTTGCAACTGGTCCAATGAGATTGTTTCCAATATTTTATTTCTGTACTCATGGAAAGATTTGATATCTCCTACACTGAGTCTATTGGATTCCGTGTTCAATACTTATGAAAATTTCCATGTTCCTTCAAACAAATCAAAAAAATCATCTTCCTCGTGCATGAATGGTATAATTTTAAGAGCATTAGTAAAATTTTTGACTACATTGTTGGGGTCATACTGTCTTCCTGGCATAAAAGCTAGATTCAAAGAGGTAATATTTGGGATCTTTTTTGTTGTATGAGCTATATCAAAAAGAGCAAAGGTACCACACTGTATTGGAAACATAGGCCAAATAGAATTATTTGAAACTTTGAGATGTCTGGGACATAATAGGAAAAACACAGGGAGAAGCAAAACTCCTGAAAATCTGATATAAGTAAACATTTCTTCCCCAAATCATTTGGCTACATGTATAATTTCTGCATTGGCCTCTTTATAAATCCTGAGGGATTTCTCATTAAAAATGAATTGGTGGATAGGCAACATGACTCCATGGAAAATTTTATAAAAATGAGAGCGAAATTCAGATTCCCACAAGGCTTTGTGATAGACATGAATAGGACTAGGCTATTGACTGGTCCATTTCCAACCCATAATAGGAAAATTTGAACAGAAACATATGGTGTCCATAATGTATGCACTCATGTAAAAGGGAGGGATTGTTCTAGGAGGAAAGACGTTATTTTGTCTATACTCTCTAATAGTCATGGCCAAATTATTGGATAAGATATTGTCCCAATTCGTAATGGTAGCATTGATGGTAGTGTCTATTAGGGGAACCTATTCAATAGAAAATTTGTTGGTATCATGCTTGGAAAATAACGTACACATCATTGCTGCTATGAAACAGTGGGGTGTTGAAAATTGTGCAATTAGATACATACCAAGTTTATCCCACTTAAAGTTGTTGCTATCAACCTTCCATTCTTCAACTACCTTCATCAGGTCTTCGTTTTCTTTCATAAAATTTTCAAGAAAAGATTTATCGTAAACATTATGTGGTATTGGTACATGGTACATAGTGCACAAATATTCAGGGTTAAATTAACCCATGTCTTCTTATCTTCATTTCTTGAAAGTTGTAATATTCCAAATAGGAAAAGACAGTGATACAAAACAAAATAAACTGGAAACTACAACAACATGGAAATAAACTTCAAACACCATAAAAATAGACAAAACAGCTAAGCCATTTTATAAATCTGGAGGTGAAAACAATACAACAGTGATTCAAAAGAAATATCGTTCAATTCGACAAAAGCGAGCTGGAATGGCCTCAAACTCTCCCACTGAAAACACTATTCTCTGCTACGCTGCTGGAGCTCTCCCTCTACGTTGCCCTGCTAGAAATGCCACTGTTGGGTGAATAGGATTGTGTAGATGAGGATGCTCTTGTGCTTAGGAAAAGCCGAGATTTAGAATTCAGACTCTATGGAAAAAACCTAGAATAACCTAGAGAGGATTTCTGGATTGGCTGACCTCAAAAAATCACCCTCCTAAGGCTTGCAATGCATAACTACTGGGTATGTCGGACTATGGACCGAACTAAAAGATAGAATAGCTACAAGTACTCCCAATCCAAACTATTGAAGGATTGATCCCTTCAATGGATTCCAAGTGGAAATTCTATGGAATTTCCCCCTCTTTTGATGAACTCTGCTATTGGACTGCGTAAGTCACTGAGTGACTGCGCAACACTAGAGGGTCTGCAAGTCGCCTGAATGCTAGATGATGAGATCAACTTATATGGACAACAAGAATCCTCTCCTCAATAGGTACTCGAAGTCCCCCAATGATGAGGTTGTGATCTCCGCTCGAAGACACCCTTGTGCTAAACAACACTGCAGACTTGGCTAAATAGCCCAAGCATGCTCAATTCGTGAATGAAAAGAAAATAATAATAATCCAGAATGATTTCCATGGATGCCCTCACCCTTTTCTTATACTTGTGGAACCCTCACGCCCTTGTCCCCACACAATAATGATGCTACTCTTGTGGCCACTAACCTCCATTCTGACTGTGTTTTCCTCCATTGTCTTCACTACCTCTATGAATATATTGTTGATTTGGTCAAATTGACCGCATCCACATGCACTAACCCACATTCACACTAAGGATTGGTTTATTCATCTTGACCCTATCTAGATGAATTCATCCACATTCACATTAAGAAGTAGTTTTATTCCTAATAAAGGGATCTATGGGTCCCTCTACCCTCTTATTCATTTATTAATTAAGGAAGACAAAATTTACTATTCTAATTAGCTAAACGCTAAATTAAGAATATTAAAAAATTTATGTCTCCGACATTGACATTGTCAGTGACCCATCTCACCATGTCAGTGTATGGTAAAATATTTGGTCTTGCAGCTATCCTATGTAAAAAGGAACATTCTGCCTCGAAATAGGAAGACTCAGATGAGTCAGGTGCATCCGCCCTTGCTACTTTTTTCAATTCCATTGGTTTCTCTCCTTTGAGAAAATTGTACATTGCTTCCCACGAAGTGATTCCACTGTCCTTATTGCAATTATTATCTGAGAAGAGTGGAGGCATATCCGTGACGTAAGAGGTAGATGTTTGGGCAATTTCTTTTTCTTTCTTTGTCATTTTTGTTGATATTTCTTTCTTGGATGACTTCCTGAATTCAAGCAAACAGGGAAATCAGAGTAGAGATGATTAGAATAGGCGAAAAGAGAAAACATATTTTAATTACCATAAATCGTAAACCCGATGCTTTTATTTGAAACATGCCATAGAAAGATATCAATCTTTTCGTGTCTTGAAACTATTAAATGTTGTTAATATATCATTAAACATTTATCAATTTTTTTACATTTTTTACGATATATGTCCAATCAGAAGATTTATATTCTGAGATTTTTTAACGTATAAATTAATTAAACATCATTTACAACACTTTGTGATAAATAATATATCACAAATCGCACATCGTACAAGCATTGATATTATGTATCTTGACCATGAGGGTTTGTGAAATGCGATCTGCGCAAATCGCATGTCACACTTTATCGAAACATAGATGAATTTTTGTTTAACTTGATGTTGCAGGATACAATAAGCAATATAACTCAAAGTATTATGATTTATCGAATTTGTTGATATCTTTAATTTTTTTTTATTGTTCTATCAAGTCCGACGTTATCGCATTTCACTTTTTGAATGATATTTTTATCGGTTCATTTTTAGGAAGGAGCAATGCGATTTATGGTTATAAGGGATTCTTACCTTTTTAATGAGAAATTTTCATATAACTTGAAAAAGGTCTTACGCTATTGCAATTCTCAAGGTGTACATGTGTTCCAACATTTTTACCTCTGCATTTGCAATTTTCACTAAGCGGGAAAAGATCAAAGCGGAAAAAGGTTCTTGTCTTTTATTTCTAAACTTTTTTTAGACTTTGAACAAAAGCGAAGTGATACATCCTAAGCTTTATTTTTTTGTTATTTTAAAGGGTCCCTATTTATTATTCACAACTTTAATCGATGTAAAAATAAATGGGGGGGGTTGTTTCATAGTACAACATAATCCCTTCCTCAAAATTATCTTGGAGATGCAGGGGGGGTTGTTTTCTTTTTTGAATCTTCTAGAGGCACCTTGAGATATCTACCCCTGATGACTATGATGACATGATTATTTCTCACTAGGCATCCTGAGAAATAGAACCTGAACCATATGGAGACAGAGCAAGGAATTCCAGGGAAAGTTCCTAGTGTAATGGAAAATGAACTTCATGAGGATGCACGAGAAGATGTAGCAGCCGATGGCGTGCTCAGGAGTACACATAGTAATGACTGGAGCATGCAGCAGAGAACTCCCCTGGGTGAAATTCATGGCATTAATCTCCTTGAGCTTCATGCAACGTTTGGAGTATGAGCCACTACTATTACCCTATCCTTGTAACCTCTTTTTTGTGTTGACACGATTCCACCTGCTCCAGTTAAGCATGATGCTCCTCATTAATGGGGTAGATGTCAGTATTGGGATACTCACCTTCATCTAGGTTGTCAAGGTCCGTCCTGGCTTTGATCATGGAATGGTGCTTGAGATCCAAGCTGGGCAGCTGTTAAAGCCTTGGTTGATGACATGGTTTTTACCTTCTACTCCTTCATTGGTAAGCTTGTCAAAAACCTGACTGGAAAACCTTCTAATGTGGTGGAAGGTGATATCTCCTTGCTTGTTGATGACGTTCTCTAGATTATTGAGGTTGGAGTGTAGGTGCCAGCTGGAAGAAAGTTTGGAGGACTTGGAGCCATGTTGAATTTTCGTAGCCAGATGGATAATAACCTAGGAATATCCTTCTCCTATTAGAGGAAATATATTTTCGTGATAATAAATTTGGAGACCTTTAGTAAGGCCTTCAAGCTTAGCTGTGTTATTGATTTTCCATCCCAATGAATCATAGTATATTCTAAGAATTTGGAAAATGCCTCTGTATCCAGGTATCCCTCGATTTCCTTTGGAAGCTCCATCAAAGTTAAGTTTGATGAAACCTCTTGGAGGGGGGCTCCAATAGTTTGGACTATAAGGATTTCTGACATGACTTGTGGTCAGCTCCAGGGAAATCCTATTTAGGATATTCTAGCATTGTATAATGATATGTTCCTAGGTTGAGGTGGGAAGGTCTGTTTGCGTCCAGGTTCTCAAAGAGAGGGTCTCATTGATGTGCCTAAGAATAGTCACTCGTATAATCTCTTTGTTCGTGTTTTTATAGTTGAAGATGCGTTGATTGTGTTCTTTCCAAATCTTTCAAACTATAAATCTTGGGTTGATCTTCCAAACTATGTTGAGGAGATTACTTTGAAATGGGTCATTAGTCCACTAGTGGATAGACCAAAAAATATCTCCATGAACCATATTAGAGCATATATTGATGATAGCCACCCTGTCCAAGAACTGACCGGAGAGAGTGTATTGATCCAAGAGGTGGTCCATCATTTCTGAGTTGTTCTTGCAAATATGGAAAAAGGAGGGACCCTGAAACCCTCTGACCAAGAGATTGCCCCAAGTGAGGATGCGCCTTTTGCTGAGAAGCCAAAGGAATGTAGCCACCTTTTTCCATAGCTTGGATTTCCATATGTTGTCCCAAATTGTGTCTTTAACAAGATTTAAAACATTGAGGGTTTGATGATGAGGCTCTTTTAGGGTGAATATTCCTGACGGTTAATATCCCCATCATAGGATGTCATCGCCGTATTTGCATTTTATTTTTATTTTTTCAGCTCAGACCATAAGTCGTCCTAGATTTCCTCAATCCAGGGATCATTCCAGGTGGTGGGATGCTTCGAGGTTCTCATTGACTGGGACAAATAAGGGGCCCAGAAGGAGTCCACAGTGTTGATGTCAGAGTACTAAAGATGCCTTTGCCACTGAGGAATATTGAAGAGGTTGGAAAGTATTGGAAAAATTTTCCAAGAGCCTTCCCAGAACCTGGCACTTCTTCCATTTCGTATTTCCCAGAATTTTTGTAGTTGTATCAGATGTGTTTTCATGTTTTCCACATTCCAGATGAGGGAGCCATTGTAATCTAGATTGAATCTGATGAGATATTGTTGAGGCCATTCAGGAAAGTGTTTTTTGGCCCAGAGGGTCGCCCAAGGAGTGGAGGGTTTGGTGAGGCAAGCCCACCAGATATTTGAGCCTAATACATCATTGCTAGAAGTTGGATCCTGCAATAACAGACCCCCGAAATATTTGGAGGTATAAATAATATCCCATTTGACTAGTGCCCATCTCTTCTTATTTGTGTTTCCTCCCCAAAGAAATTATATCTACATGCTTTCGATCGCTATGAGGGCCCACATAGGAGCTACAAGGATGGAGAACATATAGAGGGGCATGGATTGGAGTATAGATTTGATGAGGATAAGTCAACCCATGATATTAAGTGATCGAAAGGCCTAGGAGTCCAGTCTACCTTGAATTTTTTCCATAAGATCATGCCACGAAGATTGTTTGAGGGTTGTATCAGTGAGGGGGGATCCTAGTTACTTAGAAGGAAGGTTGGAAATGGTGAAACCAAGGATTCTTGCAACATTGTGTTGGGTGATAATTAGGGTGTTAAAAAATAATATTTGTGATTTTTCTAGATTGACAGTAGTGCCAGAGGCTTCAAAGAATAGGGTGAGGATGTGGTTGAGAAAATGGGCTTCCTGGACTGAAGGGTGGCCCATGAGAAAATTGTCATCAAAAAATTTATGATGGGTGTGAGGCCCAGAATTATGAAGGAAAATGTCCCTCAAGCTTCCTTCCATCACAACCACTTTGATAGATCGAGTAAGGCCTTCTGAATTAAGAATGAAGATGAAGGTAGAGATGGGATCGCCTTGCCGAATGTCGCGCGAAGGGGAGAAGGTGTCAATAGGTGAGCCATTGACAAGGATTGAGAAGAAAGCTGAGGAGATCAAGGAGGATATCCATTGGACCTAGGTCTCCAAAAATTCAAAGGTCGTGGGAACCTTTTTGATGTATTCCCAGCTTAATTTATTGAATTTCTTTGATAGATAAATCTTGAGGATAATTCCAAGGCATTTTGTGACTTTGAGGGAATGGATTATCTCATGGGCCATGATGATGCCATCAAGGATTTGACGAACTTCCACATATCCCATTTTCTCAGGAGAAATGAGAAGGGGTAGGAGAGGCTTGAGACAGTTCGCCACAATTTTGGAGACAATTTTGTAAATGACATTACATAAAGAGATAGGTTTGTACTTACTTTTATAGGCAGCATTATCTTCCTTTGGGATGAGAGTGAGGAAGCTTGCATTGCAGGCTGGGAGAATCCATTTGGAGTGCCTTGATTCCTAAAAAATTTCCAAGATCTTTTCTTTGACCATTTCCCAATAGTGGTGGATGAAGTTTGCGGTAAAACCATCTGGGCCATAAACTTTTCCATCCTGGGGTTGGGAAACTACAATATCCATTTCCTGCATCATGACATGTCTCATGAGGAGATCATTCTTCTCCTGGGTGATGAGAGTCGAGATGTTTTGAGTTATTTTGTTGATGTCTTCTGATCAATCTGTTAGGGGTTCTATGAGAATCTCTTTGAAGTGGTCCACTAACTCTTGTGCAATTTCTTCATTCTTCTCCACATGCATGCCCTATGTCGTGTGGAGCGAGGAGATGCAATTGTGAATTATGTGTTGAATAGTAGACTTGTGGAAGAATTTTGTGTTTCTTTCCCCATCTTGAAGCCTTTTGATGCATGATTTTTGGTGCCAATAAATTTCTTCCTACTGTCTTCTGGCTTCCAACTTGAGGGTCAACTACTTCTCTTGAAAAAGGGTGTCTTTAGAGTGGCCATATAAGATGATGGTTTTTTTAAGTGTTGCCATCTATTTTTCAAGCATCTGTTGATCTTGAAAAAAATTCCCAATTTTTTTTTTATTCCAGTATTTTAGCTTCGCTTTGAGAGCTTTGAGTTTTTGCTGGAAGCAGTGCATTTTGGTTTTTCCATGCATTTCCATGCCAGACCACCAAGTCTGAAACATATTCATAAAATATGGATGGGTTAGTCAGAACTTCTCAAACCTGAAGGGTTTTCTAGAGGCATTTCTTGGTCGGTCCCAATGGAGGCTGATTGGCCAGTGATCGGATCCCGCGGAGGGCATTATCATGGCAATAAGCTCACCTCCCCCGGTGATGAAGTCTTATGTAACTAGGAATCGGTCCAGATGGCAAGATATTTGATTGTTTCCTCCTATTTTATTTTTCCAGCTGTGCAGCCCATTTGTGGTGGTGATGTCCACTAGATCATGATCCTCGATGAAGTATTTGAAGTTTTTCATGTCCGAATCGATTCAGCTTCTCCCACATTTTTTTTTCTCCCAAATTCTTGATGATATTGTAGTCGCCACCAAGCATCCAGAGTGGATTTGGGTTTTGAAGTTTGAGCCAAGTCAAGTACTAGAGTAACTCCATCTTTTGTTGCAGGAGTTAAGGACCGTAGAAATTTGTAACAAAACCTTTAATAGAGGTTCCTTCCAGATTGAAGGAGTTAGAGATGGTATTTCTTGTGACGAGAAATTCACTAAGGCCAATATCTTTGGAATTCTAAAAGATTGTAAGGCCTCCAAATGCTCCTTTAGCGTCCACCAAGATTTAAAGGATGAATTTCCATAGTTTAGCCATTATATTTTCCATGGAGGTACTAGTGATTTTCGTTTCTTGAATCATAAAGATACTAGGATGATCAACTGCTATTTTATTTCAAATCATTCGATGGTTAGATGGGTTTTTGATTCCCCTTATATTCTAGGAGATAACCTTCATTAAGAATGTTTGACCGGGGGGAGGAACTGGGTTAGGTGGGCATATTTCCTGGACTCCACGAGGGTGTGTCCCATTGTGATTAGTCTTTGTAGATTTGTCTTTATACCTATCTTTTTACTATCTCTTTGTCATTTTTCCCCTCTTGAAGGATTCCTCCTTGGATGCCTAGGGCCGCTTTATCAAGAACCAAGGTGAGCGTATGGATTTATCTTGGAGTGATGGATCTAAAGGCATTACGCTTACATGCATATTCCATACCCAGGATATCCTGATCCCCAATATTGAAATCTATGATATCCTCTTCCATAGGGGCTTCTTTTGTTCCCTCGTACTCTTGGAGGGAGGGTATTTTTGATTGAGTTTCTAGGGCCTATTGAGCTTTTCCTTTTACTTGAGGGGGGCAGATTGAGAGGATGCTTACTTAGAAGATCCTTGGGGTTCCTGCATGAGAGGAAACTGCCCTTAGGAGTTTTCTTGAGCCATATCTCTATCTACAGGTTGCATGCCCAAAATGTCGAAATGGTTGCTTGTGGAGGGGGGTGTAGGTATATTATTTACTGCATTTCTTCGGTTTGGGAATTTTCTGTGGTGGACCTTTGTGAAACCTTCTGCATCTGGTGATTCCTCTACTTTAGAGGTGTTGATATTTTTATTGAGAGGACATTCTCAAAATAGATTTCCATGCTGGTGACATTTTCTGCATTTGAACAGAACATGCTTGTAATCGAAAGTTTGAATCCATTCAAAGTCTTCATGCTGAAGAGTGATTGAGTTTGGCATGGTTTTATCTATATGCATGTAAACACATATGCATGCATATGATGTGTAATTATTGATCCTTGTTTGATCTATAATCTTGAAAAATTCCCCTAGAAGTCCTGTAATATTCCTTTTTCAGAAACATTGTCAAATGACAAGGCAAATCTATTCCAGAGATAGACTGCAGGGGCATTTACTGGATTTGTCACCTTAAAACAAAGGATGAACTCCAGAGGCTACCTGGCCCACTATCAAACTCTGTCTATAGAATTATTATCAAAGGAAAATATCCCCAATAGGGAAATACAACAAGTTTGGGAATCTCTTAGGAAACCACAACATTGCAGCTACAACAATAACAAATACATCAAATGGTAAATAGCGGTGAATCATATACACATGAAATGCTGGAGAACTCAATGGTCATCATATTATATCATAGCAGAAATAAAATATACAACTTCTTGAGGAAAATATTACTCAAGTAAGGCACCACAAGCCTCAAGGAAACTGTACAAGGAAATATGAGAAACCCTGATGCATAAAGGAAGCTCTAGACCATGACTGCGCAGTTATAGGAGGAACTGCTGCATAAATGATAGAAATACAAATGTATAGAAATAATAGGCTCAAATAAGTAGGGGGAGAATGCTCTCAACCCCTGAAAATACAATACAACAATCCTTTAAAAGGATTGGCTGAAATCTATACAAAAATGGCATTTTGCAGAAATGCCGGAGTTACTGGGCAGTAGAAACTCAAGAGCTGGAAATACATGGAGAAGGCTGAAATGTCTGCAACAACTGAATAATCCTCCTCCAATGGAAATCTAAAGTGAAAGACTGATCCTTTCACCAAAGACTTCTCCTCCAAATGGATGTCAATCCCTCACAGCAAATAATCACACATGACAACGCTGTCTAAGAGAGGGACTGCACTGCCTTTGATGGAAAATGGTTGGAATGATGCAAAAGATGGTGGGATATGCTCAAGAACCACCATTTATGATCTCCCAATGAATAGAACTTCTCTCCATTGAAAAAAAAGCTCTGGATGGTGTATGGAAACCTTCCCGACAACACCTAGCAACATTGTACAATAACTGTTGCAGAAACTGAGCTGATGTAGATGGATGAAGCTATGGCTTGAATGCCTGAATATGGAGGATGAGTGCAATCCTTCATGAGCTAATAAAGAAGGAAAGGAAATCCTCAACAAGACTCCCTCATGCTCGAAGGCACTGCAGCTCTGTTGAACAACACGAGGAAGCAACAAGTCTTCAAGACTTGGATGTAAAAATGATCAAAAGATCAACTCAATGGCTGCCTTGCTCCTCTTTTAAACAAGTGAGCCTTCCCTCCATGGGCCCTACTTCGAATTATGGTTTCCTCTCTCTATAATCTTCCCTCCTAGGTTGTCCCACATAGTGCTTTCCAACTCATGCCAACGCAGTTTGACTTGGTCAACTTTGGCCAAGCCTTAATGCAAAAACCTCCTTTCACACATGGAGGTGTGAAATCCAGCTCCAACATGATCCTATTTCATACTTAGAGTATTTTTATTCTCTAATCATGCAAATAATGGGTCTCCTACTCATTTTATTCATCTCCTATCAAAATTTAATGTTCCATAAAAATTTGGAACATTACAGTCCTCCCCTCTCAAAATATTGCTTGCCCTCAAGCAATTGCAAGGATTAACTGAGTTTCTTTCTTCCCTTCCTCCTGTAGCATCCTTATGTGATGATATCCTCAAGAAAAAGGATTCCATATCAAGAATCAAATCCCCAAACTATCCCTCCAAGATATGCAATCCAGCCTTGGGGTGAACACTCCCAAAACAGCTAACATGTAGAAACAAGTATCCATGAAGGAATAAGAGATATCTAAGGGCCTCCTTGAGGCATGAGACCTGATATATAATGGGACTGATCATCCCCATGTGAATATCTCATCCCCAACCCATCAATCATAAAAATAAGTTGCCTCCCATCAAGACAACTCATGGAACATCTCCCTCCACCTTGAGCTCCGGAAATGAAGGCGGGCTGAAAATCTGATCATGGCAAGCTCTATAACTTGCCCCATGCTGTCCTCTCCCCCACTTATGAAAATTTTGGAGTGTATTTTGATCCTTGGTTGTAGATATATTTCCCTCAAATGGAAAAATGAAGAGTAATCCCCCAAGAATCTCCCCTCCATCAATGATAATCTAGCTGGCCCAAGACATGTCATCTATGATGAATAGGAAAATATCACCATATAATTCCCCCATGAAATTTTTTCTGTAGGTTATACCATGTGAATCAAGTGCAAAAAATGCCTCATAGGGCTATAATGCAACCTCATCCACTGCAACTGCAGAAAATAACATGGAAAGTATTGCACAACAACAAATATCACATCTACTACTAAATAGTAAATAGATGAGTGAATCAGCAACACAAGGTCAAACACCTGCCCATATACATACAATGGATGGATAAAATTACCAAGCCCATGGCTTACCCCACAATTAAGCAAATATGTGGCTGTAGCCATGCCTCCTCTCATGTTCCCTTTAGAACATGCACTGTAGAAAATGTGAGAGTTTTTCTCACTCAAAGACACATCCAACTCATGTGCCTTCCTCATAATCATTCTTCTTATAAAAATCTGATCCATATCAGCAAGGAATTCATGATCAGAAATAAAATGAGGAAAATTCTAAAGGTTTCATGTGTTGCAAGAATGTACCAACAGTTTTCCCAGAAGTGACATCGCAGTTTCCCAAACTGTTGCTTTGAGAAATGATATGGCAAGTTGTTTTCAGCTCATGAATGACAATTTATGTTCTTACATCTGATAATGCATGGTTAGTGGATGAATGCTGAACATACATGGAAGGTAACACTTTCCCAAGGCCATATAAAATATGGTTGTCTCCATCACATAGTTTGGTCCAATTTTGCTTATGGAGCAACATGAAAAATCTGCCCTTTTGAAAATTCTGCACTGCATCATAATGATAAGAGTATGTAAATAAAAAAAGGTACACACAAGACTCTTACCATAGGCTAGAAGTGATATGATATATGGATCTATGCATGTGATCCTCCTCCCAAATGACAGCGCTGTGAGTTCATGCAAAAGGCTCCTGCCCATGCCAATCTTTGTTCCTTTACATGCTCCTTGTCAAGAACAACTCTGGTGATGCTACTGCAAATATGAAGCTTCTCCCAAGAGGGGAATGCCTCCAAATAAATCCCAGATAAGGAGTGATCCCCTTGCACTATGAGAGTGCCCTCCTCTACTCCTACAACACCATCAATCATATGAGAGCAAATCTGCTTGTGCTCTCTCCTATCAATCCCAAGCAACTCTAGTGCTTGATGCCTCCTCATGCTCACATCATATGACTCATGTGATGAAGGTATCATGACTGATATATATGTCATATCAGAAATATGTATCCCTTCTCCTTGCTTCCCAATGATGTAAACATCCCGCCATCTCTTCTCCATCATTTCGGTACTCCTCCCATGAGGGCTACCATCCTCCCAAACCAATTCTTGCTCCTTGCATTTCATGAGAGTTTGAAATGCAGCTCCTTGGAGACCTCTTAGGAAATGCCTCTCTCCCATGACTATGTTGGACCTATGAAGATCCAAATGTGATGGAGGTGATGTCTCCTCTCCACTCATGTCCAATAGCACTACTGGTTCCTCCAATGATGTAGCATATGTCTCCTCCTCAAGTTCACAAATTGTTTCATGATTCTCCATGGAGGTGTCATGGTTTACTTCATCCTCACAAAATTTTACACTCCGACCTTGAAGGCTGAATGAAAATCATCAAAGATGTATGAGGATGAGGGTTCTTCTCCTCCTTGATTCCTTTGCACAGCGCAGTGCGAACATGAGGCCCTAAAGTGGCCATGTGATTTGATCCTGGGACCTCCTCATATGAAATTCCACCATCCTTAAGATTATTTGCTGAAATAGAAAGTGGAACTTTACTCATACCTTGGTGGATCTTGGGACCTTCTTGTGTGGCTTCAATGGATTTTCCTCCAATGGCTTCCTCATCCATAGATGTAGAAGGTTGCTCCTCCAAATATGTAGCAGCGTTGGTGCAATTATCCTCCCATGGTGGAATGGATTTCTCTTCCTTTGTCCTCCCTCCATCGAAGGTTTGGATCAACCCTTGAGCAAAGTCTCCAAAAGAACTCACCCTTAAATGGACCAAGGGTTTGAACCACCAAAAATAGGTTTTATCCTCCATGTGCAGTGTTTCCATTTCCACTGCTTCTTTCTCTACCATTGGATGCAGCAATAAAAATGCCTCCAACTTCTTCTTCCAAGCTCTAGCTGAAGTAACCCCATCAAATGTAGACAATATAAGCCTATTTCCTATGATTTCTCCTTTTCCATTGGGCCTTCTCTCCTCCATCTGCTGAATATACTGTGAGAACGTTGTAGCTCTCTTGAATGCTGTAGAATGGGGTTTATAGTCACCCAGGTACTTGCTTAATATCTGGAAATCGAAGCATCTCCCATGCTGGTCTTCAAGAGAATAGGAAGTGCATGGACCTTCCTCTTCTCCTATTTTCTTCTCCTCCTCCTCAAGAAGGATCTTCTTTATTCCAAAATTAGATGAGATCAGTCTCATCTTCTTCATCATTCTCCTTTGAAATCGAACTCACAGGATGTGCCAATTCGATGCTCTGATACCACTGTAATGTTCCTTTTTCAGAAACATTGTCAAATGACAAGAAAAATATATTCTAGAGATAGAATGCAGGGGGATTTACTGGATTTGTCACCTTTGAACAAAGGATGAGCTCTAGAGGCTACCTGGCCCACTAGAAGACTCTGTCTATAGAGTGATTGTCAAAGGACAATATCCCCAATAGGGAAATACAACAAGATTGGGAATCTCTTAAGATAACCCCAACATTGCAGCTACAACAATAACAAATACATCAAATGGTAAATAACAGTGAATCATATACACATGAAATGCTAGAGAACTCAATGGTCATCATATTAGATCATAGAAGAAATAAAATATACAACTTATTGAGGAAAATATCACTCAAGTAAGGCACCAGAAGCCTCAAGGAAACAATACAAGGAAATATGAGAAATCCTACTGCATAAAGGAAGCTTTAGACCACGACTGCGTAGTTATAGGAGGAAATATTGCATAAATGATAGAAATACAAATGTATAGAAATAATAGGCTCAAATAATTAGGGGGAGCAAGCTCTCAACCCCTGAAAATACAATACAACAATCCTTTAAGAGGATTGGCTGAAATATATACAAAAATGGCATTTTGTAGAAATGTCGGAGTTGCTGGGCAGCGCAACTGAAGAGCTAGAAATACATGGAGAAGGCTGAAATGTCTGCAAAAACTGAAGAATCCTCCTCTAATGGAAATCTAAAGTGAAAGGCTGATCCTTTCACCTAAGACTTCTCCTCCAAATGGATGTCAATCCCTCACAGCAAATAATCACCCATGAGAACACTGTCTAAGAGAGGGAATGCGCTGCCTCTAATGGAAAGTGGTTGGCCTGATGCCAAAGATGGTGGGATATGCTCAATGTTGGCCGGATAAATCGTTCTTGCAGACAAGACCGATCTCCCTAGTTTCAGAAGACAATCTAGCAACAAACGAACAAATAAGTTTGTCTTTCTCTAACTATATTCGTTTTACAGATAAATGTTATAAAGGTGTCGATCCTACCTTAGATCCAAATTCTTATTTGCAACAAGAGTTCTTTCATCGCAACAATAATCCTTCTGTCGCAACAAGAGTTCTTTTGTCGCAAGAAAGTGTCGTCTTTCGTCGACCTGCAATCACAAACAAGAAAATATTAAATAGCACATGTATAACAAATAATCATAAAACATACCTATCATAGTGATCAAGGAATCTATGAAATAAATGATCAAACGACAGCTTATTGAAATAAACAATCGAACAACAATTTATTGAGAAAAACAGAACTTGATTGTATTAATCTTAAAATATACAGAAGAACCTTACAACCTTAGCCTTGATGTTCGAAAGGCCTTCCCGGGGTCCGAAGCAGGAATCTCCTCTACTTTGATAAGTCTTGCACTCTTCCTCCAGGAGCACAAAGAGGTATGTGATCTTTCCTCTCAAAAACTCAATAGAAAGAAGTCTAAATCTCAACAGCACTTCAGCTCAATCACACATAAAGCTTGAACTCTAATTCTCAATCTCCAAAATCTCAATCTCCAAAAACTTCTTAAACCATTTGAGACTACCCAATGCCTCCTTTTATAGAGCAGATGAGGAGGTTAGGATTCCACCTTTGTAGGGATAGAATCCTCCTTCAAAGGGATAGACTCCTCACATCAAAGGATTAGTTCCTTAAGGTGAGGGATACATGCACCTTATCAAAGCGTACTCATCCCCAAAAATTCTCATCTAGAACCTTCTAGAATTGACCTCAAACCAACTTTTTAACTTTACTTTCTCACCTTTTTGAGTTTGAGGAGGGTACACAGTCATTGCAAAGGAAAACTGCGTTCTAAAATGTAGGTAAGTAGTGTATTACCTGCGTACCCAAGCTAGGAACGTAGACGGGCTTCATGTTACCTGCGTACCCAAAGTTTCAGAGATTTTTAGGGTTTTTCCTCCGGTTTTAGGGCTTGACATGAGGAGTAAAGGTTGTAATACTTGCGAGAGGAGGCATGTATGAGTGTTAATAGATACGGTCGTGAGAATGTCAAGGTGACAATTTTTAGTATAACACTCAAGAACCTCCTTTTCTGATCTCCCAATGGATGGAACCTCTCTCCATTGAAAAAATAGCTCCGGATGGTGTGTGGAAACCTCCCTAGCAACACCCAGCAACACTGCACAATAATTGTTGCAGAAACTGCGCTGATGTAGATGCCTGAAGCTATGGCCTAAATTCCTGAATATGGAGGATGAGTTAAATCCTTCACGAGCTACTCAAGAAGGAGAGGAAATCCTCAGCAAGACTCCCTCGTGCCCGAAGGCACTGCAGCTCTGCTGAACAGCAAGAGGCAGCAACAAGTCTCCAAGACTTGGATGCAAAAATGATCAAAAGATCAACTCAATGGCTGCCTTTCTCCTCTTTTAAACAAGTGAGCCTTCCCTCCATGGGCCCTACTTTGAATTAGGGTTTCCTCTCTCTAGAATCTTCCCTCCTACGTTGTCCCACATAGTGATTTCCAACTCATGCCAACGCAGTTTGACTTGGTCAACTTTGGCCAAGCCTTAATGTAAAAACCTCCTTTCACACATGGAGGTGTGAAATCGAGCTCCAACATGATCCTCTTTCATACTTAGAGGATTTTTATTCTCTAATCATGAAAATAATGGGTCTTCTACCCATTTGATTCATCTCCTATCAAAATTTAATGTTCCATAACAATTTGGAACATTACAAGTCCATTGATTTCTTGAAGAGTGAGTTCATCCCAGTAGTCGTAGGGTAGAGAATAGAGCCTGACCCAGACAGGAGCCTAGGACAAATCTTCTTTTTTTGGGTTGAAGCGTTCAACCCAGTTCCGTAGCTAGAGACCCGTTGAGTTGAATAAATAGGGCCCTCCATCCATGATTCAGTTCTTGTCCTCAAGACAGGTAAATATTATGGTAAAGAAGAATTTTGGGCCTAGCTGAAGTTCTATATTCTCTTTATGCTTCTAGCTGGCTATTATTCATCTTTTGAGAGCTCATTCAGTGGAATAGATCCCAATAAATTTGTAGATTAGTGCATGATCATTCATGAATTGTATTTACACATTTATTCTCTGTGTCGAAATGACTAATTTGGGTCAATATCCGCATTTGTGAATGCACTTAGAGGTTGCAGGTGCCTTTTTGGCCTATGGTCCTGGAGCTAACTTGGTCTCATTATTACCTTTTGTTGTGTATGCAGGGATTTCCTGACTGGCTGTGTTTTCTTTATCATTGGGCATAATGGTTCTCGAGGAATGGCCTTGGGAGATGCCATGGGCCTTCCCCGTTGCGTCTACCATGGGCCCTATAGAAGCGTTAGGGAAGAGTGTTGCAGGTGGTCAAAGGTCATAGGCGATAATGGCTGGAGGGTTTTGCAAGGTTTCATGTGAGGCAAAACCCTAGGTTCAGATACTCTTTGCCACCAATCGTGATCTTAAAATTTAATTATCGTATGGGATTAATAAAATTAAAACCATAATAAAAATAATACATTCCTTAAATCATGTCACTTATATCATTAACTACATTCCTCATTCTTTAATTTTAATTTTGATATATTTCACTTATTCTCTTTTTTGCATGACTAGGGGTAATCCATAAGCAGTGGAATATGATTTGAGGAAGTTGAATATGGTCGGTGGAAATAGGAAATTTCTTTGTGCAAATAGAGAAGCCCAACTTTTTTTATGGTTGGATTTAGGAACAACATGATTCATTTTCATTTTTAAATTTAGGGTTTTACTAGTATATTAGAAGAAAAGACAAATGAGGCTCTCTTCGAAAGGATCATAATTTTATCAATTTTATTAAATTTTCATCAGTTCTAATTAAAATAATTGGTATATATATATTTTCCAAAAATAATAATAATCCATGGATACTCTCATGTTTTACAAAATAGGTAGAATCATCCCACTTATGAGTTCCAAGATTTAGACAATATTCAAAGTTAATTTATGAATACAAAAACAAGGAATAGCTCCAAGTATTTTTATGTCAATTCATAATATATTCTAGATGTACTAAGTTATATTATCGTCCTAGAAAAGGGGTTAAACAGTGCAGGTTATGAAGGAAAACAAAAAAATAATTGTCATTGAATTCTTGAAGCTAAATTTCACATGTATATAACTTCATAAATGAATTAATTTAAAAATTATTTTAAGATGTTCTTTGATGAATTTAGTCACTTATATTCTTCTTAAAATTATAAAATTTCTTCCTATAATTATGTGTATAATGCCAATATGACAACCTACTCTTGACCAGCTTGTCTAAGGCTTCTTTTGCCTTGTTGGTGTAAAACCTAGCCTTTGTAATTGAGCCCACAAATTTCTTTATTTACCAAAAAACCACCAAGGTTGTCCAAAAAGTTGAGGAGAAGAATTCTTCTACCCTTCCAATGATAAAATCTTCTTACAAAAGGCTCATTACAACCTTGAGATTTTGAGTGTTGATTCTTCAAGATTTATTTTTGAATATTATACTCAGTCTTGTTCAATATGCACATACAACCATTCACATATAAGGCTAAATTTCAACTTAGCCAATAATAAAGTATAAATTCTCATTCCTGAGAAACATTCATATAATTCCAAGTAATAACAAATTACATATTTGAAAGATAATTGAACTTATGAAATTTAATTTCAGTATTGCCTAAAATTGATGAAGTGTGAACCACTTTTCACTTAATCATGATAGGATCGGCTATGTATTACATTCCATTGGGTTTGGCCACCTTCAAGCCAAATTATATACCATCAAAGGGGAAATTAACTCAATTAAAAAAAGGTCAAAATATGAAGGAAACCCTCCTTCAAAATTACAATATTAGCAAGTTTCTGATATAGGGTAAAATGCTTGGTTGTTGGTTCTCTAATATCCCTCTCAGGGCTTTCTAGTGCCCGAGGTAGACAGTAAGATTAGTTGTATAGTTCACAAAGAAGATACATACATGTTCATATCAACTTAAAAAACTTGATGGAATAGGATGGAAGATTACCTATTTAATGATCTTGCAGTCTTTTGGAGAGCGCTAAGCAGGGAAGCAGGGATCCTCCTTCACCAGATCCAAATCTTGACCCTTTGATCAATAAAAGCACCTGTGTAATCTCTACTACAACATACCTTTCTTATCAATTAAGTTAATATATGATAAACATGTAAACTATGAACATATAAGCCATTCATCTCATGCTATACAAGTAATTGAATAACAATAACAATATCAATGCATAGAATGGACAAGATAGATACAGTTCTATTGATTTATAAAAGGGAGGATTACAACCATCGATTGTACCAAGCCCTCCTCAGCCTTCCAATCTCTCTATCTCTCAATGTGGTGATGTCTTGATCAACAAGTTCTCAATGAACCTCTTTGACTTTTGACCTTCACACTACAACAATAATGCTCTACTTCACAAGTGTTCAAAAATTTGACAATCCTTCGACCTTGAACTAAGAGCCTAAAACTCCATTTTATAGGGGATGGAGAGAGAAATCATTGCCTTTCTCCTTCCACCAGTTCTAAATAGAAAAAACCAAGATGTTTTCTCAAATTCCCATGCTTTTTCCTTCCTTGAGAGTTCAGTTTTTTTTTGCAAGGCCCAATAAGAGACTAGCGCTTTGCAGTTTCTATTTTGTACTGAATCTCTTATGAGAAAAAGATGGAATTTCAAATCATTATTCTGCAGGTTTTTCCAGTTTCAAACTAAAAACACGGGTAACGCTACCCTCTAGTCTAAACAGAGCGTTTCCCTAGCCACTAACGCAGCCTTTTCATTGATCATGTGCACTATAGAGCTCTTTTGATGTTATAGGAGTGTGTTACCTTGGCAGAAGTAGGTTTATTTTAGGTCTTTGTATTCCTTCCATATTTATCTTCTCCTCTGAGCTGATGAGGAGGTTTTTTGACCTGTAATAGATTCCCCCTAAAGTGTGAGGTCAGAGACGAAGACGATGGCCGAAATACTTTATAATGTGTGTAGTAGAGATAAAGAGATTGAAAGAATGAGGAAAACCTGAAACGACAACATATGTTAGAAAATATAGTATCTGTCTTGAGTCGGGCATTCCCATGCTCAGTAGCTAATCAACATGATTTCTTTAGAATAGAGATATGAAGAATCTATCCATTGATAAGGATAATGTGGAAGTGTATGTCATAACAGGATCAGGCTGAAGAAGCTGTCTCCATAAAAAATATCGCAACTTGGGGAAGGGAACATAGCTTTAATGATGTAACCTTTGCCCCAAGTTCTTGACCACCGCTTCACTTAAACTGCATATTTCTCAACATGTGAATGAAGGAGCTATCGTCAAACATGTGAGAAATCGTTTGATTACCAGTTGATAATGAAAACTATTATCAGATGTGAAGGTGGCCAATGATAATGATGATGGTCCCTAATATGCACAGTACAATCTAGCAAGTGTGAATAAAAGGATTTGAAGTCGAACACTCGTAGAATCATTCGATCAGGAGCCAATGATGAAGACTCCTAATCAAACACAAGATTACCTGCCACTGATGTCTGCAAGTATCCAGGTACTGATGGGTTTCTGGATCAACTTCCTAGATAACATGTTGAAGTCGATAGGAAGAGATCTGTTGAAAGGTAGGCCCTGAGGCGTCCTACATAAATCAACACGAAACGGAAACCAAATGATTTTGTTTTTGATGGAGATAATGAAGTGAAAATGGGGATAACTAACGACAAATAATTTCTAGCATAATGATCGGTTTGGTTGATAAGAGGAGAAGTAGATAGCGAGATCTGCTTGAACAATAGAAGGCACTGTAACAGGGTACTAGGCAGCTGAGGCTTAATGAACACCAAAGATTTTGTTAGGATTTTAATGGTGTAGGAACACTGGGAGATGAAGGCTAATACTCATATATGGTAGGGTTCTGCTAACAGCGAAAGAGTTTTCTAGGAAGTGCCATGTTCAATATTTTTGCTGCCAAATTGACCTTTCTGAAATGTAACAGAGGTAGTATCTATTTTTTCCAAATTTTTCCCCGTCTGATTAGGTTTAACGAGTCCACATGAGTAAACTTGGTGAATTTTTCATTTTTAGAGAGTCCGAAAAATGTCGTAAAAGGAAACTCCATTCCCCGTCTGATTAGGTTTAACGAGTCCAGACGAGTAAACTCGGAGAATTTTTCATGTTTAGAGAGTCTGAAAAATGTCGTAAAAGGCAACTCCATTCCCCGTCTGATTAGGTTTAACGAGTCCAGACGAGTAAACACAGTGACTTTTTCATGTTTAGAGATTCTAAAAAATGTCGTAAAATACAAGTCCATGGGGTACCTTTGTCATGTCTTGATAACCGGGCATGAAAAAGGGAGAATAGTAAGCTCGAAACAGTTAATTTTCCGTGAGTTAGACGATCGAAGCCGGAAAAGTGAGAAATCTATGTTCGATGGACGTCTACCTCATTTGGTTATGAGTACGAGGAGACGAAGTAAACTTAGTACTCTTTGTGAAATTTTTAACGAGTCCAACAAAGAAAAACTTGGTGCTCTCCGTGAGATTTTAACGAGTCACGCGGAGAAAACTCAGTCAATTTTTCGGTTTAAAGAGCTCTGAAAAAGAAGAAAAAGAATGGATCCTTACTCTCTGTCGTGGTAGTTTAATGATCCCGACAAAGGCAACTCAGGGTTTTTTCAGTTTTATGAGCTAGAAAAATTCCCTAAAAAGAAAGCTCAGTGCTTCCTCATATTAGTTTTAACGAGTCTGAAGAAGAGAACTTCAGGTTTTTCAAATTAACGAGCAAGAAAAATACCATAAAAAGAACACTCGAAATCGACTTCGTATAATTTTAACAAGTCCGAAGAAGAGAACTTGAGGTTTTTGGGATTAACGAGCAAGAAAAATACCGTAAAAATAATGCTCGATATCAGGGTCAAAACATGGTTATGTCTGCATATATATCTTGATCACTCATCAGAACATCAATAGCCAACCTCAAAAGTCGCGACACATATGCAGCAAGAATTCATGACTTTTTGCAGACTAGCTAAGAGAGTCATGCCCAGAAATGGCTATAAGAAGGTCAGAAGAATTTCATTTTCACTGTTTTGAATGCTATGAAGGAGCTCTGGGGTGAAAAAGGGTGAAAACTTCAGCTGGAAATTGCGGTCAATCCGAGCAATAGTTCTTCTTCTCGTGAGATCCAGGTAAGAGCTGGAACCTCCTGCTATCATTTTATTATGTTTTTGTGAAGTTTTTCTAGTCCAAAATGGGAAATTTTGCAGGCCCTAAAAAATCTTAGTAGCTAACGCGGTCTAGCAGTGATGGATCCGCGTTAAGCACACTTCTCGTGAAGGAAGGACGCGTTAGCATGCACTGTTTTTCTCTATAGCCTACATTAGGCGCAGAGCTTATTTTAAGAACTCGTTTATAAGAATTTTGAAGTGTTCTAGACAATTTATAATTGGTTGAAAATGTTGTATTGGCAAGTATTCAGCTGTTAACCATGAGTATATGGCGAGAGAGAGAACATGAACGGGAAGAAAGAGATATGATTACTGATGCTGCAAGTTTGATGGCTCTCCAAAATGTGGTTTGCTAAAATATGCACGTTTATAACTGATGAGGGGTCAAGAGGACCTCCTAAGGTGGTTGATTCAACAATGGGACGAGCGTCACCATGTCTTTCGGATTGGGGGAAATGAGCTCTCAATTGAGAAGGATGATGTTTACTTTTTCACCAGCTTATCATGTCGTGGACCAAGGCCCAACTTGACGGGGTCTAGAGCAGATCCATGTTCCACTGCTGATCTTATTTTGACTCATTGCATACGCAACACAAAGGCAGTGAGCAACCGGGTGCCTATTGCACGGGTGACATCGAGACCACTGAGGTATATACTATGGATGATTGTTCGCTTGGTAGGTGCCAAGAGTCAGCATGTGGCCACCAAAGCCCAGATGCTACTAGCCTTGGATTGTATGTAGCCTCAGGTTTTTTACTGGTGTGATGGAGTTGTCCGTCGGGTCCGAGTAGAGCTCATAGCATGCAAGACCCGTACCCAAAGAGAGTTTGGGTATGACACAATGATCATTTCTTTTCTATTGGAGTGAGTACCATTGATGAGACCTAGGATCATTACAGTGCCATTGGGCCCATGCGAGACGAGACAGGCTCAATGGCCAGCTTTGCTTCCACGGACTGGAGAGGGTCCAGTCCGTCACTGCTTTGATGATGGGTTTTTTGATTTCTTGAATTCGCAGCTCATTATGATTGAGGATTATCCCTATGCAGGGATGAACTTCACCAGAGATCCGGAGTTAGTGTCTCCCCCTGGCACCTAGTGGGGGCTCGATGGTAAGAAAGAAATGATTAGTGTACTTTAGGAAGTACTTTGTTTTTTTCTTTTGAATTTTTATGAAATTTTTTTGGTTTAAATAGGGTGAAAATTATGTTTTGACATGAAGCTTGCTTGCTTGACACAGATGTGGCACCTGTCTGCTCAGTTCGGGCCCCTCATTATGCATGGTGAGGACTGTAGCTACCCGGGGCTGGAGCACCAGCTGAGGATGCGGAAGCCACTGGGGATGATGATACCCAGATTTTGCATGAACTCTCCAGAATCTTGGAGGGTTTGAGTATGGGTATACCACCTCTTCCTATGCACGAGGTTCCAGTTCGTTTGCAGCTGCATACCGTAGGTGTGCCGGAGAGATACCTGGTGCCTCTGAGGAGGATAGCCAGAACAGTTGTATGTTATTTTGAGCATCAGGCTTAGCTGGTGGAGCGGATGTATAAGTATCATAGCGTGGCTTTAGTGTAGCCAAATTTTTTGTAAAACACCCAAGTTTTGGAAGATTTTTTGATGTAACTATTGTACTGGACACGACATATATATATATATATATATACATACTTTTTGGTGATTTTCTGTTTTTTAATTTTTTTATGTATTTTCTATGGGATAAAAAAAATGTATACTCATGTGTAAATCTTTTATAACAAATGTGACAAATGCCAATCTAACACATAGTTTGCCAAAGAATTGGCTAATGCATTAAATTCTCTAGGAACGTGCTCAAATGTGATTGCTTGAAATTGATGTTCTAAAAGTCGCACCCTTAAAAAATAATGTAACAAGGCTGGATGACGGACACGGTAATGATTGTTTAACTGCAAAATGACGAGTTGGGAATCTAACCTGACCACTAAATTGGAGATGTCACGAGAGGTAGCCTCCGTGAGGAGTTGGATCACTGACATGTACTCGGCAACGTTATTGGTGGCGCTACCTAGGAAAATTCCCCAAGAACCAAGAATTTCTGACTCAGGAGTGTAGAGAACCCAAGCAGCTGAAGTAGTGTGTCTAGTGTGATGACTAACACTGTCTACGTATCCGATGTATGATAAGGAGGATGACGACATCTGTGTGAAGAAAAAATATTGTAGATGATAAAAACACCTCAAAAACCAAAAAATATCTAGAGACATCAAAATAATAGGAAAAAATTATATACATAAAATTACAAAGCATACGCCTAGTGTGAAACTAGGAAAAATGCTTCTTTAGATAGAGCCTGTTTCGAAGCTCCTCGAGAAGAATTCCATTACAGTCTTGAAGTTCGTAAGCCCATTTTGAGAGAACTTTAGTGACGATGTAAGGACCAATCCATAATGGTTGGAGTGTTCCTGCCCCCAAGAGGTCATGTTTCTGATCATAGACTAGTAGAATGAGATCACACTCTTGGAAAGAACGAGGCTTGACAGATTTGTCATATTGAGCTTTGACTCAACGCTGGTGAGCTTCGAGTGCTAGTGTAGCATCTCGATGAGTTTCATCCAAATGATCGAGCGAGAGCAGGCACTCTTCTGCGGCAGTGGTGCCAGGCAGGAGTTCAACAGTGAGTTTGAGTGATGGAATTTCACACCCGATTGGAAGTATTGCCTCCAGGCCGAATGAAAGTTGAAATGGCATGAAGCCTGTGGCAGTTTTGACTGACGTTCGGTATGCCCATAATGTGGAATACAACTTCTGATGCCATGTGGTTTTATGGTTTCCAACCAATCGACGAATAATGGTTTTGAGGACGCCATTTACGGCTTCGACTTGACCATTAGCTTGAGGATAATAAGACAAAGATTGATCTTGAGGAAACCTAGCATGGATGTTAATTCGGTCATCATATGATTCTTAAAGTGGGATCCATGATCTGTGACAATAGATAGGGGTACGCCGAACCAACAAATTACCTGATTGAACAGGAAGAGAGAGGTTGTTTCGCCATCGGCCTTAAAAGTGGGAAGGGATTCCACCCATTTCGTAAAATAGTCGACTGCAACCACGATGTAGTTGTGTCCATTTTCCGAAGTGGGATTGCAGGTGACGAATTCAATTCCCCATTTAGCGAAAGGACCAATGGAGATAGCCGGATGAAGGGGGCCAGGATGAGCACGCATTTTCTTCATGAAAATTTGACATGGATGGCACTTTTGGACTGCTGCAATGCAGTATTTAAACAAAGTGGGCCAATAATAACCTGCACATAGGATTTTTTGGGCAGTAGCTATGCTCGAAAGATGACCACCGCACGCCCCTGCATGGTAGTCATTCAAAACACGTTTCGCTTCATTGAAAGTGAGACAACGCTGGATAATAGTATTGATACCACAGCGATATAATGTATCATTCAACACGAGGTAGTGCTTTTCCTGGTGGCAAATACGACGATGGTCGTCAGACGTAAGATTTGGGCGGAAGCTTTGGGTTTGTAGGTAGACCAAAATGTCTCCATACCATGGGTCCAAAGAGTCGACCAAGTATACAGATTCATCAGGAAATGGATCATGAGCTACTTCTCTTGGATCGATTCTAGGAAGGTCCGATAATAATTCAGTGAAGACGAGAGATTTCTTTGCTTTGGCATCTGTGAAGACCAAATCAAATTGTTGGAAGATTATGATCCATTTGGAATATTTTCCTCCAATAATTTTTCGAGACAAGATGTGTCGCATGGGGTTTTCCAAAGCAATAACAGTAGTCTATCACAGCAATATATAGTGTCGGAGTCGGGTGACGGTAGAAACTACTGCCAGAGAGAGTTTCTCCACATGTGAATAGCGTAGTTTGGGTCCAATTAGACATTTTGACAAGTATTATATCACATGTTCACTATCATCACTGTGAACTTGAGCCAAAACCATTCCAAGTGAGGATGGTGAGGCTGCCAGGTAGAGGAGAAAGTTGCGTGATTAGTTGGGGGCACTAAGGAGTGGGGCTGAAACAAGTGCATGTTTTAAAGTATCAAATGACCATTGAGCTTGTTCATCCCACAAATATAGTGTTCCCTTCTTCAATAATCACATAAATCCTTTCGTCATCATCATTATAGTTAACAATGAATTGACGTAAAAAGTTTTCCTTCCCTTGCAAACGTTGGAGTTGGAGGATGGATTGTGGTGTCGAAAATTCAACAATTACTTTAACCTTATCGGGATCAGACCTAATCCCGTGCTTGGAGACAATGAAACCTAATAGATGCCCGGACTCGACCATAAATACGCACTTATGAGGATTCAAACATATATTGTAGAATCTACACCTAGCAAAAATTTCTTTCAGACGAGCAAGGTGATCAGGTCGTTTTTTGGAATGGGTCGGAAGGTCATCCAAGTAAGCCTATACAATATGTCGAATGTCATGGAGGGCGAAGTCCATAGCCTGTTGAAAAGTTTCTCCAGCATTCTTCAAACTGAATAGGAGTTTACGATACGCAAATGTGCCCCAAGGACAGATAAAGGCAGTTTTATGCTGGTCTTCTTTTTTAATCGCGATCTGGCTATAGCCCGAGAATCCATCCATGAAGGAAAAAGATTCGCATCCGACACAATCTTTGAGAATCTGATCTATGAATGATGTAGGATAATTGTATTTGGGACAAGCGGTGTTCATATCGTGATAATCAACACAAACTCGGATGGTGCCTTATTTTTTAATCTACGGGAACCGGATTGGAAACCCATTATGTCAAAGGAACAGGATAGATGAAACCAGCGTTTAAACGTTTTTATACCTCAATTTTGATGGTGGCCACTTTGCGTGGGTGGACAAGCATGAGTCGCTATCGAATTGGTTTGGAATTGTCATAAATCTTGATTTTGTGCTCGACTATAGATGGATCTATGCCGGGAATTTTGTCATAAGACCAAGCGAACACATTGTGGAATTCCTTGAAAAGGGATGTGAAGCGTGCACTTTCCTCAGGATTGCAATATGCTCCAATCTGAATATTTTCCACGATACCCATTTTGACTGAGATATCAATGAGAATTGTCTTAGAAATATTACCCATGTTCCCTTCTGAAACGATAGTTTTAACAGTCGTGTAAGTGGGGGGAACCATCTCAGTTGGGTCAAAGCATGGGATTTCAGTATTTATCACATCCGAGTTGATCATCGAAGCGTGATGGTGAAACTCTCCCCAAGGTCGTTCTTCTAGAGACATGATCTCTCGAATAGCTTCGTCTGTAGGAAAGAATTCATTTAGGAGATCCTTAGAGAGAACTGTGATGGGTGAGAGGTTTGTACCTTTGGTTGAAACCATAGTAGTGGAGGGTTCAGATGTAATTTGGATGGCTTGGTAGGCTAACTCGGCTGGTGAGAGCGACATCTTATCTCCATAGGAATCAATGTCTGAAGATGCCGGGAGGATCCATGGGTCGATAGAGCCAGCCAAAGTGGTGGATATCATTGCAACCATATTTGGGATCTGTGGCGACGGTAGAGGAAAAAAACCTAGTAGGGAAGATGCCTTCAAAAGAATGGTACCAATACTGATGTAAGGGATAGGAAAGCCTCCTATTAGGGGTACAATGCTACTTGGTAACGTGGTATAATCAGGGGTGCAGAAGGATAACTGATCCACTGTGACTATTTTCCCATCCAATGGAAATAGGATGAGTCGGAAGACCGAAAAAACAATGGCGGTCATGGCATAAGACCAACTGCAACCGAGAAATAGATTATAGTGGAGAGGGCGATCTATGACTTAAATCTCCAACCTGCTCATTTTCCCACTCAGAGTGATGGGAAAGCTAGCAAGGTAACCTTTGGGGAGGAAAGCCTGACATACCGCAAGTCGAAGCACCTTTTTTACGACAAATAAGTGATGGATCGTCTCCTTTCGACACAACCTGCACTTGGAATGCGAGTTGGTGTGAGAGGCGAGTCTGAGATTTTTCCATATCAAAGATAGCTATCATGGAGTCCTAGGGGTCTATTCCACCAATGGCCAAAAGCAAGGCTTTCCTTTGTGTTGGGGTCCTGTGTTTTGATAGATTGGAAAATCAAAAGACAAGGCAACATCAGAACCAATCTTTATAGTTCTAGGATCTAGTCCTCCTATTCTCAGAGAGGGATCTCTCAAATTTAATTGTTTGCAAATGTTTATCTTGTTTGCTTTGAGTATTGGTTTTAGACTATTTATTAAGTGCAAGTGTTTGTTTGTTTGTTTGTTTGAATGACATAGCAGAACATGAAAGGTATAGGAAAGATAGGTAGAAAGGAGAAGTGTTTGATTCATTGGGAAATGGAGTTAAGAAGAAGTTATGACAAACTTATCAATGGATATGGGATATCAAAGGGAAAATCTAACTTGGCCACAAGATCCTTTGGTTTTGTGAATGAGATGGACATCAATGATTTGGAAAGAGAGTTTGAATTCTCAACAAAGGGAATTTGAAAACATAATTTGAACAATAAAGAGGTATTTAATAGACAGGGCTAACCATGAATTCTACAAACCACACTTTAAGCAAATAATGACTTCAAAACAACTTCTAAAATGAAATCTAAGATTCGGGAGCACATCCTATTTCCTCAAAGATTTTATTTCAATTGACTTAGAAAACATAAAAGATTCACTGATAATTGTAGTCATAGAAGAGGGAACACCTAAAAACATCTATGATCACAACTATAAAGACCTTTAAAACAATTTTTCAAGCAAGGACAAAGGGCATGATGAAAACATACCTCCTTGGCTAACTATAAACAATGGTACTTCAAAGGGAGACTTCAAAAACAGCTTTCAAGCGGCAGCAGACAAGCAGGGAGAACCATAAATCATACTGAAACCAACTATTTGAACTATTAGAGAAATAAACAAGCATGAGGACTAAAGAGAGAGATTAAAGACTCTAAAATATGTCAGCAGAAGAAAACATAAAACAGTGAAGGATGAACAGGTGAGGACTGCAACTACCCGGGGCTGGAGCACCAGCTGAGGATGCGGAAGCCACTGGGGATGATGATACCCAGATTTTGCATGAACTCTCCAGAATCTTGGAGGGTTTGAGTATGGGTATACCACCTCTTCCTATGCGCGAGGTTCCATTTCGTTTGCAGCTGCATACCGTAGGTGTGCCGGAGAGATACCTGGTGCCTTTGAGGAGGATAGCCAGAACAGTTGTATGTTATTTTGAGCATCAGGCTTAGCTGGTGGAGCGGATGTATAAGTATCATAGCGTGGCTTTAGTGTAGCCAAATTTTTTGTAAAACACCCAAGTTTTGGAAGATTTTTTGATGTAACTATTGTACTGGACACGACATATATATATATATATATACATACATACTTTTTGGTGATTTTCTGTTTTTTAATTTTTTTATGTATTTTCTATGGGATAAAAAAAATGTATACTCATGTGTAAATCTTTTATAACAAATGTGACAAATGCCAATCTAACACATAGTTTGCCAAAGAATTGGCTAATGCATTAAATTCTCTAGGAACGTGCTCAAATGTGATTGCTTGAAATTGACGTTCTAAAAGTCGCACCCTTAAAAAATAATGTAAAAAGGCTGGATGACGGACACGGTAATGATTGTTTAACTGCAAAATTACGAGTTGGGAATCTAACCTGACCACTAAATTGGAGATGTCACGAGAGGTAGCCTCCGTGAGGAGTTGGATCACTGACATGTACTCGGCAACGTTATTGGTGGCGCTACCTAGGAAAATTCCCCAAGAACCAAGAATTTCTGACTCAGGAGTGTAGAGAACCCAAGCAGCTGAAGTAGTGTGTCTAGTGTGATGACTAACACTGTCTGCGTATCCGACGTATGATAAGGAGGATGACGGCATCTGTGTGAAGAAAAAATATTGTAGATGATAAAAACACCTCAAAAACCAAAAAATATCTAGAGACATCAAAACAATAGGAAAAAATTATATACATAAAATTACAAAGCATACGCCTAGTGTGAAACTAGGAAAAATGCTTCTTTAGATAGAGCCTGTTTCGGGGCTCCTCGAGCAGAATTCCATTACAGTCTTGAAGTTCGTAAGCCCATTTTGAGAGAACTTTAGTGACGATGTAAGGACCAATCCATAATGGTTGGAGTGTTCCTGCCCCCAAGAGGTCATGTTTCTGATCATAGACTAGTAGAATGAGATCACCCTCTTGGAAAGAACGAGGCTTGACAGATTTGTCGTATTGAGCTTTGACTCAACGCTGGTGAGCTTCAAGTGCTATTGTAGCATCTCGATGAGTTTCATCCAAATGATCGAGCGAGAGCAGGCACTCTTCTGCGGCAGTGGTGCCAAGCAGGAGTTCAACAGTGAGTTTGAGTGATGGAATTTCACACCCGATTGGAAGTATTGCCTCCAGGCCGAATGAAAGTTGAAATGGCATGAAGCCTGTGGCAGTTTTGACTGACGTTCAGTATGCCCATAATGTGGAATACAACTTCTGATGCCATGTGGTTTTATGGTTTCCGACCAATCGACGAATAATGGTTTTGAGGACGCCATTTACGGCTTCGACTTGACCATTAGCTTGAGGATAATAAGACAAAGATTGATCTTGAGGAAACCTAGCATGGATGTTAATTCGGTCATCCTATGATTCTGAAAGTGGGATCCATGATCTGTGACAATAGATAGGGGTACGCCGAACCAACAAATTACCTGATTGAACAGGAAGAGAGCGGTTGTTTCGCCATCAGCCTTAAAAGTGGGAAGGGATTCCACCCATTTCGTAAAATAGTGGACTGCAACCACGATGTAGTTGTGTCCATTTTTCGAAGTGGGATTGCAGGTGACGAAGTCAATTCCCCATTTAGCGAAAGGACCAATGGAGATAGCCGGATGAAGGGGGCCAGGATGAGCACGCATTTTCTTCATGAAAATTTGACATGGATGGCACTTTTGGACTGCTGCAATGCAGTATTTAAACAAAGTGGGCCAATAATAACCCGCACGTAGGATTTTTTGGGCAGTAGCTATGCTCGAAAGATGACCACCGCACGCCCCTGCATGGTAGTCATTCAAAACGCGTTTCGCTTCATTGAAAGTGAGACAACGCTGGATAATAGTATCGATACCACAGCGATATAATGTATCATTCAACACGAGGTAGTGCTTTTCCTGGTGGCAAATACGACGATGGTCGTCAGACGTAAGATTTGGGCGGAAGCTTTGGGTTTGTAGGTAGACCAAAATGTCTCCATACCATGGGTCCAAAGAGTCGACCAAGTATACAGATTCATCAGGAAATGGATCATGAGCTACTTCTCTTGGATCGATTCTGGGAAGGTCCGATAATAATTCAGCGAAGACGAGAGATTTCTTTGCTTTGGCATCTGTGAAGACCAAATCAAATTGTTGGAAGATTATGATCCATTTGGAATATTTTCCTCCAATAATTTTTCGAGACAAGATGTGTCGCATGGGGTTCTCCAAAGCAATAACAGTAGTCTATCACAGCAATATATAGTGTCGGAGTCGGGTGACGGTAGAAACTACTGCCAGAGAGAGTTTCTCCACATGTGAATAGCGTAGTTTGGGTCCAATTAGACATTTTGACAAGTATTATATCACATGTTCACTATCGTCACTGTGAACTTGAGCCAAAACCATTCCAAGTGAGGATGGTGAGGCTGCCAGGTAGAGGAGAAAGTTGCGTGATTAGTTGGGGGCACTAAGGAGTGGGGCTGAAACAAGTGCATGTTTTAAAGTATCAAATGACCATTGAGCTTGGTCATCCTACAAATATAGTGTTCCCTTCTTAAATAATCACATAAATCCTTTCGTCATCATCATTATAGTTAACAATGAATTGACGTAAAAAGTTTTCCTTCCCTTGCAAACATTGGAGTTGGAGGATGGATTGTGGTGACGAAAATTCAACAATTACTTTAACCTTATCGGGATCAGACCTAATCCCGTGCTTGGAGACAATGAAACCTAATAGAAGCTCGGACTCGACCATGAATATGCACTTATGAGGATTCAGATGTATATTGTAGAATCTACACCTAGAAAAAATTTCTTTCAGATGAGAAAGGTGATCAGGTCGTTTTTTGGAATGGGTCGGAAGGTCATCCAAGTAATCCTGTACAATATGTCGAATGTCATGGAAACCATAGTCCATAGCCAACTGAAAATTTCCTCGAGCATTCTTCAAACTGAACGGGAGTTTACAATATGAAAATGTGCCCCAAGGACAGATAAAGGCAGTTTTATGCTGGTCTTATTTTTTAATCGCACTATGATTATAGCCTGAGAATCCATCCATGAAGGAAAAAGATTCGGATCCGGCACAATCGTCGAGAATCTGATCTATGAACGGCGTAGGATAATTTTCTTTGGGACAAGTGGCATTCAAATCGCGATAGTCAACACAAACTCGGATGGTGCCTTGTTTTTTATCAACGGGAATCGGATTGTAAACCCATTTCGTCAAAGGAATGGGATAGATGAAACCAACATTTAAAAGTTTTTCTACCTCAATTTTGATGGCGGCTGCTTTGTGCGAGTGGACAAGTCTGAGTCACTACCAAATTGGTTTGGCATTGTCATAAATCTTGATTTCGTGCTCGACTATATATGGATCTATGTTGGGCATTTTGTCATAAGACCAAGCGAACACATCGCGAAATTCCTTAAAAAGGGATGTGAAGTGTGCAATTTACTCAAGATTGCAATCTACTCCAATCAGAATATTTTCCACGATACCCGTTTTGATCGAGATATCAATGAGCATTGTCTTAGAAAGATTACCCATGTTCCCTTCTGAATCAATAGTTTGAACAGTCGTGTAAGCAGAGGGAACCATCTCAGGTGGGTCAAAATATGGGATTTTAGTATTTATCACATCCGAGTCGATCATCGAAGCGCGATGGTGAAACTCTCCCCAAGGCTGTTCTTCTAGAGACATGATCTCTCGAATAGCTTCGTCTGTAGGCAAGACTTCATTGAGGAGATCCTTAGAGAGAACTGTGATGGATGGGAGGTTTGTACCTTTGGTCAAAACCATAGCAGTGGAGGGTTCAGATGTAATTTGGATGGCTTGGTAGGCCAACTCGGCTGGTGAGAGCAGCATCTGCATTCCATGCAGGTAAACTCACTGTCCAAGGGTGCTGTGAGGATCCATGGGTCGATAGAGCCAAACAAAGTGGATATCATCGCAACTATATGGGATCGGGCGACAGAGAGGAAAAAAACCTAGTAGGGAAGATGCCTTCAAAAGAATGGTACCAATACTGATGTAAGGGATAGGAAAGCCTCCTATTAGGGGTACAATGCTACTTGGTAACGTGGTATAATCAGGGGTGCAGAAGGATAACTGATCCACTGTGACTATTTTCCCATCCAATGGAAATAGGATGAGTCGGAAGACCGAAAAAACAATGGTGGTCATGGCATAAGACCAACTGCAACCGAGAAATAGATTATAGTGGAGAGGGCGATCTATGACTTCAATCTCCAAGGTTATCATTTTCCCACTCAGAGTGATGGGAAAGCTAGCAAGGTATCCTTGTGGGAGGAAAGCTTGTGACATACCGCAAGTCGAAGCACCTTTGTTTATGACAGCGTGATGGATTGGTCTCCCTTTCGACACAACCTGCACTTGGAATGCGAGTTGGTGTGAGAGGCGAGTCTGAGATTTTTCCATATCAAAGATAGCTATCATGGAGTCCTAGGGGTCTATTCCACCAATGGCCAAAAGCAAGGCTTTCCTTTGTGTTGGGGTCCTGTGTTTTGATAGATTGGCAAATCAAAAGACAAGGCAACATTAGAACCAATCTTTAGAGTTCCAGGATCTAGTCCTCCTGTTCTCAGAGAGGGATCTCTCAAATTTAATTGTTTGCAAATGTTTATCTTGTTTGCTTTGAGTATTGGTTTTAGACTATTTATTAAGTGCAAGTGTTTGTTTGTTTGTTTGTTTGAATGACATAGCAGAACATGAAAGGTATAGAAAGATAGGTAGAAAGGAGAAGTGTTTGATTCATTGGGAAATGGAGTTAAGAAGAAGTTATGACAAACTTATCAATGGATATGGGATATCAAAGGGAAAATCTAACTTGGCCACAAGATCCTTTGGTTTTGTGAATGAGATGGACATCAATGATTTGGAAAGAGAGTTTGAATTCTCAACAAAGGGAATTTGAAAACATAATTTGAACAATAAAGAGGTATTTAATAGACAGGACTAACCATAGATTCTACAAACCACACTTTAAGCAAATAATGACTTAAACAACTTCTAAAAATGAAATCTAAGATTCGGAGCATCCTATTTCCTCGAATTTATTTCTGATTGACTTAGAAAACATAAAAGATTCACTGATAATTGTAGTCATAGAAGAGGGAACACCTAAAAACATCTATGATCACAACTATAAAGACCTTTAAAACAAATTTTCAAGCAAGGGCAAAGGGCATGATGAAAACATACCTCCTTGGCTAACTATAAACAATGGTACTTCAAAGGGAGACTTCAAAAACAACTTTCAAGTGGCAGCAGACAAGCAGGGAGAAACATAAATCATACTGAAACCAACTATTTGAACTATTAGAGAAATAAACAAGCATGAGGACTAAAGAGAGAGATTAAAGACTCTAAAATATGTCAGCAGAAGAAAACATAAAACAGTGAAGGATGAACAGGTGAGGACTGCAGCTACCTGGGGATGGAGCACCAGCTGAGGATGCGGAAGCCACTGGGGATGATGATACCCAGATTTTGCATGAACTCTCCAGAATCTTGGAGGGTTTGAGTATGGGTATACCACCTCTTCCTATGCGCGAGGTTACATTTCGTTTGCAGCTGCATACCGTAGGTGTGCCGGAGAGATACCTGGTGCCTCTGAGGAGGATAGCCAGAATAGTTGTATGTTATTTTGAGCATCGGGCTTAGCTGGTGGAGCGGATGTATAAGTATCATAGCGTGGCTTTAGTGTAGCCAAATTTTTTGTAAAACACCCAAGTTTTGGAAGATTTTTTGATGTAACTATTGTACTGGACACGACATATATATATATATATATATATATATATATATATATACATACTTTTTGGTGATTTTCTGTTTTTTAATTTTTTTATGTATTTTCTATGGGATAAAAAAAATGTATACTCATGTGTAAATCTTTTATAACAAATGTGACAAATGCCAATCTAACACATAGTTTGCCAAAGAATTGGCTAATGCATTAAATTCTCTAGGAACGTGCTCAAATGTGATTGCTTGAAATTGACGTTCTAAAAGTCGCACCCTTAAAAAATAATGTAACAAGGCTGGATGACGGACACGGTAATGATTGTTTAACTGCAAAATGACGAGTTGGGAATCTAACCTGGCCACTAAATTGGAGATGTCACGAGAGGTAGCCTCCGTGAGGAGTTGGATCACTGACATGTACTCGGCAACGTTATTGGTGGCGCTACCTAGGAAAATTCCCCAAGAACCAAGAATTTCTGACTCAGGAGTGTAGAGAACCCAAGCAGCTGAAGTAGTGTGTCTAGTGTGATGACTAGCACTGTCTGCGTATCCGACGTATGATAAGGAGGATGACGGCATCTGTGTGAAGAAAAAATATTTTAGATGATAAAAACACCTCAAAAACCAAAAAATATCTAGAGACATCAAAACAATAGGAAAAAATTATATACATAAAATTACAAAGCATACGCCTAGTGTGAAACTAGGCAAAATGCTTCTTTAGATAGAGCCTGTTTCGGGGCTCCTCGAGCAGAATTCCATTACAGTCTTGAAGTTCGTAAGCCCATTTTGAGAGAACTTTAGTGACGATGTAAGGACCAATCCATAATGGTTGGAGTGTTCCTGCCCCCAAGAGGTCATGTTTCTGATCATAGACTAGTAGAATGAGATCACCCTCTTGGAAAGAACGAGGCTTGACAGATTTGTCGTATTGAGCTTTGACTCAACGCTGGTGAGCTTCAAGTGCTAGTGTAGCATCTCGATGAGTTTCATCCAAATGATCGAGCGAGAGCAGGCACTCTTCTGCGGCAGTGGTGCCAAGCAGGAGTTCAACAGTGAGTTTGAGTGATGGAATTTCACACCCGATTGGAAGTATTGCCTCCAGGCCGAATGAAAGTTGAAATGGCATGAAGCCTGTGGTAGTTTTGACTGACGTTCGGTATGCCCATAATGTGGAATACAACTTCTGATGCCATGTGGTTTTATGGTTTCCGACCAATCGACGAATAATGGTTTTGAGGACGCCATTTACGGCTTCGACTTGACCATTAGCTTGAGGATAATAAGACAAAGATTGATCTTGAGGAAACCTAGCATGGATGTTAATTCGGTAATCATATGATTCTGAAAGTGGGATCCATGATCTGTAACAATAGATAGGGGTACGCCGAACCAACAAATTACCTGATTGAACAGGAAGAGAGCGGTTGTTTCGCCATCGGCCTTAAAAGTGGGAAGGGATTCCACCCATTTCGTAAAATAGTGGACTGCAACCACGATGTAGTTGTGTCCATTTTCCGAAGTGGGATTGCAGGTGACGAAGTCAATTCCCCATTTAGCGAAAGGACCAATGGAGATAGCCGGATGAAGGGGGCCAGGATGAGCACGCATTTTCTTCATGAAAATTTGACATGGATGGCACTTTTGGACTGCTGCAATGCAGTATTTAAACAAAGTGGGCCAATAAAAACCTGCACGTAGGATTTTTTGGGCAGTAGCTATGCTTGAAAGATGACCACCGCACGCCCCTGCATGGTAGTCATTCAAAACGCGTTTCGCTTCATTGAAAGTGAGACAACGCTGGATAATAGTATCGATACCACAGCGATATAATGTATCATTCAACACGAGGTAGTGCTTTTCCTGGTGGCAAATACGAAGACGGTTGTCGGACGCGAGAGTTGGGCGAAAGTGTTGGGTTTGTAGGTAGACCAAAATGTCTCCATACCATGGGTCCAAAGAATCGACCAAGTATACAGATTCATCAGGAAATGGATCATGAGCTACTTCTCTTGGGTCGATTCAGGGAAGATCCGATAATAATTCGGTGAAGACGAGGGATTTCTTTGCTTTGGTAGCCGTGAAAACCAAGTCAAATTGCTGGAGGATTACAATCCATTTGGAATATTTTCCTCCAATAATTTTTCTAGACAAGATATGTCACATGGGGTTCTCCAAAGCATTGACCGTAGTCTGTCACAGCAATATATAGTGTCGGAGTCGGGTGACGACAAAAACTACCGCCAGAGAAGGTTTCTCCACATGTGAATAACGTAATTTATGTCTGATTAGACCTTTGGACAAATATTATATCACATGTTCACTGTTGTCATCGTGTACTTGAACCAAAACCATTCCAAGTGAGGACGGTGAGGCTGCCAGGTAGAGGAGAAAGTCGCATGAGTAATCGGGGGAGCTAAGGAGTGGGGCTGAAACAAGTGCATGTTTTAAAGGATCAAATGACCGTTGAGCTTGGTCATCCCACAAATATAGTGTTCCTTTCTTCAGTAATCGCATAAATCCTTTCGTCATCTTGGCATAGTTAACGATGAAACGATGTAAAAAGTTTTCCTTCCCTTGCAAACTTTGGAGTTGAAGGATGGATTGTGGTGCCAGAAATTTGACAATCGCCTTAACTTTATCGGGATCAACCCTAATCCCATGCTTGGAGACAATGAAACCTAACAGACGTCCTGACTCGACCATAAATACGCATTTATGAGGATTCAAACATATATTGTAGAATCTGCACCTAGCAAAAATTTCTTTTAGATGAGCCAAGTGATCATGTCGTTTCTTGGAATGGGTCGGAAGGTCATCTAAGTAAGCCTATACAATATGTCGAATGTCGTGAAAAGCGTAGTCCATAGCCCGTTGAAAGGTTTCTCCAGCATTCTTCAAGACGGCTAAGGAGTTACGATACTTGATGTGCCCAAGACAGATAAAGAAGTTTTATCTTTGGTCTTCTTTTTTAATCGCGATCTGGCTATGCTTGAGAATCCATCCATGAAGGAAAAGGTCGCATCGACACAATCTTTGAGAATCTGATCTATGAATGATGTGGATAATTGTATTTGGGACAAGCGGTGTTCATATCGTGATAATCAACACAAACTCGGATGGTGCCTTATTTTTAATCTCGGGAACCGGATTGAAACCACATTATGTCGAAAAGGCTTGAGGATAGATGAAACCGAGGCGTTTAGTAATTTTCTACCTCAATTTTGATGGTGGCCGCTTTGCATGGGTGGATAGGTTTGAGTTGCTGCCGAACTGGTTTGGCATTGTCATAAATCTTGATTTCATGCTCGGCTATAGATGGGTCTATGCCGAGCATTTCTTCATAAGACAAAGCGACCACATCGCGGAATTCCTTGAAAAGGGATGTGAAGCATGCAATTTCCTTAGGATTGCAATCTTCTCCAATATGAATATTTTCCACAATACCCATTTTGACTGAGATATCAATGAGCATTGTCTTAGAAATATTACCCATGCTCCCTTCTGAATCGATAGTTTGAACTGTCGTGTAAGCGGAGGGAACCATCTCAGGTGGGTCAAAGGATGGGATTTCAGTATTTATCACGTTTGAGTCGATCATCGAAGCGCGATGGTGAAACTCTCCCCAAGGTCGTTCTTCTAGAGACATGATCTCTTGAATAGCTTCATCTGTAGGCAAGACTTCATTGAGGAGATCCTTAGAGAGAACTGTGCTGGGTGGGAGGTTTGTACCTTTGGTCGAAACCATAGTAGTGGAGGGTTCAGATGTAATTTGGATGGCTTGGTAGGCCAACTCAGCTAGTGAGAGCGGCATCCGATCTCCATAGGAATCAATGTTTGAAGGTGCGGGGAGGATTCATGGGTCAATAGAGCCATCGAAAGTGGTGGATATCATTGCAACCATATTTGGGATCTCTGGCGGCAGGAGAGGAAAACAACCCAGTAGGGAAGATGCCTTCAGAAGACCGGTACCAATAATGACGTAAGAGTCATGAAAGCATCCTATTAGGGGTACATTGCTACTTGGTAACGTGTAATAATCCAGAGTGTAGAAGGATAACTGATCCACTATGACTATTTTCCCATCCAATGGAAATAGGATGAGTTGGAAGACCGAAGAAACAATGGCGGTCATGGCATAAGACCAACTGCGACCGAGCAATAGACTATAGTCGAGATGGTGATCTATGACTTCAATATCCACGGTTACCATTTTCCCACTCAAAGTGATGGGAAAGCTATTAAGGTATCCTTTGGGAGAAAGCTTGTGACATGCATGAAGTCGAAGCACCTTTGTTTATGACAGCGTGATGGATTGGTCTTCCTTTAGACACAGCTTTGCCACCCGGAATGCGAGTTGGTGTGAGGAGCGAGAGTCGAGATTTTCCATATCAAAGATAGCTATCATGGAGTCCTAGGGGTCTATTCCATGATAGCTAATGAAGCTCATCTTTGTGTTGGGGTCTTTTGTTTTGATAGTTTGGAAAATTAAAAGACAAGGCAACATCGAACCAATCTTTAGAGTTCTAGGATCTAGTCCTCCTATTCTCAGAGAGGGATCTCTCAAATTATTTGTTTTTTGCAAAGGTTTGTCTTGTTTTCTTTTGAGTATTGTTTTTAGACTAGTTATTAAGTGCAAGTGTTTGTTTGTTTGGTTGAATGACATAGCAGAACATGAAAGGTCTAGGAAAGATAGGTAGAAAGGAGAAGTGTCAGATTCATTGGGCAATGGAGTCAAGAAGAATTTATGACAAACTTATCAATGGATATGGGATATCAAAGGGAAAATCTAACTTGGCCATAGGATCCTTTGGTTTTTTGGAATGAGATGGACATCAATGATTTGGAAAGAGAGTTTGAATTCTCAACAAAGGGAATTTGAAAACATAATTTGAACAATAAAGAGGTATTTAATAGACAGGGCTAACCATGAATTCTACAAACCACACTTTAAGCAAATAATGACTTCAAAACAACTTCTAAAATGAAATCTAAGATTCGGGAGCACATCCTATTTCCTCAAAGATTTTATTTCAATTGACTTAGAAAACATAAAAGATTCACTGATAATTGTAGTCATAGAAGAGGGAACACCTAAAAACATCTATGATCACAACTATAAAGACCTTTAAAACAAATTTTCAAGCAAGGACAAAGGGCATGATGAAAACATACCTCCTTGGCTAACTATAAACAATGGTACTTCAAAGGGAGACTTCAAAAACAGCTTTCAAGTGGCAGCAGACAAGCAGGGAGAACCATAAATCATACTGAAACCAACTATTTGAACTATTAGAGAAATAAACAAGCATGAGGACTAAAGAGAGAGATTAAAGACTCTAAAATATGTCAGCAGAAGAAAACATAAAACAGTGAAGGATGAACAGGTCTAAGGTGCTTCTAGGAGTCATTTCTTAGCCTAAAACTTTCATCCTACTGTAGTAAGCATTTATGGAACAAAATGAAAACAGAATAAAACAACAAACAGATCAGAATACTTCACTAAAAACCAAGCTCATGGATCCAATGATAGAGCCTTCTCAAGAACAAGCATGTTTCAACATCATCAAGCTTCCAAGACTTCAATTTCTTCCTCAACTTCAGAAAGACTATGTATTATTTCAAAGAGTTTCAGTATTACAACTAGTGAACAATCAACCAACAACTTCTCATCTTCTTCAAAAGTATTTATAGAAGAAATGAGGAGGTGGAAGAGTTTTTAGGATTGAAGTGTAATAAATTCTACACTAAATGCAACTCCTAGCCTTGAAAACCATGCAAGGCCTAAGGAAGGAGAGCATTGAATTATGATTCTGTTCCATTTACTCTGTTTCTGTCTTTTTGGGCTTAATGGGCAAAGATATTGACTTCGAGGCCTATTTATCCTTTACAATAACTTCACTGACAGTCTAGAATTTGTTCTTTCTTTGGTAATAACTGTTCAGGTGTCTTTATGCAAATATCTTCGAATTGGGCAATAAGTAGACCTTCTCTTGATTTATTTTAGCCTTCAGGTGGCTCTTTCGTAGCTGGGGGATTCAATTAGCCTCTGATGTGGCTGTGGAGGCTTTTTACTGATATTTCTTTTTTTTTTACCTTAAAACATCTTTAATCTGCTTCGGTCTGTGTTTTAGGCCTAATTAGGCCTTGATCTTCATTTCTTGTCTTTTATTCCTCGCTGACTGTGGATTAGGCATTTGATTCTTGAATTGGTGCCTTAATCCCTTTAAACTCTTTTTGAAACCATTAATCTTCACTTATGCACTGATCTTCACTTTTTACACTGATACTCTTCATCTAATTGATTTTTACTGTGTTTTACTGTGTTGCAGGTGCACAAAAGGTTTACATAATATCACCGATGCTCATGAGGCACGGAAAAAATCATAGTTTTAAACCTTGTAGATCCCTTTTCTTCATGAATAATTTTCTGTGGATCGTCATCCTTGGTCTTTCGTTTCATTTAAATCTGTGGGAAAAACCTTTACAACCTGCAAAAAACACACAAAAGTTATAAAAATCCTGCGAGGGTAGGTTTAAACTGCTTCGGAGGTTTTTTGGTACGGGGGCGAACTGGAGCCATTGGATTAGAATAATCAATGGTGGAGATTGCTCAATCGAGTCATTAGGGAGGAGATTAGGTAAAAATCAAATGGTGGTAAGGTTAAAACAGGACCGTCTGATTAGAATAATGAACGGTCGAGATCAAGCGACGAAGTCTTTTGGGAGCAAATCTGGCGAAAAGTGAATGAGGGTGAGATTAAGTCAGGACCATCCAATCTCAAAGATCGACAGACAGGATCAAATCTGGAGTTACATTGCGGAGGGGGAAGTGGTATAGCAGAAAAACGACAGTGGCTTTCGCATTGCGTTTGAGTGGTTTTAGATTTTGGCCAAAAAAAATGCGATATAGGTCAGCGTTCGACACGTGTCTTTTCAAAACCGCTTATATCGCGTAATTTTTTGGTGTTAACATTCAAGAGAAGAAACTACGCGATATGTAGTTTGAGCCTTTGGATGATGGGTAGAAGATCCAATGGTGCGAGTTGAGAATGATGGATGAAGAGCTGCGGGGTGAAAAAGGTACGCGGGGTCCATGGTGATGTCAGCAAAATTAGCACACAATGGATAGTGAAATAGGCTATCCAATTGTTAAATTCCTTTGATAAATGGTTATGATAAAAAAAAAGGAGTGGATGTGAAGAAATGCAGGGAAAGGGAAATAGGCAGAAGAATGGGGCCTAATGGCCTTTGATATTTGAAGATCGATGGTCAGGATTCATTAAAAACCTTTTTGTCGAGAAACCAAAATATACAGGGAAAGTAAGGTTTCAAAGGAAATTGGTGGAGAAAAGAGGGGAAGAGAGGGATCCAATTTTTATAAAGGGTGGAAGGAAGGATGAATGTGGGCCGTTGGATTATGAGCAGATCAACAGTAGAGATCTGATCACAGGATTTCATCGACGGAAGGAAAAGGCAGAGTGGCGATGAAATATGTCGATGCGATTGAACGTGGACGGTTAGATCTAAGAGAGATAAATGGCCAGGATTAAATTGGTGGGTTGATGTCTGAGGGACCACAAGATGGATGAGCGCGATGCATAAAGTGCGGATTGTCAAATCTTGGTGGAATGAACGGTCAGGATTTAATTGCATCAGAGAAAAGGAAAGGGGTCACAACTCTAGGGCTTTTGATTTTGCGATGCGTGATTAAGCGCTGACCATTGGATTGGTTTTAGAGATCAACGGTGGAGATTTAATCGGTGGGCACAATGGTGAATGGTTATGATAGAGCACGATTAAATCTGAGCCGTTGGTTCTTGTGGATTCAACGGCTGAGATTTAATCACAAGATCAGCATCGGAGGGAGAAAAGGGCAAAGGAAAAAGGGAAAACTGCGATTGCCGATTTGCGATGGAACGAGAGATGTCAATCTGAAAACTAGATCGATGGTCAGGATTTAATCGTGAAGGAAAAAGGCGGAACGATGGGTTTGGAGAGGGAGTGATATGGATCGTTGGATCTGGGCTTTAATGGATCAGATCAACGATCGAGAAATAATCGCAAGAACGCATCGACGGGAGGCAATAAACCATGAAAATGCGTCAAATGAATATTTATGATGCGATTGTATATTTGCGATGAGATTTTAGCCAATGACCATTGATCGATTTAGATCGACGGTCGATATTTGTTGAAAGTTTGAACTGTCAGGTTTTATTGAAATACAAAGGAAAGTCGGGCTTTTACGAAAATACAAAGGAAAGTTGGGTTTGGGAAAGAGTTTTAAGCCCTTTAGCGCCCAATTGCGGGGCTTTCAGTCTTATGAGAAGCGGGGGTTATAGGAGTTAAGCCCTCAGGGGATAAAGTTCTATATAATGTAATATGAGTGTTTTTAGGCTAGAAAACAGGGTTTTTAAGCCAATTTGCGGATTCCGGTAGGGAAAAAAGGAATTTTTAAACCAAATGAAAGGTGAACGAATGGTTTAAAAGGGTGTTTGGAATGATTTAGAAGTTATATAAAGGTTTTTTGAGGGGTTTTACAGAGGAAAAAAGGGGATGAAAATGGGGTTATTCATGAGTGGTAGGAGGGGTAAAATGAAGGGAAAAGTGGGTTTTTAAGCAGTCTTCTTTAGGCAAACAACAGATTTTTCAGGTTTATGAGGGAAACAACGGTGAAGATTAACCATAAATATTAGTTATCTTCATAAAAACTTCAAAGATGATAGGTTTTCAAAGGGGAATTATTCTCTTGAAGTTTTGAAGAACAAAATTAGCCACTTTTTGGTATAACAAAATTTATCAGTGGCTAACAGTGGCTCCACTTGGGGAAGACAACTGGTTATCTAGGTGTCTAGAACCTTAGCTGCAAATCTCTAGCTTCCATTAAACCAGTGCCTTAATCCATTGGGAAGTAACCTTTGTTTTTTTATGATCTCTACAACAATTTTAAAACAATGGAATTCTGTCAAAACAACATGTCTACCTACCCATTCCTAATGATCCTAACATTTTTTATTCTTTTTAGAGTGCATTTAGACTGGAAAAATCTCTTCAAAAACATTTTATTCTTTTGAAAAACAAAAAAATAATCTAATTCTAATCTTATTCCTCCATGAAATCAGTTTAAACAGTTGAGTTGATAAGCTTCTCTACCTAACTACTGTCTGTAAGGATTAGACTGTCTAACAGACTTTCATTCTATAAATTCAAAAGAAAAAATTTAAAATCAAACAAGCCAAGATTGAACAATCTAACTTGTTGCTAATCTATGGCATAAAAACAAGTTGCTCATAGACTAAAATTGGCAGAAAATTTAAAACAAAATGTGAAGGCTTAAGATCTGAAAATTAAAACTTCCTTCATTATCTTCTTCAGCTCTGATTTTGAATTTATTTGAGCTGTCTTTTCTCTCTTTCAGGTTCAAGTTTTAAGCCTTTTAGAACCAGTTTTTCGTCAATATCATAGGTTCAAGTTTTGAGCATGTTTGAACCTTCTTTCTTGTAACCTAATCTACCTTACTGATAAGCCAAGATTGAGCTGTTTGGAAAATCTAATTCACTAACCTATTAGCAGTAAATTGAAAAGCTAATTAGTCATGATTAGGCTGTATTGCTAAATAGAAGTTTGTTTTTTAGGAGTGGCATTTGAGCTTGCACACTTTTAGATTTTGTTTCTCTTTTTTGGTATGGGGTTGCACCTTTCCTGTTTTACAATCTACCCTCTTTTCTCTTTTCTATTGTTTTTGGATTTTTATTTTTCTAACTTTGAATGCAATGTTTAAAAAATGATATTTACAATGGAAAATAAAATGCTTTGAAACTCATGACTCTTGGCAGAAGTAATGCTTGAGCATCCTGCCATTGACAAGACCTCCATATAAATCTTCTCCATTCAATTCCTTTAGAAAAAATGCATTTTGACCCCTCTCAACATGAATAAATATGGTCCTTTCCACAAGTTCTCAAACTTGCCATGTTTTCTCTTCTCTTCTCTTCTTGAATCCCATTTAAGAACAACATTTCCAACTTGGAAATTTTTTCCCTTAGTCCTCTTGTCAAATAACTTCTTGATATTTTATTGGACTAACTGTGTTGTTTTATAGACTTCTTCCCTAGTCTGCTGTAAATGAATTGTTTGGTTGATTCTTCTCTGCATATCATTCTCTTCAATTTGCACTTCTTGAAGGAGTTTCATGACTGGAACTCCTAATGAGGTTGTAAATATTGCATCCATGCCATAAGCTAGCTGATAGGGGGACATATTTTTTTATTTCTTTGTAGTTAATATATCAACCCATAAGGCATGAACCAGCTTACTGTGCCATGATTTCTGATTCTACTCCAACGAATTTTTGATGATATTGATGAGGCTTTTGTTGGAGGATTCAGCTAATTCATTTCCTTGGGGATAGTAGGCAGTAGAATGGCCCAAGGTAATGTGGTATTTGTGACAAAAATCAACCATTCTTTTGGATTTAAAGGCAACAACATTATCTGTTATGATTTTTCTAGGACAACCAAATCCGGATAGGATATTTGTTTCAAGGAACTTGATAATGATAGAATCAATAGCATTCCTAGAGGGTATAGCTTCTATCCATTTGGTAAAGTAGTAAGTGGCAGCGAGGATCCACTTATGTTGGGCTGAGGAAGATGGGTGAATTTCCCCAATCAAGTCCAAGCCCCATTGTTGAAAAGGTGACTCAACATTGATATGATGTAAAGGTAAGGGGAGGAGTTTTCTTTTGCCATAAAAAGTTTGACACTTATGGAAAGACATGACTAACTTCTGAGTGTCTGAGAAAAGGGTGGGCCAATAGTGACCAGATTTAAGGATATTTTTTGTTGTGGTCTTCCAGTAGAGGTGTCCTCCACATTCTCCTTCATGCAGCTCATGCATTATTTTTCCTGCATCATATTCAAGTAAACATTTAAGAAAAATTCCAACAACATTTTTCCAATACAATACCCCATCTAAGATGAAATAACTTAAATATTTCTGTTTCAAAAATCTAACTTTAGTTTTAGACAAAGAAGGAGGGGCATTCAAATACAAAAGCACATAAATGATGTCATCATACCAAGGATAATTCAGAAATGTTTCTTCAATGAAAGGGGCAGTGAATTCTTCTACTTCTTCCAACACATCTACCATGTTCATATCAAGTGCTTGGAATTTTGACTCGGCCATGAGTTTTGCTAATCCCTGCCCTTTAATCAGTTTGGTGGGCCTGATTTCTAAGTCATATTCAAGAATAGTTTCAATCCATTTTCCCATTCTACCATCAGGGTCTTGACTTAGAATATCCTTGACAACAGTATGTGGAACAAAAGCAATTATGTGAGAGTGTAAAATGTAGACTCTAAAGTCCTTTAATGCGTTCACTAATGCTAAGGCTTTCTTCTCCATGATGTTATATTTGAGAGGAGAATATCTTAAGGCCCTACTAAAAGAGGATATTGGTTGTTCTTTCCCCAAGTAATTATTTTGAAGTAATACTATAGCTATTGTATGTTCAGATGCAAAAGAAAAGATATAAAAGTCTTTGGTGAAATCTAGACTAATTAAGACTGGTGTTTGAGTGAGAGCTTGTTTAACTAGTTCAAATGATTTTTTAGCTTGTGTAGTCCACTTCACACCTACCTCTTTCTTAAGCATGTTTGTAATGTTTTTTAATAGCTCAACAAGGTTGGGGATAAACCTCCTAAAAAAATTAATCTTCCTAATGAAATATTGTAATTCTTTGAGGCTTATTAGATGGTTGATTTGCAATATGCCATCTATCCTTTTAGGGTCTACTTTGATTCCTTCTTCTGAAATTATGTGACCAAGAATTTTACCTTCTTGGAGACCAAAGAGTGTCTTCTTGGGATTCAAAGATAAGCCAAATTTCCTACACTTCTCAAAAAAAATTCTCAAGTGAATCAAATGTTCTTCATCAGTTTTTGAAAAAACAGTTATGTCATCAAGGTAAATGATTATAAAATAGCCAATATCTTCAGAGAAGGCTATGTCCATGGCCCTTTGGAAGGTGGCCCCTGCATTCATCAAACCAAATGGCATTTTGACATACATAAAGATGCCCCAAGGTGTAGTAAAAGCAGTCTTATGTTGATCACTTGGGAGCACTAACACCTGATTGTAGCCTGAGAACCCATCCAACAATGATATTCTTTTTGACCCAACTACCCTTTGAAGTATATGGTCCATCTTGGGAAAGGGGTAGTTGTCTTTTAGGGAGGCTCTATTTAGATTTCTGAAGTCAATACAGAGCTTGATTTCTCCTGTCTTTTTCCTAATAGAAACTAAGTTTGATACCCACTCTGAATATCTAATTGGTACTATAACCTAGCATCATGCATCTTTTCAAATTCTGCCTTAACTAAAGGTAATAAAACAGGGTTTATCCTCCTTAGTTTTTGTTTGAAAGGTTTTTGATTTTCCTTAAGAGGGATTTTGTGCTAAATGATGCTAGTATCATAAGATTTTAGATCTTTGTATCCCCAAGCAAAAACATCTTTAAACTCTTTGAATAGCTCTATGTATTGCAATTTTATGTGAGCTGGGAGAGTGTCGGATAGTTTAATCCTCTTGGGTTCTGCTAGGCTGCCTATGTTACATTCTTCTATATCTGTTTCCACAGGCTCCATTCTTGGTTCTTTGGCCACATCATTTAAATCAAAGAGGTGTTCTAAAGGTGTGAGACCCCTTGGAATTGTATCATTCTTGCATTGTAAAACTTCCAAGTCTTTCTGGTCTGCGTTTTAAATTAATTCTACTTCAAAAGGATTCTCATATTGATTTATATCAGTAGAATATGTCATTTCTATCTCTAGGATTTTTTTATTGTTAAAACAGTCTTCTTCATGGCTGGTTTCTGATGTTGGTCTGTCAAAATCATTTTCTGATTTTAGGAAATCATCTATGTGTTTGTCAGAGTCAAACACTTGCTAGTGATCCTCATTATCAGACACTGCAGGCCTGTGTTTTACCTTTACACTAAACTGTTCATTTATTTCAGGTATTTGGAAATTGCTAGCATTGAAGGCAAGTTCATTTGCTAAATGATTTTGTGCTCTTGGAATGAAAATGAGTTCATATTTTTCAAAGGTCTTCAATAAATCAAGGGCAGCATTTCGATGTTCTCTAAGTCTTGGGTTTCTAGCTGAATATTCTCCTTTGATTTGTCTTATGATAAGTTTATAATCTCCTAGGATTGATATCCTTTGGGCTTCTAATTGTTTAAGCAATTGTAAGCCAAGGAGAAATGCTTCATATTCAGCAATATTGTTTGTGCATGGAAAATCCAGTTTATATGAAAAACTCTGATTTGTATTTTGAATCCATACACCTGCCCCTGCACTTGTTTTATTACAAGATCCATCAAATTTTATTTTTCAAAGTATATTTTCCTCATTTTCATTTTCTTGTTGTTGTTGATTGCCAATGTTTTGTATCTGGTTTGAGGGAAGTTTTGATTGTTCTGGTAAACTGATTGGCTATATGTTTTCCTTTTCTTGTTGAGTGACTTCATCTTCATTATACAAATTAAAAGAATCTAGACTTGATTGAATAGAATAGATTGGAGAGTTATTTGGTTTATCTATATTGCTCACCATGTATTTCATATGGGATTCCCTGTATAATCTTCTGTTTTGGTTAAAAACAGGGATGGTGGCATAATACATGTCCATTTGAAGGCTCCCCTGAAGTTTGGCTCCCCTTGATCTTGATAAGAGCATGCCATACTTTGGGGGAATGTCAGCTACAACTATGTCCATTACTAGACTGTTAGCAGGGATTTGAGATAAGTTAACACATAAATCTTTGATTAAACCCAAGCATTTGACTCTGCTTGAGTCAAAGGAATACAAATCCTTGTATGGTTTAGTAATTTATAAGCCTAAGATTTCCATTACTACTTTGGGCATAAGACTATGTGAAGCTCCAGAGTCTAACATGGCATTGTGTAAAATCCTATCATGAATATTCAGACTGACATAGAAGGGAGGGACAACTCCTTCTTGGTATTTTCCTTCATCTTCTGGACCAAATAACAACTCAGTCTTGTCATCTATCAATTTTAAAGTGTCAGTATCACTTCCTAAGTTCAAAGCTTTCAAAACTTGGTTTTTGTACACTTCTTGGGTTACTAGTTCAGCTAGAGGTATGGTAATTTTTATTTTTGCAATCTCTCCCTCAAGGTTGAAAGGAAAAATTGATTTGGTCATATTTACATCTGTTTTTTCAATTGAATTCCTTTCAGCAATTTTGATTTACTGAACTTTGTTTGGACTACTAATTGGGATAGTTTTATTAGGTCCACTAGCTGAAGTGATAGGGATGCTTTGCTCAACATTGGGCTGGCTACTTTTCTCTTTGTTTGAATCTGGTTTCTTAGCCAAAATGTTTGGTTTATCTACTGTTTTCTTAGGCTGATTTTGTGCATTTTTCTTAATAGCAGTGCTAGTGTTTTTATATTTCAAATTTTCTATGTTCCCTGTGCTCCTAAGATCATATTGTTTTGCACCTCCATGATTGTATTTTCAAACCCCAATCTATAATCATCAAAATCTTCATAGGTGTTTGTATTTTGGTCAGAGAAGAAACATTATTCTTCTTTAGTGAGGAAAACATCATCCCCACTGTCTGATCCAATCAAGTTTACATGACCTTCTCCCAACCTTTCAATCTCCCTATCTTCCTCATATTGATCTACATAGTTTTGTTGGAAGGGAGGTCTAATCTGTTGGTCATTTTCTTTTTGCTTATCTTGATTGTTTTCTCTTCTATAATTCTAATTTCTATTTCTATTTTGGTTGTTTTGAGGTTCTCTTGGTGGCACTCTATCATTCAAGTTGATATTTTCAAGCACCCTCTCCATTACCTTCACTAGGTTGTCAATTTTGGTGTCAGAAGTTGAGGTTGAGGGTACAATGTCATCTTTATAAGTTACCCTCTTCTTTGATCTCAACCTATTTCTTTTCTCAATTATGTTTGCTTCTACACTCACAGCCCCCTTCTGCATGTCTTCTAGAGTTAAGTAATCTCTCTCTCTTAATTGATAGGCCATTTCAGCATCAAAACCTTCAGGGTATCTTACTAAGGCCATGCCTTGGGGAGGTTTCATGTGAGGTGGAAGAGCATTGTAAACACTGTTAAACCTAGTGGAGTAGTCATGAACACTCTCTCCTAGATTTCTTTTGAGACTACTATACTCCGCTAATATTTGGAGAGGGTTCTTTTTGGTTTCCCATTTGTTTATCAATGTTTGATGCAAAGAAGGGAGATCATTAATGTTGTTAGGAGGTAAGTTTTTAAACCACTTCTTTACATCTCATCCTAAAATTTGGGCAAATATTCTCATATTAATGGTCTCTTCTTCTATCTCCATGTAATCAAATTCATCTTCCATCCTATCTACATGATGTTGAGCTGTGGTAGATTCTTTTCCAGTGAAATGAGGTATTTTGGATTGGTATTCATTTGGTAAGGTTAGCAGATGTTGTGGTAACACTAATGGGGCATACCATGTTTCCATGGTTGGAAGGAAAGGTGGATTTACAAGCATGTTTCAACATCATCAAGCTTCCAAGACTTCAATTTCTTCCTCAACTTCAGACAGACTATGTGTTATTTCAGAGAGTTTCAGTATTACAACTAGTGAACAATCAACCAGCAACTTCTCATCTTCTTCAGAAGTATTTATAGAAGAAATGAGGAGGTGGAAGAGTTTTTAGGATTGAAGTGTAATAAATTCTACACTAAATGCAACTCCTAGCCTTGAAAACCATGCAAGGCCTAAGGTAGGAGAGGATTGAATTATGATTCTATTCCATTTACTCTGTTTCTGTCTTTTTAGGCTTAATGGGAAAAAATATTGACTTCGAGGCCTATTTATCCTTTACAATAGCTTCACTGACAGTCTAGAATTTTTTCTTTCTTGGGTAATAACTGTTCAGGTGTCCTTATGAAAATATCTTCAAATTGGGCAATAAGTAGGCCTTCTCTTGATTTATTTTAGGCTACAGGTGGCTCTTTGGTAGCTGGGGGATTCAATTAGCCTCTGATGTGGCATTCGAGGCTTTTTACTAATATTTATTTTTGTTTTACCTTAAAACATTTTTAATCTGCTTCGGTCTGTGTTTTAGGCCTAATTAGGCCTTGATCTTCATTTCTAGTCTTTTATTCCTCGCTGACTGTGGATTAGGCCTTTGATTCTCAAATTGGTGCCTTAATCCCTTTAAACTCTGTTTGAAATCATTAATCTTCGCTTATGCACTGATCTTCACTTTTGACACTGATACTCTTTATGTGATTGATTTTTACTGTGTTTTACTATGTTGTAGGTGCACAGAAGGTTTACATAATATCACTGATGCTCATGAGGCACGGGAAAAATCATAGTTTTAAACCTTGTAGATCCCTTTTCTTCATGGATAATTTCCTGTGGATCGTCATCCTTGGCCTTTCGTTTCATCTAAAACTGTGGGAAAAACCTTTACATCCTGCAAAAAACACACAAAAGTTATAAAAATATTGCAAGGGTAGGTTTAAACTGCTTTGGAGGTTTTTGGGTGGGGGGCGTTTTGAGATTGCAACAAGATGATGAGCTTAGTGAAAAGAGTCGCCTTCACTAAGTGGGCCTGCAGGCTATTTTTGGCGCAAAGTCTATTTTTAGACTATGTCTATTTTTAGACATGTCGATCATATTCTATGAGTTGCAAGATGCTATTTGTGGATGTTTGGTCAAGTTGGAAAAATAGATGGACTTCTATTTTTAGACATATTGGGCGGAATCTATTTTTAGATTGCCAGTCTAAAAATAGATATGTCGAATATTATTAGCTCTTAATAATATTTGGACTCTAAACATTACCTTATTCTCTTGGAGCACTTCAGTTAAGTGCACAGATGTGGCACAGGAGCTGACAGAAGGAATTACACTATTCCTAAGGGTTATGTGGAGCTATTGCATGGATACTTCAGTTAGAACTCATGTGACAGAGTTTGGTGGAGTTGATTGAGGAAGTTAGTGGAGTTGTATTCAATTTAACTAATCTAAACATAGTTGAGATATTTGTATTCAGTTTAACTAATTGATACAATTAGTGAGAGTGGTGTGAATTAATTATTAATTAATTCACTAATTATAAACTCATTAATCAACTAAAAAATACATCAGTTAACTTCAGTGCATGGACAGTTTCAGTGGAGACCAGTGCAGAGATAGGTGAAAGAGCAAAGCAGACTCACTGGCTTATGACTATATCGTTGCATGATTTGGTAAATCAGTTGATTTGAGATGCCAATTAGATTGCTATGCATGTTTAGGTGTTCTTAAGTTAATTATATCATTCTTCACAGAGATTGTGCAAGAGAGGCAAAGCAACAAAGTGAGACTGGAGCATGTGTTTTGCTAGATCTAGCTTGATTAGTGTGTAACAATTGGAGATTGTACTGAGAGCTTGTGAGGAGTTTGTACAATGATTGTTACATGATCTCTATCATTATAATATACAGATAGTTGGGGGTTTTCAGCTTTAAGCTTTCCCATAAATACTGTGTTTATATGTGTGATTGTTTATGATTTTAATGTGCGCATGCGATTGTTTATAATTCCGCAAATTGATGATCAATAGTAGAAGAGGTTATGTATTAAATAGTTAAAATAGTGTGTGATTAGGAGAATCTCGGTGTATAACATATCAGTTATCAAATTTATACATGGTATCAGAGAAATATTGATCATTGGAGCAATTGCAAAACATTGAAGCGGTTGAGTTTTGAGTTGGTGGAATTCGAATTTGCGGTAGTGTTTTCTTGGTGTTGAAGTTGAGATGTGTTTCAAAGGATTGTGATTGGAGTATGCCCTTGAGGGTAGCTCGAATTATATTGCATGGAAGGATAGGATGGAGGTGGTGTTGGATGACAATGGGTTGAAGGATTTCATAGATGCAAAAATTCCAAAACCTACTTCTAGCAATGCTGCCGCACTTGACGCATGGAAAAAGAAGACATCAAAGTGTCGAAGGATTCTATTGGAAGGTGTGAAGGATCTATAGTGTCTGGGCCTTCATGGTAAAGCTTCTCCATTCTTGATGTAAAACGCTGATAGATTGCTCCTGTGCCAAGAGCCACTGTGAGGAAGTTGGCTTTCAAGGATAAACTCAGAACATAAAAATGGAGAAAGGCTTACGTGTTTGGATTCCATTTACGAAGTTTCCACTGCAAGGATGAGTCGGGAAGTTTGAAGATGATTGAGGACGAGGACTTGGTGAGCTTGGCTCTCCTTGGGCTTCCAAAGAGTTGGCATTCCTATTAGGACTCTGTCAATGGTCGGGAGAAATTGCTAGGATGGGAGCGACTTTGGTCGGATCTTGTGCAAGAGGAGATAAGGTGAAGTACTAGGGATGGATCTTCATCAAAGAACTCAGATGAAGAAAATTGCGCTTTGGCTGCCAAAGAAAGGAAAGGGAAGAGCAAGAAGAATTCTTCTCAATCTGGTGCAAAAGGCAAGAAGCAGGACATGTCCAAGGTGAAGTGCTTTCACTGTCACCAACACGAACATTACACCACTAATTGTCCACAGAAGAAGAAAAATAAGCAGGTTGCTGGATCTGTAGCTGCAGAGGCCTTAGCCTTGTAGTTTGAGCTGGATTTTTCACCGATCGCATGCTTGGTCTCAAGTATGATGGGTTCAGTGTGGTTTCTTGACAGTGGTGCGTCTTTTCATATGACTGGAGAAAAATATTTGTTTACTGATATGGATGAGAAAGATATTGGAGTGCACATCGAGATGGGCGATGAGGGTAGATACAGTGCGACCGGTATCGGTACCATTTCCTTTGAGAGGGAGTCTGGTAAACCCTTCGTATTGAAGGAAGTGATGCATGTTCCAGGATTGAAGAAGAATCGATCTCATGGGCCATGTTAGAAGACAAGGGATATGATGTTGTCTTTAGCGAGGGAAAGGCTTTCCTGCACAGTAAGGCAACTGGTGAAACCCAGAGGATAGGGGTTCGAGTTAAGAACCTTTATCAATTGTAGGTAGATGGCTGTATAGCAATGGCAGGCAAGGCAGAAGGAGTGGTGAGCCAAGATGATGGCGAGCTGTGGCACCAGAGATTGGGCCACCTTCACCATGGAGCTTTGAAAATTTTGCAGCAGATTTCTACTGGGCTTCCCAAAGGTACAATTGCACAGTTAGATCAGTTCAAGGGATGTAGTTTGGGAAAATTTGTGAAAGCCAGCTTTAATGAGAAGGATAGTCATGCCACGATGATCCTTGAGAGAATTCACACACGTGTGTGGACCTTTCTCAGTAGCTTTGACAGCAAAGGACAGGTACTATGTGATATTTGTTGATGATTTTTGTTGTAAGTGCTGGATCTTCTTCATGCAGAAGAAGAGCGAGACATACTCAAATTTATGTGAGTTCAAGGAACTAGTTGAGAAAGAATCAGGGAAGCAGGTGAAGGCTCTTAGGATCGACAATGGTGGTGAATTCATCTCTGGCAAGTTCAAGGACTTTTGCAGCGCAGAAGGAATTCGAAGAGAGCTCATAGAACCTCATAACCCACAGCAAAATGGGGTTGTGGAGTGAAAGAACAGAATGATCGTGGGTGCTGCATGGGTGATTTTGCATGATCAGGGCCTGCCCCATACACTTGTGGGCTGAGGCATGCAAAACCGTTGTCCTCACAAGATACTTGGCATGAGTACACCCGAGGAGGCGTTTTCTGGTAAGAAGCTTGATATTTCCCATTTGAGGATTTTTGGTTCACCTGTTTACATTCATGTGACGAAGGATGCTAGGAAGAAGCTGGAGCCGATTGCAGAGGTTGGGATATTTTTGGGGTACACTAATACACCCCACAACTATCATGTGTATTTGCTAGACAGTCGCAATATTGTTGTGCAATGGGATATTAAATTTCATGAGGAGAAAGCCATGAAGTGTTCGCTTGAGAGGGAGCCACACTTGCATGCAGATGAGGAGCTATTAGTTCCTAAGGATGAGCCTCAGGATGTGGATCAGCCACAAGAGGAGGTTCATGGAGTGGAAGAGACCACTTATGCAGCGCCAACCATGAGAGGGCAGAAGAGCACTACAGAAGCTGAGCGACTAGCTCAAGATGCAGAGAGGATTGTAGGAGCACCTACATCACAGCGTAGAAAGAGATAGTCACCTGACTGGTATACTGGATACATGGCTCTTATGAGCAAGTGTATCATGACGGAGCCATCCTCTTTCGAGGAAGCTGTGGAGGATCACGCATGGGTAGATGCCATGGTGGAAGAGTATGATTTGATCGTCAGAAACAGTGCATGGGAGATTGTCCCAAGGCTAGAAGGGAAATTAGTGGTGGGTTTGATATGGATCTACAAAGTGAAGCAAGCAGCTGATGGGAGTGTGGAGGAGTAAAAGGCAAGATTTGTTGCCTGAGGCTTATCACAGATTGAGGAGATCGATTACGAGGAAACCTTTGCACCTGTCGCAAGGTATTCTTCCATACGGATGATCCTAGCTCTCTCAGCGCAGATGGGGTGGCACATTCATCAGATGGATGTGAAGACTGCGTTCCTCAATGGAGTGATTGAGGAGGAGGTGTACATAGAGTAGCCCGAAGGTTCTGAGATCTTCAGCAGCGAGTCGCATGTGTGCAGGCTCAAGAGAGCATTGTATGGGTTGAAACAAGAACCTCGTGCTTGGTACACACAGATAGACAGTAATTTCACCGGACTTGGATTCTCCAAGAGTGAGGTGGATCCAAACCTATACCGGATTGTGGTGGAGGGTAAGTTGCTGATCATTGTACTTTATGTAGATGATTTGATTTTGACAAGTGATGAACTGTTGATACACTCATGCAAGGCTGATCTTGCAAAGGAGTTTGAGATGAAGGACTTGGGCCTCCTTCATTATTTCCTGGGATTGGAAATTTGGCAGCGCAGTGATGGATTATTTGTTTCTCAAGACAAGTATGCCCGGGAGATACTGGAGAAGTTCAACATGCATGGCTGCAAGCTTGTTGATACTCCTCTTCCTGGAGGATGGAGGAAGGAGGATTCTACTTCGGCAGAGGTAGTGGATGCCACTGTTTATCAATAGTTGGTGGGGTCGCTTATGTATCTGGTCAATACACGACCCGACATATGCTATGCTGTTAACCAGCTTTCACAAGCTATGGTTAAGCCTACCAAGATCTTTTGGAAGGCAGGCAAGCATGTATTGAGATATCTCAGAGGCACATTGGGATATGGATTATGGTACAGACAGTCAAATGAGGTGAAGCTGTGTGGCTTCACGGATGCAGATTGGGCAGGGAGCCCAATAGACAGAAAGAGCATATCTGGAGGGATTTTCAGTATCGGGTCGACAACAGTTTCATTGTACAGCAGCAAGCAGAGATCCATGGCACTCACTTCAGCAAAGGCTGAGTATATGGCAGCGATTTTTGCTGCATGCGAGGCTATATGGATGAGGAAGATCCTGGTCGGGTTTTTCGGTTCACACTTAGATCCTACTGTGATATATTGTGATAATCAGAGTTGCATCAGACTCTCGGTTAATCCAGTATTTCATGATAGATCTAAACACATTGACATATGGTATCATCATATCAGAGATTGTGTGCAGCGGAAGATCATGTTACTTTCATACATTCCCACGGAGGATCAAGATGCTGATATCTTGATGAAGGCGCTCACCAGGAGAAAATTCGAATACCATAGAGGCAGGATAGGGGTGGCAGATAATCCTTATCTTATTAAGAGGGAGTGTTGAGATTGCAACAATATGATGAGCTTAGTGAAAAGATTCGCCTTCACTAAGTGGGCCTGCAGGCTATTTTTGGCGCAAAGTCTATTTTTAGACTATGTCTATTTTTAGACATGTTGATCATATTCTATGAGTTGCAGGATGCTATTTGTGGATGGTTGGTCAAGTTGAAAAAATAGATGGACTTATATTTTTAGACATATTGGGTGGAATCTATTTTTAGATTGCTAGTCTAAAAATAGATATGTCGAACATTATTAGCTCTTAATAATATTTGGACTATAAACATTATCTTATTCTCTTGGAGCACTTCAGTTAAGTGCAAAGATGTGGCATAGGAGCTGACATAAGGAATTATGCTATTCCTAAGGGTTAAGTGGAGCTATTGCATGGAGCCTTTGGTTAGAACTCATGTGAGAGAGTTTGGTGGAGTTGATTGAGGATGTTAATGGAGTTGTGTTCAGTTTAACTGAGTTAAACATAGTTGAGCTAGTTGTATCTAGTCTAACTGATTGATACACTAGTGAGAGTGGTGTGAATTAATTATTAATTAATTCACTAATTATAAAATCATCAATCAACTAAAGAATACATCAGTTAACTTTAGTGCATGGACAGTTTCAGTGGAGACCAGTGAAGAGGTAGGTGAAAGAGCAATGTGACTATCGGTTGTGACTGTACTGTTGCATGATTTGCAACAACCAATGATTGGAGATGCCAATGAGGATTGCATAGTACAAGCCAGGTGGTTCAAAGTTAATTAAGAGCCATTCTTTAGTAGGGATTGTGTAGTAGAAGCAGGCTATCAGGTGGCAGAGATTGGAGCATGTGTTTTGCTAGATCTAGCTTGATTAGTGTGTAGCAATTCGAGATTGTACTGAGAGATTGTGAGGAGCTTTGTATGATGACTGTTACATGATCTCTATGACATATAATATAAAAATATTTGGGGGTTTTCAGCTTTAAGCTTTCCCATAAAATACTGTGTTCATTTGTGTGATTGTTTATGGTTTTAATGTGCGCATGCGATTGTTTTTATTTCCACAATTAATGATCAATGGTAGAAGAGATTATGTATTGTGCATGAAGTTAAAATAGTGTGTGATCAGGATAATCTCAGTGGATAACATATCATTTATTCAAATTTCTATAGGGTGAACTGGAGCCGTTGGATTAGAATAATCAATGGTGGAGATTGCTCAATCGAGTCATTGGGGAGGAGATTGGGTAAAAAGAAAATGGTGGTAAGGTTAAAACAGGATCGCCCGATTAGAATAATGAATGGTCGAGATCAAGCGACGAATTCTTTTGGGAGAAAATTTGGCAAAAAGTGAATGAGGGTGAGATTAAGTCAGGACCATCCGATCTCAAAGATCGATGGCCAGGATAAAATCTAGAGTTACATTGCGGAGGGGGAAGCGGTATAGCGGAAAACGAGTAGTGGTTTTCACGTTGCGTTTGAGCGGTTTTATATTTTGGCAAAAAAAAACACGATATAGGTCAGCGTTCGACGCGTGTCTTTTCAAAACCGCTTATATCGCGTAATTTTTTAGTGTTAACATTCAAGAGCAGAAATTACACGATATGCAGTTTGAGCCTTTGGATGATGGGTAGAATATCCAACATCATGAGTTGAGTGCAATGGATCAAGAGCTACGGGGTCAAAAAGGTATGCAGGGTCCATGGTGATGTCAGCAAAATTGGTGCGCAATGGATGGTGAGATAGGCTATCCAATTTTCAAATTCCTTTGATAAATGGTTATGATAAAAAAAAAAGGAGCGAATGTGAAGAAATGTAGGGAAAGGGAAACAGGTAGAAGAATGGGGCCTAATGGCCTTTAATATTTGAAGATCGACGGTCAGGATTCATTAAAAACCTTTTTGTCGAGAAACCAGAATATATAGGGAAAGTAATGTTTCAAAGGAAATTAGCGGAGAAAAGAAGGGAAGAGAGGGATCCACTTTTTATAAAGGGCGAAAGGAAGGATGAATGTGGGTTGTTGGATTATGAGCAGATCAATGGTAGAGATCTGATCGCAGGATCACATCGGCCAAAGGAAAAGGCAGAGTGGAGATGAAATATGCCGATGCAATTGAACGCGGATTGTTAGATCTAAGAGAGATCAACGGTCAGGATTAAATTGGTGGGTTGATGTCGGAGGGATCACAAGATTGATGAGCGCAATGCATAAAGCGCAGACCGTTAGATTCTCGTGGAACAAACGGTCAGGATTTAATAGCATCAGACAAAAGGAAAGGGGTCACAACTCCGAGGCTTTTGATTTTTCGATGCACGATTAAGCGCTGACCATTGGATCGGTTTTAGAGATCAACGGTGGAGATTTAATCAGCGGGCGCGATGATGAACAGTTATGACGGAGCATGATTAAATTTGAGCCGTTGGTTCTTGCGGATTCAACAGCTGAGATTTAATCGCAGGATCAGCATCGAAGGGAGAAAAGGGAAAACTGTGATTGCTAATTTGCGATGGAATGAGAGTCATCGAATTGAAAACTAAATCAACAGTCAGGATTTAATCATGAAAGCCAAAGGTAGAACAGTGGGTTTGGAGAGGGAGTGAAATGGACCGTTGGATCTGGGCTTTAATGGATCAGATCAATAGTGGAGAAACGATCACAGGATCGCATCGGCGGGAGGCAATAAACCATGAAAATGTGTCAAATGAATATTTGCGGTGCGATTGTATATTTTCGATGAGATTTTAGCCAATGATAGTTGATCGGTTTAGATCGACAGTCGATATTTGTTGAAATTTTGAACTGTTTGGTTTTATTGAAATACAAAGGAAAGTCGGGTTTGGGAAAGAGTTTTAAGCCCTTTAGTGCCCGATTGTGGGGCTTTCGGTCTTAAGAGAAGCAGGGGTTATAGGAGTTAATCCCTCGGGGGCTAAAGTTCTATATAATGTAATATGAGTGTTTTTAGGCTAGAAAACAGGGTTTTTAAGCCAATTTGAGGGTTCCAGTAGGGAAAAAGGGAAATTTTAAACCAAATGAAAGGGGAAAGAATGGTTTAAAAGGGTGTTTGGAATGACTTAGAGGTTAGATAAAGGGTTTTTGAGGGGTTTTACGGAGGAAAAACGGGGATGACAATGGGGTTATTCATGAGTGATAGGAGGGGTAAAATGAAGGGAAAAGTGGGTTTCTAAGCAGTATTCTTTAGGCAAAAATAAATTTTTTTAGGTTTATGAGGGAAACAACAGTGAAGATTAAATATAAAGATTAATTATCTTCACAAAAACTTCAAATATTATAGGTTTTAAAAGGGGAATTATTCTCTTGAAGTTTTGAAGAACAAAATTAGCCACTTTTTGGTATAACAGAATTTATCAATGGCTAACACTTTGTGTTGGACAAGTTTGTAATACTTCGAGAGCAGACATAGCTGATGGTGCCTACACCAAATTTTATACAATGTTGTATTTTTGGGTTGCTCGTGCAGAGGTGTTATGAGTCGTGCGTCGAAGTGTCCCTTTGGGGGGATGAATCACGGGATCAACAGTAGGTCGTTCGATATGCAAGTCATTGGTCGGCAGTGGAGTTGAACTAATACCAGGTTCTTGAGCGTCTATGGTAGGGTTTCCATAAAGCTTGGCTCATGTTTGAAGTTCAACAGTTTTAATGCCATAAATGGCGGATGATCCTTCACTGGAAGGATGTGAACCACCATTGCGCCTTTGCTGAGGTTGTGGCGGGTTTTCAACCATGTGTTGGTGTTACTGCTGTTGATTAGGAAAATGATTATGAAGAACGACATGTGTTCGCCCAGAATCCTTGTTTGCGATAAAATTAGTGCATTCCTGCAGCCGAGGACATTTGTATGTCAAGTGGTCGTCCGCACAGATCTTGCAAGGAAATTTCATGGGTTTATCCTTCCCTTTGTCGTTTTTGGCAGCGTTTTTCTGATTAGGATTATTCTGATTGTCTGACTACTCTTTCGAAAAAGATCTCTTTTTCTTGTTATTCTTGTTCTTTCCACTAGGCTTTTGTGAAGTTTGCACAAAATTTACCTTAGCGGTAGGAAGAGTAGTCGTTTGGTTAGGGGCAGTGGCAGTCGAGGATGGCCGAGAGGTTTTCCCCCAAGACTGTTTTGTCGCTATGCCAGATATTGTGCCGACGAGACCGTCGGCGTGGGCTCTAGTTTTCTGAGTAGCAGGAGGATTTGGGTTACCAGGGGCATTCGGGAGTAAATCATATAGAAGGCCAGATTGTGAATAGATTAAATCCAAATTTTGGGCACGAAGAATGCATTGATATTTTTTAACCGCACTGGATAGGCCAATGTATTTAGAGATGTGGGGTAAGAGAGACTTACAAAACCAATTAGATAGAAGATGATCCGGGATTGGCACTTTGACTAGCCTACTCCTACGCGTCCATTCATGAATGTGATCGGAGATGTGGGTGGCGATGTCTTGGCGCAGCAAGGTTAACAGTTCCATTCCGATTTCAAATCTAATTGGTAATTTGAAGTTCTTTAGAAACTCCATCGCTAAAGTGCCAAAAGTGTTTATGGAGGCGCGTGGAAATTCAATATACCACTTGGAAGCATTTCCTGTAAGGGTGCGGGGAAAAATTCAAAGCTAGACACTATCATCTATCATGGAATTAGATATAGACCATAAATGAAAGGTGGTGATGTGTGTGGCTAGGTATTCCCCTTGTTTCCCATCAAAATTTGGGATGTTAGAAGGAATCTTGTGTGGTACTGGAGGCCAGAGCGGGTTGTGATTGATGGGGTCATTAGTTAGTTTATAGATGTCGAGAATGTCTAGAGCTACCAAAAATGGCAATTGTGGGTTTGCTCCCGAATCTAACTAAGGAAGTATTGGTTGACTATCTGGACCATAGGATTCACCCATCAATGTGTTACTAGTAGGATATGTAGGAATTTGATAAAAATTTCTTATAGGTGGAGGGGTAGGGATATATGGTTGTTGTCCATAGGGCATATTGTATTGCGGGGCAAATGGTTGGTTGCCCCCAGTATAAAAGTGCACTCCCATTCCAGATGGAGGTTGGGGTGGGTTAGTCCATATCGATGCAATAGAGCTTCCCGGAGGCATGCTACTACTTTCATAGTTCGGCAACGGGATAGAACCTACACCGATATTTAAACCACTTAAGGGAATAGTGTTAAAAATAGGTTGTCTGGTTTGTCCTAATGATTGCAGGGGTAGTGAAATGTTCCCTGTTGTTTGCGTGCTGGTGACACTGCCCCCTGGTATGGTGGCCAAGGGGTTTGAACTCAGCAAAGGGTTCAACTCGAAAGGGTTGCTAAAAGGAACCATAGTAGTCCCACACATGGGAGGAGAAACCATAGGTCCCAACATGGTCACGGTAGGAGTAGATCCTGAAGGACTCGGCGAGTTACTTACAATTGTGATGACCATAGGGTTGGGACTAGGCGTAAGTTGACTACTGGCATTACCAAGTGATGGCATAGAACTAAAAATTGGTAGGGAGGATGATGGCGAACCTGGGATGGTTGCCATTGGTATCGACCCTGTGGATGCCGACTGTGAAATGGATGTCTGTGCGGCTGAAGACATGTCTTGGCGTGGTGTAATTTGAATTAGCACAGTTTCCAATGGATCAGTGAGTGGAGGATTGTAATGAGGTATGACACCTTCTATGAAAGGGTCCTCCAGAAATTCCATATGATATGAGGCTATGTGAAAATCAAGGTTTGTCAATGAAGACTGCTCTTCCACAGAAGGCATGGGTTCACCAAGGTTCAGTTCTTCCTCAAGAGTCAGAGGAGGTAGACCTTGCTGTCATCGAGACAGATGGCGTGGGTCAGACGACGCCACAATGACCTGTTTATTTTTAACAAATTTTAATAAATTGTGATGTATTATAAAGTCTCAGTGACAGTAACCACACACCTAGAAAAGAAAAAAGAAAAAAGGACTCTCTAAAATCAATTAGTAAGTAGCTAGAATAGGGTGCCTTGTCTGATTACTATCGTTTGCTGGTGATGAAATCCAGTATCACAATAGTATACAAAGAGGTTTGGTCGAAATTACAGTTACGGTTACTCTAGAGCTTTGCCCGAACCTCAGACGATAGGTGTAAGAACTCTCATGAAGATGAGTACCCTCCTAAAGACCGAAGATAGAGTAGTTCTGTCTATTTCAGGTACTAGGATAGCCCGTCCTAGTCACCTTGTGTAAGTCCCTAAAAAGTATGGCCACTAAATATACCTCAAATCACGGACATCATCAGGGGGGTCCACGGTCTAGGAAATCATGCTATATGGGCAGAACACCTAGATCCCCGATCTAGTTTTGACATCCCTGAAGGGAACCCCAATATATAGAATGCCCACCAGATGCAGTCGAAGGTCGGCTACCTTCTTGTGCACCCAAGTGTTGTCTCACGCTTAGCTCAAGTAAAGGAGTGGTCTCGATAATATGAGTGTAGTAGGATTTCGCTCGTTAATGACTCTAGTCTCAAGTTTTGAGATCTTGGGTGATTTTCTCACTTTTCCTAACCCAAGATCCTAGCCTGAACTACTATTGGTGTGAGCTCAGAAAAGGTAATTTGATTGATTTTATTATCACTTGATTCTTAGTGTACTTGATTATTAGTTGTGTGGAGGGGGAGTGGACGTATGAAATGTAATGAGACTCTGACTCAAGAAACCATGCAAAAATATGCTCTAAATATTCAATTCGATGAAGAGTATTTCTACAAGGAGAGGTTTGTTTCCAAAATCCATGCACTAACATTCAAATAGAAAAGTTCAACCTTAAAGATTTAGACATCTATTTACCTCATCTTAACAACCTTTTAATTGAAATTTTCAGAATTAATTCAGCTAGATGCAGAAAAACTAAAAAAAAATTCTTCTAAAAATTAAATGCATTGAACACTAACTTTTTAAACAAGAACAAACAAATAGCGATGCCAGCTGGTAAACAAGCATAGGGATTCAGTCAAGAAGTGGTTCTGATGGCCAAAACTCTACAACCAAAAAGGAACACAACACAGGGGTGAATAGAAATTTTTTGGCTGAGTAACACACTGGTTCTGAATAGAAACAGTGTTAATGCAGAGACTAACGCACTGTAATCAAAGCTAGGTTGTGTTATAATGCACTGGAATATTGACAAAGGCAGTGTTATCTAGGGTAAATTTATTTAGATGGCCAAAAGGGCACAAGACTGAACTCTGTGAGCTTTTGAAATGTTTACTGGGCATAAAAGATGGTCAGAAGGATCTGTGAACAGAGGAAAGAAGGGAGGAAACAATCCAAAAACTTGGGTTAAACTCCCCAGTGGAGTCGCCAATTTTTCTATAGGGTAAAATGCTTGGGTTTTTGGTTCTCTAATATCCCTCTCAGGGCTTTCCGGTGCCCGAGGCAGATAGTAAGATTAGCTGTATAGTTCACAAAGAAGATACATACATGTTCATATCAACTTAAACAACTTGATGGAATAGGATGGAAGATTACCTCTTTAATGATCTTGAAGTCTTTTGGAGAGCGTTATGCAGCGAAGCAGGGATCCTCCTTCACAAGCTCCAAATATCGACCCTATGATTAATCAAAGCACCCATGTAATCTATACTAAAACATACATTTCCTATCAATTAAGTTAATATATGATAAACATATAAACTATGCACATATAAGCCATTCATCTCATGCTATACAAGTAATTGAATAGCAATAAAAATATCAATGCATAGAATGGAAAAAACAAATACAGTTCTATTGATTTATAAAATGGAGGATTACAGCCATAGGTTGTACCAAGCCCTCCTCGGCCTTCCAATCTCTCTATCTCTCAATGTGGTGATGTCTTGATCAACAAGTTCTCAATGAACCTCTTTGAATTTTGACCTTCACACTACAACAATAATGCTCTGCTTCACAAGTGTTCAAAAATTTGACAATCCTTCGACCTTGAACTAAGAGCCTACAACTCCATTTTATAGGAGATGGAGAGAGCAATCATTGCCTTTTTCCTTCCACTAGTTCTAAATAGAAAAAACCAAGACGTTTCCTCAACTTCCCATGCTTTTTCCTTCCTTGAGAGTTCAGTTTTTTTTGGCAAGGCCCAATAAGAGACTAGTGCTTTGCAGTTTCTATTTTGTAATAACTCTCTTATGAGAAAAAGCTGGAATTTCAAATCATTCTCCGCAGGTTTTTCCTGTTTCAAACTCAAAACACAGGTAATGCTACCCTCTAGTCTAAACAAAGCATTTCCCAAGCCACTAACGTGGCCTCTTCATTGATCAGGTGCGTTATAGTGCTCTTTTGCTGTTATAGGGGTGCGTTACCTTGGTAGAAGTAGGTTTAGTTTAGGTCTTTGTAGTCCTTCCATATTTATCTTCTCCTCTGAGCTGATGAGGAGGTTTTTTGACCTGTAACAATTTCCAACAACCCCTATAAGCAAAGAACCTACTCACACCATTGGTGTTATATTATCTTACTTGCAAATCACTAGGGAGTCCCTTCATTTTACTACCAGCCTCTCATCAACCTCCTCTCTCAGTGCCTCCATGTTTTCCCAGAAAAATACCCAAAAATGCAGCCCTATTTTGTAGTTGGCTTTTGGCCACTTGTGCTTAATATTCCTTGTCCAAAAATATATCTAATGATCCTTCACAATTTTTTCATCAGCCAGATAACTTTTTGGCACCCTTTTTCACTCAAATTTGGTCCCCATACCCATTTGTGTTCATCCTCTAATATTTTCACATGGATTCTCTATTTCTCTCCTCTTCTCGCTGATAATTTTTATGTTCAAATCATAATATCATGAGTCAATTATTAAAAATTGAAATGGGTACATTTCCCATACTTTTAGAACATTTTTATACAAACTCTAGCCACTCCCATAATTGTTGGAAGCTGGTAGTTCAACTACCAATTCCTTTTTAATTTATTTTTTGGAATATAGGAAGAAGTTTCATGTTAGTATGATTCTTTCGTCGTAAAAGATCACTTCAGCTATGCATATCAAGTAGCCCTAACATCAAGTATGGCTACAAAATATCTTTAGATTTGCTGCATAATATTAGATCTAAGCATAAAAGACATTAAGCAGATAAAATGTGAAATGGCTCCATGCATCCAATGAACAAGACAAGAACATTGTATAAAAAGAATCTTATATTATATTAAAGAATGGGGCACCTGAGAGGAAAACAAGAAAGGTGTTTTCCAGTTCTCCTCAGTGGGATGGGTTCTTGGAAGTCCTCAGTGTTTCAGATCTAAAATTCCTCTCTTTGGTTGATATGACAAACCCTAACAAACATGGAACTCAATGGGAGTTAAAAATGCAAACAAAATGAAATTGGTGACCAAGAGTAGATCTAGTGTGATCCAATGCAATGGAGGTGACTAATGAATGAGGAAAACCCTCCTATTTATAACAAAATATTGGGGTGTTCTAGAACTTGGTGCATGAATAAAATATTATTAATCACATTCTAGAATCACCTTTTAGTAATATTTTATTATATTTGTTGGAGGGAAAAGGGTTTTTGACTTGGGTCAATTCCTTTATTTATAAATAACAAATAAATAAATGATTTATTTATTATTTAAGGGAAATGAGGGGAATATAATTAAATAATTAATGGTTTACTTAATTATTTAAAAATGATTTAGTCAAATTTAACTATGAATAGTATTTAAATAATGATTTAAATAACTTATTCTTAGGAAATAATTAAATAAATAATGATTTATTTAATTGATTACCTTGTTTTGGGTTAAATATGACCGAGAAATGTAAACAGATGTGGTGAAAGTGATTTTACTTGGGGTAAAATTGGTCTTACATGGTGTACTTGGGTTTATCTAACGATAATGGGTTAGATGACCAAAAAATGGTGTAACAGATTTCCCCCCAACGTACGAGTGTTAGGAGCAAATCGTATGACCGAAGTACGTTGTAAGAACTCAATCATTAGACAACAAAAAATGAAAGAGAGGAATGTAAGATAATCTAAAGTGGTGGAGGACTAGACCCTGAGGAGATGAGACTTACAGGTGCAACAAGTCTCAAGTATATGATGTGGTACCAATGTGAAAGGCGGCGGGGGAGGCATACCTATGCCCGCTGAGACAATAGTACAAAGAATAGGGCACCTAGAAAACCACGGAACGCAATAGTAAAGCTAGTGCTGGCCTAAACATGAGCCAAAAAACAAGAAGGATGAATCCCACATACATGCTATGCCTGGAATAATCGTCAGGACTTATACAATATTTTTGTAGTACATGAGATATAAATGCGCCCAAATTCCCCCTACACACGGGGAAGAGCTCGCAAAATCGGACGGACACGTGCAAATCGAAGAGGTGCTGCAAGCGACTGAGGCCGATATCATCGAATGAGAGGAGCTGCATCAAGGACTGGAATGAAGAAGTCATCTGGGTATGTGGGGGCCTACCTGCAGGGCCACCCCCTCATGAGGGCTGAGACAACTCACACACACCCCGGTATCACCAATGGCTGCTGCTGCATCACTGGATCATCAAGTGTATGAATCACGATCATGATGAAAAGAACTCGAACCAATGTACACTGCCCCGTAGACCTGGCTTCTGGAATAAATGAGCTGATGTCGACAGAAGTAGGTCCGCCATAGGTGAGGCAATCAGGGAACCCCAACTAAGGTACGAGGGAGAATAGTAGAGCGACGAACAGATAGATACTAATGATGATGATGGAATGAGGGATACTGAGTAGCGAATGGATGACTTCCCTTATTAGAGCACAAAGGGTGTGAATGGCTTGGCAGCGACTGACACAATATCATGAGGGATAAGGGACAGTGGGATTGAAGGAAAAAATGTGCGACACGAGAGAGGGACTGAGCAATGAAGGATATAGGGCTATAGCGGGATACAAAGGGACTCTGGATAGATTCCATGAATGCAACGATGACTCAACTCCGATGCTCTAAACAAGGGCGACTCGATGGTTCTACTACATAGTAAAGGTCCAATGGGGGACCATAATAACATGAGTACAAGAGGGTATCTCATGGTGAAAATCAACACGAACAACGAAAAGTAAGGAGGCAGAGTGGTGCCCCCAATACAAGTGTCGTAAGTGAAGAAATTCGATTTTGAGAAGAGGTGAACAGATGCTTTGTGGACAAAATGTGTCCTGGTGAAGTATCAAAACATAAAAAAATGAACAATACCCATTTGAGTGCTCGGTGAGAGCTTTCCAACGATGTGGACGGTGTGTCAAACGGGGCTACGGTTTGGTCACAGCGAGCAAAAGAAAAAACAAGGGTTTTCTTCTAATAGGGTGTTTTCCCTCCAAAATCATTCATTTGCTTGTGTAGCTGTGGTGAATGTGGAGAGGAGAGAAGGCCGTAAATCTTGCGGCGATCGTTGCGGACAAACCGACCGTTGGAATTGTGATCCGTCAGTTGGAGGTAAGAGGTCTAATCTTAAGCTTTGTTTTTATGGATTCAAGTTGTAGATTAGGGCTTTAAATCTTAGGAAGAGCCCCTACTTCTCCTTCACAGCCGGGTTGCACTTTTTGGGGCAAAAACTGTGATCTGGGACACAGGTTTGAGCTTGAAAAGTGTGACCTGGCCCAGGTTTTGCCTGAAAAGTGTGACCTGTGAAAGGGAGGGATTTGCAGTGCTATTTTGGACTGAGATTCAGTGTTGGTGTGAGTTAATCCAGTTTTTATTATCTGTAGACTGAAAAAGATGGTATTTTTATGCAGAGATGGAATATATACAGATCAAATGGAGAGAAAGAGATCTAGGTACACTGCGGACAGAGATCGAAACAGATCAGGGTGTCTATCGTGCATTGGCTAGATTTGGGGTTCTGAAATTTTTGGAGAACCCTTTGATGAGAGCTGGTGAGCCCCTGTTAGCCCGGATTATCAGTTATGGGGATCCATATCATGAGGTGTTTATAGTGGAGGGGCATAGGATTAAGCTGACAGTCCAGGATTTGTATTTCTTGACTGGACTCCCTCCATTGGGGATGGTGGGGAATACGCAGCCAGTGTTACCGCGTGGGCGTAACATTATGGAGTTTGTGGAGTGACATTGTCGACCGAGTGTCCGAGTCAAAGGGAATCGGATATCTATTGGGGATCTAGAGAGGTTGGAGACCCAGGCAGTGGCCGCATCAGTGTTGTGGATTGTGGGCAGTCAGGTGCTCCATCACATCACTGGAGGGCAGATGATGATTGTAGAGAGTGTGTTGGGTGGGACCTACTATGGGTGGGCCCAGATGATGTTAATGGCGCTGAAACGACAGTTGTCGCTATGTCGGCAGCAAGTTAATCATGATTGTGTGTACGGGACAGTATTGTGCTCGTTCTTCTTTGAGAAGATCCCAACCTTACGACCTCGCATACAGTTGCCTGATGGGGGCCTGAGAGAGCCTCGGATGTGTTAGTGGGGACGACTACTGAGTAGAGGAGGAGGAGGGGCGGTCGGGAGGGTGTTTCGACCAAAGTTATTTGCCCATTGGGACCAGATGCCGTTATACATAGATGACTATCCTATAGTGGGATGAGTTATTGGGGAGATCCAGACTTGCCTCTACCACCGGGGCGAGTATGGGGACCGGATGGTAAGTGACAAGCAACTAATCTGTTAGGTTCCTTTTCATAGTTTGTGACTAGTATGCATGGTACTAATATTTATATTGTTTGGGATGCAGATGTAGCTCCGGTTAAACCGGCTGGATATATGGGAAGACCAGCAGCAGTAGGTGCTATAGGCGCAAGTGGATCGAGGACAAGACAGAATGAAGATATGGCCGCATTGGTGGAGGATCTCCGTCGTAGATGTGAGGGACTGCTGACCGATGTATCAGAGCATGGATGGCAGGATTTAGATGACCGATACATAGAGCTATGTGTTGGTCTCCCCTCGGAATGGCGAGGGATCATGCGATGCATGGCGATGGTCGGGAAAACGATGCGTGATCCACGAGCTGCGGAAGCAGAGCCGTTGGCGTGGGATCCTCCGGATGGTGATTAGATGTGGGGCAGGTGGTGCCCCCTGGTAGTGATGTAGGGGCAAGTGGTGCCCCCCATTTTGTAGTAGTGGTTTTTTGGAACATGCTATGGGCATGTCGTATGTTTCAAAGGATATGGACTTTAAAATACATGTTATATATATATATATGAGTTTTATGTGTATTTTGTGGATGCTATTATCTTATGTGTGATAAATGACAGTCTAGAACATGGTTTGCAATCTGATCTACGTAGTGATTGTGACTTCTAGGGATGTGATGGAATGAAATAAATCTAAATTCCCGTATCAAAAGTCTCACCCGTAAATATTGTCTAAACAGGATAGGATTATGCACACGGTAGACGCCATTTAGTTGTAAGACAATAAGCAGGGAATCTAAATGAACTTGCATATGGAGGATACGATGGGAGAGAGCGTCAGCTAGGAGACCGCGAACGACATCATACTCGGCCTGGTTATTAGTGGCGGTGCCAATGCAGACCCCATTGGTGAGAACAAAGGTATTCCCAGGAGTAAAGATGGCCCAGGCGACTGAGGCGAGGTTTCAGGAATACCGACCCGCGCCATCGGCGTAACCAATGTAAGGAGTGGACGAGAGGGTCGAGGGAGCAACATCACAAGAGAAGAGAAGTGAGGAAGATCGGGGACTGGTGTTGTGACGTACATCATAGAGACGAAAGGGAGGATCAGGGTTAGAGGAAGAAAGGGGAAGGTGGTGGATACCACAAGATGCTGCAAAGCTACCGAGATCATCGTGTATGGTGGAAAGGTGCAAAAATGGGTCATCGGGGGAGATGACTAAAGAGCAAGTAAAAAGATGATCCAAACATGAAGGGCTTAAGAATGGTGCTGAAGGGGGGTCAGATGAAAAAGGTGGAGGGGATACAGAGGGGATGTACTCCGAGGGTTGGGCAGATGATGATAGGTACAAGAGAGGAGTAGCAGATCCAGACATCTCAACATCAGGGGAGGGATGTCAATGGTGGCCGGAGGATCCTTGAGTAAACTCGACGCATAATGAGCGAGGATGGGCGAGGCAGATTGATTCTGTTCCACTTCATACTCGCGAATGACCTCTAAAGAGGCACGGTAATGCGTGAGGTGAGGACAATGGGGAGAATAATGGCCATGGACACCACATAAAGTGCAGGGTTTGTTGGTGCGAAGGGCCTTTAGGTTCTTGGTTATGGGGACGGGGGAAACAGAGGTTTCCGAGGCTGACAAATTGGGGAACGCGACTTTGACCATGGGTTGGATACGGGGCAACTCAGGACAAGTATGGGTGGCGTGATCGACAGCATCACACAAAGCGCAAGGCTTGGTGGGTGGAGGGGGAGTAGGATCGGGAGCGGTGGCTTTATATTTGGATGCCCCCCTGCGAGTTTTTTGTTTCTTACTCGTAGCAGGTGTAGCATGAGAAGGGTCGTGTGACGACGCGAGAGGTACCGAAACAGTGGGAGGAGCAACGGGAATCGGTTGAACGGGTGTCACAGCAATGTATGGTTTAGGGTGGCCGGGGGGGGTTGCGGTTGGAGGAGTAAGATACCATACCGGTATGTCCAAAGTTAAATTAGGTAGGGAAAGGGTGGCCATGACAGGAACTGAATAGACGCCAGGGGGAGGGCCAAGGAAAGGGATTTGATCAGCGGAGTAATGGCCAGGAGGGATGGTGTCTAAATGGGGAAGTCCAGAGGGAACCGAGACGGGAGGATAATGAGGTTTCGAGGGGTGAGGGGGAGGTGAAGGACCCAGTGGGAGAGGTTGAAATAGCTAAGGAGAAGGGCTAGGAGTAGGGTGAGTCGGATGATGTGGGTGTTGCTGACTAGATGGAGCCGGTTGCGGGAGGGCAGCTTGAGACGATTGCATCATGCAAACATTCGTCGAGCTAGCATCAGAGAGAGGAGGAGGGGGGGAACCAGGGAAGGTGCCAAGAAAAGAGGAATCTTTGTAGATGCCAGGGGAGACACTGGTTAAAGAGTCGACAGTTTGCTTATTGGTGACAGTAGAAATGGTGGACTCATGTGAGGTTTGAGATTTAGGTTCATGATACGATAACTAGTCAATGGTGACGATCTTTACATTATGAGGGAAAAACATCTTGCGGTGGACTGCGGATGGGAAGGCAGACATGGCGTAGGTGTAACTATGCCCCAAAATAATGTTGTAGTCGAGAGGGGCATCGATAACTTCAACTTTGACACAGACAGTTTTATCAGCAAGGGTGATAGGGTAGTTACGAAAAATACCAATGGGTTGGGAGGCATGGCCATCCCACGCACGGAGGGTGATGGTGGAAGGGGCCAGCTCAGGGGATCCGAGTTGTTTCCAAACCGAAGCAGACATTACACAGGTAGATGCCCCCTCATCAATAATACATCGAGCGACATTGGAATTTCGGATTTTGACTGGGATTTGGAAAGCGACTGAAGGAGGAAGAGGGGGATGGTTTGACTGACGGGCGTCGAAAACAATTAATAGGTCATCAGCAGGATCTACAGCACCCATGGCAGATAGTAGAGATTTCTTTTGAGAAGGACATGACTAGAGGAGTTCCAATGTTGAAATGGCAGCTGGAGATTGTGCCAGATCATCTACTATGCTATAGGAATGGGCAGCCCGACCAGAGCCAGCATTTTGGCGTAATGGACCCTTAGGAATTTTGGTGTGAACCTCAACATTGGGTGGAGGGATTTGTAAGGGACCATTGGGTGTCGATAGAGGCTCGGTAGAAGTTGATGATGGGGACGCGGAGATAGACGGTATGGGAGGCGGGGAGTATTGACGAGACCGAGTTTGAAGGTTAAGGTCAACAGTGAGAGGTTGGTCAGAGGACATCATAAGAATCTGGTAATCAGAAGAACCAGAAGGAGAAGGGTGAGTTGATGCCGGGGCATGAGTAGCCACAAATCCTTGTTGAGGGAAAGGATCGGTAAACATAGTGGGCTGAGAGGTAGAAGTAGTGGGGGGGATAGGGGAAGAGGAGTGGTGTCCCCAAATGGTGGCCTGAGACTCCCACATCTGTCGCATCTGTGGTAAGAGGGGAAAATCGTGAGTGTAGTGACCGAAAACACCGCAACATGAACAGGGCTTATTTGTGCGAAGCGACCTATCCTGCTTGGGTTGGGAGCCCTGGGGCTGGGTAGCGGTGTTCTGGTCAATGATAGTAGGATTGGGTCCATGATTACCAGAGGCGGATGTATTGCCTCGTCGCCGTCGTGGAGGAGGAGGAGGAGTAGTCGCACCATGTTGCGAAAATACGTGCCTTGGTGAGGGTAGTAAGTGCGGCTGTGGGGGTGGAGGAGGCAAGGGAGTGGGAGGGCCAAAATCTGAAGGAGCTGGGACACCAGGTTGCGGATAAGGGTAAGGGTGAGAATGGGCAACATTGAAGTAAGCAGGAGAGTGGGCAAAAGGAGGTGGCATGCCAAAGCCTGGATACATGTTACCGGGATGGGGAAAGGTGCTGGAGGTGCTGGCCCCGCTGGGAGGAAAACCGTAGGGCATAAGAGGTGGAGCAGAGGTGTGCGACATGGCTCCGATAATACCATTGGTAGAGTGAGAGGTCCCGGAGGCATTAGTGCCCTCGGGCTTGGGGAGATCAGGAAGGACAGTATAAACATAACCAGACTAGGCATAGATAAGGACATATTTTAAGGCAATTTGGAGGGCGGCTTCTTCGGTTTGGGGGAAATGGGAGGCGACATCTTTGCCAATGGGAGGTAAGAGGGAGCGAAGGAACCAATCCATGTAAACGTGATCTTCAAAGGGGGGAGCACGACATAAGCTTCGTCATCTTCGCCACTCTTGAACATGAGTGGAGAGACATGTTGAAGAGGATTGCTTAAAGGAGGTCAACAGTTCGGTGCCAGTGTTGTATTGGAGAGGGAGCTGGAAATAAGACAAAAAAGGCTTGGGCAATGGTTGCAAAAGTGGTATGGGAAGAGGTGGCTTGATCGACATACCATTTGGATGCTTCGCTGGTAAGGGTGCGTTGGAATAAACGAAGATGAATGGAGTCGTCGGTGATGGAATTAGAGGAGCACCACATGTGGAAAGATCGGATATGATTGGAGGGATCTTCACTAGCAAGGCCCTCGAACTTGGGAATGTCGGAGGGGAGCTTGGTTGGCATAGCAGGCCAACTGACATCGTGGTGGGTAGGATCATTGATAATTTGATTGAAGTCAGGGAGACTGAGGCCGGCCATATACAGAAGTAATGGGGCAGTCGAGGTAGGTCCCGTAGTGGTTCCACTGGAAGTGGACCCGACAGTAGAACTGGGGTTAGGGCTAGGTCCAAAACTAGACATGGTGAAGGTAAAGGGGGGAGAACCAGAAGGATGGGAAGAACCTGAACAATCAGAGGAAGAGTCGGAGGGTGGACTCGAGGGAGGACTTACTCGATGACGACGGGAAGGAGGAAGTCGAGCAACCGGAAACTGAGGGTGAAGGCCAAGAAGTCCCCGGGAGAAATGCCTTGGAGGCGCAATGATGATGGGAAGAAGAAAGACCGACTAGGGCAGCAAGGTGCAAAAGCAAGACGTGACAAGGGCAAGGAGGTGCAATGTCGATTAATTTTAGAGTCTTTTCCAGGGGGTGTTAACCAGGCTCTTCTTCACTTAGGGTCAGTGTGTGGCATGCATTAATTTTAATTGATTAAACCTAGACGTTTTGAGAGTAAAAGAAAAAGTGTGCTTCACAAAGGAAAAGAAATCTGCAGTAAATAAAACTGAAAGAACAGAAAATTAACAACTAAACAGGCAGCAATCAAACCCAAGAAGGTGGGTCGCTCAAAACTAGTCTAGAAGGGGCAGAGCACGCTAGCAAGAGATCGACGGTCCGAAGGGACTGGGATCTAATGGAGAAATCTGCTGGAAAGTGGTGCAGAAAGCAGCAAAGAGGCAGGGGCAAGGTTGCTGCTAGAAAATAGGAGATCAACTAAAAAGAGGGGGTCAAAGGGGTGACCCCAGAGCAGAACCCAAACAAAGCGAAAGGAAGTGTATAGAATGGGAAGAAAATCTGACCTGTGAGGATCTAAACAAGAGGTATCAGATCTGAAATAAGGCTGAAACTTCTGGAAATGCAGACATCTGAAAACAGCAACAAACTCTCCCACAAAAAGTGGAGGGAACTGGAGCCCTAAGGGGCAAGAGTCCCACTTAGGTGAGCGAAATAGATCAGAAACAGGTCTCAACAGGTGGAGACAGAGGCTGGAACACCTTGACAGAAGCTTCAGTGAAACCTAGAAAAAGTGTTGGCAGATTGCAGAAAAAAGTGCAGGTCGTAAGTTTGGGCCTGTTTTCAGGCCAGGTCATAGATTTAAGGGAGAAAAGTGCGACCTCAAGGCCAGGTCGCACATTTTGGGCTGATAAGTGCGACCTGCAGATCCGGGTCTGGCGGCGGCAGATTTCAGAAAATTTTGTCGTCTCAACAGCGGCTGATGTTGGTCACCTGCGCAAAAAGGCCAGAAACACACGGAAGCTAGAGATTTGAATGTTTGAGGGTTTTAGAGGGGAAAACTAGCATAAAAATGGAAAAAAAAAATAGGAAAAAAAATGGAAGAGAAACCCTAGGGTTTGAAACAGCTGGATATGCAGGAAAATAGAAAACGACAGTGATCGCAAAAGAAAACCCGTGTGGAGTCGCCAATTGTTAGTATGATTCTTTCGTCGTAAAATATCACTTCAGCTATGCATATCAAGTAGCCCTAACATCAAGTATGGCTACAAAATATCTTTAGATTTGCTGCATAATATTAGATCTAAGCATAAAAGACATTAAGTAGATAAAATGTGAAATGGCTCCATGCATCCAATGAACAAGACAAGAACAATGTATAAAAAGAATCTTATATTATATTAAAGAATAAACGAGAGGAAAACATTAAAGTTTTTTTCCGCCCTCCCCAAGGATGGGCTCTGGAAGTCCTCAAGGTTTCCATCTAAAATTCCTCTCTTGTGTTGATATAAACCTATCAAACATGTGAACTCAATAAGTTCAAAGTCAAAAATGAAATTATAACCAGAGTAGATCTAGTGTGATCCATCATGGTAATGGAGGTGAATTGCCTGAATGGGGAAAACCCCCCTATTTATAGCAAAATATTGGGGCGGTCTAGAACTCGGTGCATGAATAAAATATTATTAATCGAATTCTAGAATCACCTTTTAGGAATATTTTATTATATTTGTTGGAGGGAAAAGGGTTCTTGACTTGGGTCAATTCCTTTATTTATAAATAATAAATAAATAAATGGTTTATTTATCATTTTAGGGAAGTGATGGGAATATAATTAAATAAATAATGGTTTATTTAATTATTTATGGATGATTTAGTCAAATTTAACTATGAATATTATTTAAATAATGATTTAAATAACTTATTCTTAGGGAATAATTAAATAAATAAGGATTTATTTAATTAAGTTCCTTATTTTGGGTTAAATATGACCAAGAAATATAAACAAATGAGTTATTTTATATGGTGAAAGAAATTTTACTTAGGGTAAAATTGGTCTTACATGGTGTACTTGGGTTTATCTAACGATAATGGGTTAGATGACCAAAAAATGGTGTAACATTTCAATTTAGCAAAGAATTATGGGAAAGGTAATTTAGGTGGAAATCATCCTCTCCCCCCCCCACCCTTATTTCCCCTCTCTAGTTCCCTCTCATGCCATCACAAATGGTGTATGTGTTTCACCCATTCATTCAATGGTTTGGCAGAAATTTCACCAAAAATAAAACATATATACATCAACTGTTGGGAAAAATACTGAGAGGGGGGGTGAATCAGTATTTACTGCATATTCAAAACTTTTTACTTTTTCACTCTCTAAAACCCATACGCTACTTTCCTTTAGTAAACTCGCGTATACACGCGGATATTCTTCATACCACTCGCGTATTAGCAGAAATCTAAATATGCAGATATTTATACACTTAGTTCTTTGCAATATTCATTCATCTGATGTTAAGTTATCAGTAAAAATGTGGAGTAACAACAGAATAAACCATCACACAAAGCATCACACATGAACACCAGGATTTTTAGGTGGAAACCCAAGTCGGGAGAAAACCACCGCTGCAGTTGCTCAGCCTTCAATATTTTATTATAGAGAAAATATCTTACAACATATGTGCTGGTGCAGACTCCTACCAGCACGCAGGCACCCACCTGCGCTCGTTTACCAGCCTCTCCTGGAAGGGAGCTCCAACCCCCTGACTCGTTTACCAGCCTCTCCTGGAAGGGAGCTACGACCCCCCGATCTCGTTTACCAGCCTCACCTGGAAGGAAGCTACAACCCCCCCACCGAAGGCTTCAACCTCGAATAATTACCATACATAATCATGTTTCATCAATTTTCACACCGGATCCAAAAGTTTTCCTCTCAGGAAACAACTTTACAGTGTGCCACTTTTTCCCCATATTTCGCACCGACCCACTATACTTTTACAATAAACAAATATGAAACTTCCATACATAACTAACGTACGTACATCGCAAACCAAAACAGCACGTACTCTGTACATTTTCACTACGTACTTCATCAAACCCTAGTTTTCATACGCGCTTTCCTTTCACTGATGTCGCGTATATACGCGCTTCCGTTCACATAAACTAGTGTATACTTCTGTACATATTATAGATTTAATTTCATTGTGCATACGCGCTTTCTCTTCAGCGAAGCCCCGTATATACGCGCTTCCTCTGCGGAAAACAAGCGTATGGTTCTTCAGACATTTAGGTCAATGCAATTCTTCAGAACAGATACATCACACAAATTTTTACCCTTTACTTCAGACAGATGTTCGCCTCATCTCAGATCTAATCATTCCATAAACAGATCTAGCAAATACAAGTACATTTCAGATCTAGATCCCCTTCTTCATTTCTTCATAGGTGCATCATAGATTCAGATCTATCATCAAACCTTTACCCTTTCCATACAGATATACTTCACAGAGAAGTATTCATTCAAGCTCAGACATCTTGCTCCCACACTCATGATTTGCACAATGAATTTCTTCTCTTTATATAGGTTTACCTTTTTTCACCATAGCCAAAACCACATTACATCCGTGTCTATATTCTGGGATTGTGGTCATTTAGATGAATTATTACCTCAATACAATGGGCTATCACTTTTAGTGGTTACCGCTGGTTTTGCACTCTTGGAGTGCTGCTCCATACCACTTGGCACGTACTTTACCGCGTGCATACGTGTTTCCTCCTAGACAAATCCGCTAATTCCTTGAAAACATACTCTTTTCTCACTTGATTCAATATTGAATTTTCTTCATTACCTTCTGTACTCTCTGTAGATACATCAAATTTACATCTTTAAACAGGTTCATCAAGACATATTCTATCAAGCACAACTTCATCAGGTGGGTTGCCATTCAAGGACAACACTCTATCAAGTGGTTTGTCATCAAGGACAACACCCAGCATCATATTGTCAGCAAACATTCATATCACATCAGATTTACATCATTTACCAAGTCCATCAAGTCAGGAATAACTTCATCAGGTGGATTGCCATCAAGGACAACACAAGTCAACAATCTCATGTCTTCATCTTCATTCAGTGGGTTGCCATCAAGGACAACACTCTGCATCATATTGCCAACATCAACACCTCCCAATAATACATGTCATAATAATAATCATGAAATGAGGTTCAAAATTCACATTGTTGTTGCATATAGTTACAAAACTTAATCCACATAGAGAGCTCACGTAACTAAGCTAAAACACCTAAATATCTCTTGGATCCTTAAGCACTTTAATCTCTCTCTAAAATTGGATTACTAACGCTTCATATGTGTTAGTATACTTTTGTTTTATTAGTTGATATAGCTCGAGTTTTAATTCTAAAATGATCATGGTCCTTTTTCATACAAATGTTGATCTCATTGCATGTTAACCACTAGTGGTTGAATGTATAGCTTGAATGGTTTTTCATTGTTTTAAATACTCTCATATTTATGATATCTATATTGTTGTCTTAAGACTAATTAATAATAACATTGAGTTCAAGGATTCTTCCCTCATAGCTGAATCTTAGTCTCATGTTTAAGCAAGCTATAAAATTCATTACATGGTATGGTGATGAGTCTTCCTAACGCTAGTTTTTCATGACATTTTAGGTGACCTTTACATGATTTTAATGAATGAGCTGTGATATTTTAGTCCTAAAAGTTCGTTACATAACATTATTAGGTTAATTAACATCTCAGATAATCATTATCACTTGAATTTATGATAAACATGTTCACATCTCTAAGTGAATTATAAATAAGTCCTTTGGATGTAATTGCATCTCCAAGTTGCTAAGACTTAGCATTGTGAACATTATGGAATGGTTTAAGTCTCTTTAATTTTCATGTACAAGTCATGCTCCATTACTCATAACTTGAATATTGTTGATCCCATTCTTCATTTCATATGGTTGGATATGAATGTGAACATTTTTACGATTTATAATTTCCATAATTTATATAAGAAGTTGTTAACGATTGTTCGCATTTGAATTTATTGGTTATGTCCTAAACAAAATTGACCTTCTCATTTGCCATTTTTTATTTTCTAGCATAATACAAGCATATTTATCTAATTTTCACATCATTCAGAGCTTGTTTTACTGAGTGATTAGATAAAAAAAATTTCATGCTTTAAATTATCCTAGAATTTGAGAGTGAGTTGGTTACAAGTCGCTAGTTAGCTTTGTCAAGACTAGTTTAGGAAAGCTCCCCATCCTATACAATGACCTAGGTTGAATTGACTTGTAAGGTTTCCCCCTTGACTAGGATGTCCCTTTCCTTAGTCTAAAGAGTGGGGAAAGCATGAGGGTAAGGCCACTAAGGTGATAATGGATGGTTTTCTTGAGATTTTCCTTTATGATCCCATCGAGCTTAAGACTTTCCCCTTTATGAGAGAGTTTAAGAAGTAACACTCTTCATTTCCTTTTCATTATTGATTGTTTCTTCTCTCTTTTACTTAGTCATTTTCCTTACAAGTTTTTTAATGGATTTTTCTTATAGTAATGTATCCTCCTTTGGTGGTTGATTTTCTTTCTTATAGGTTTTCCCCCTACTTGGTTGTGTGGGTTTTTTCTCAATATTTGGGTATAAATCTTCTTTATTTTTTGAATATGTGCCCTCCTTCACAATTTTATGAGGTTTATTTTGACTATCTTGGAAGTAAAATCGCTAGAATTATTATGAACTAAGTATTGGCTCCATATACGCCTAACAAGTTATATGTGTTTTGTTAGGTCCCTATATTACTAGTTTAGTCCCTTATTGTTATTAGTGTAGCCCCCTTATTTTTATTGTTGTAACCTTGTAACCCCAATATTGTTATTATTGTGCCCTACATTATTATTGTTAGGTTGGCTAGGATTATATTGTGGCCCCATGAACTCCTATATATAGAAGGAGGTTTTGGTCATTTGTATCATCCAAGAATGGTTCACTTATGTAATGTATTGGAGGTTTCCCCCTCGAAGTGGCTTATTTATAAGGCGCTGATCTATCTTTTCTTCTATTTTTTTAGCTAGTTTCATAACATTTGGTATCAGAGCTTTGGATTCTAGGGTTTCGCTGCTCCAAAAAGGTCATTGTGGAATTTTCGCCATAAAATTTTTTATACGAAGGTTTAGAAGCTTAAATTTTTACAGCGTGAAGCTGAGGTCCAAAGGAATGTCATAGAAACAATTGAGATCTTGGTTCACAATATTTTCAGAGATATGATCTGTAGAATTTAAGGATTTTTGTAGGCTCCTGATATTAACCTAAATAGGTTATCGTAGTAGTTTCACTATAAATTTGTTTATACAAGGGTTCAGAAGCTAAAATTCTTACAGAGAGAAGCCGAAATCCTGAGGCACTTCTTGTAAAAATTTCATACCTTTCTTCCCAATATCATCTGAGATATGATCTGTGGAATTTAGGGTCTTTTCAAGCTCTCGAATTTCATCTCAGAGAGGTGACCGTGGGAAAATCATCATAACTCTCTCTCTGAGCATTAGATTGGAATTCTGTAAAAAGTGGCCGCAAGTACATTGTATTTTCTTGTGTAATTTTAGATCTAAAAGAGGAAATAGTGACACAAGGCACACCATAAAATTTCACTCTACTAAGACAGTCCATAATTAGGTCATTGTGGGAGATTGGGCATAACTTTGTCTTGAAGAATCCAAATCAATTCACACCTATGGAATTTGAAAGAAGATTCAGAGGGCTACTAAAGGGCTAAATTTTAGGTAATGAATATCCAAAATCACAGATATAATTTAGTTTCAATATCGAGATCCTCAAAAGTAAGAAAAAAGTGTGTATTTTTTTTAGAATTTCATAAGTCTTGTGTGAAAAATCAGTTTTAATTCATTCTAATGGCATATTTTAGGATAGATATCAGTATTGGGTTCTAAAAATGCCTCCTAAAATTAATTCAACACCCATTAAGCCTTCTGAAGGCTCTACTATGACTCATGAAGAGGAAGAATGACAATGTGAGATATCAAAATTACAAGAGCAAGTGCACCAAATTTCGCTCTCGCAAAGAGCAACAAAAAATGAAATGAAAGTTTTGAAGAAAGGCATGGAAGCTAATATGGATGGGATGGAAGCTAGAATGGAAACTAGGATGGATGAGATGGAAGCTAATATCAATGAAAAAATGAAAGAAAACATGGAAAACATGAGGAATTATCTAAAAGAAGACATGGAAGGTTTGAAAAATTTTATACAAGAAATGTTTCCTAATGGCGAAAAGATAGTAGAGGAAACTCATGATGAGAAAAAAATAAATGTTAATCATGATTTAATAAACTATAATTGTAATATTCCAAAATTTGCAAGTAGCAAATTGGAATATTAAATTTTTCGTATGTCATCTAAGAGATGAAAAAAATGGGTAAAATGCCATTGAGTAGGAATAAAATCCCTCATAGTGTGAAAGGGATCATTGAAGCAGCTTATTTTGCACCTTCCAGTGTGAAAAGGGGAAATTTGCATGAGGACAAGGTCGAGTTTGACCAAATCAACAGTGATGCCTAAGAGGTGTAGCTTGCTTGGGAAGACATAGCAGTTTTGGAGGGAGAAAGATTCTTTGTGGAAGAAACCCTAATGTGTGGGGTCCAGGGCAAAGAGGCATTCACTTGCATAAAAGGAGGAAGAGGCAGCCATAGTGAGATATATTTTGAGCATATGATTTTAGTCTGAAGACTATTTTGCATACTCCAGTTGTTCAGCTGAGTTTCAGTGCTGCTTAGCACGAGGGATTCATGTTTAGGATTTCCTCTCCTTCTTGAGAGGCCTCTTGAAGGATTGCACTTCATTTCTCCACATCTTGGCTCAAGGAAAAAGCCACTTCCATCAGTCACTACGTTATTTCTACTGAAGTATAATGTAGTGTTGCCAGGGGTTGAAGTGGAGGGTTCCACAACACCTTTCCTTGGCTTATCTTTCAGAGGAGGGAGTTCCTATTTCTCCAAGAGGTCATTGAAGGAGGTTTTTGAGCTGATTGTACATCTTTAGCACCAGGAAAAACATTCTATATCTCCTACAGTGCAGTCCAGTTCCTTGACTGCATTATTTCTGAGCATCATTTGTAGTAGGGGTTGCACCACTACTTTGGAGGGCAAGATCTTCAGGGATTGGATTAGCATTTTACCTCAGAAATCCATTGGATGATATATATGCATCAGATGTAGCATCATCATCTATCTTCATCCATTTCTATTTTTTGAGTTGCAGCTGCTACCCAGCAACTCCGACATTTCTACAGATTTGCCTTTTGTATCTATATTGTAGCCAATCCTCTTGAGTATTGTTGTATTAGTGTTTTCAGGGGTTGAGAGCTTGGTCCCCCTCATTTATTTGAGCTTATATTGATATATCATTCTATTATCATGTATTTTTTTGTAGTGTTTTCTATAAACTGCGTTATTTTAGCCAGGGCTTTTCATATGCAGAAGTGCTCTTGTATCTCCTTGTATATGCTCTATTGAGGCTTCCATTGCCTAGATGAAGTGAGTGATTCCTCCACACATTGGATACATTTTCTATTATATCAGATATTTGTTGGCTATATATATCTTCATGTGTTCACAGCTATAGAATAATGTTGTCATTCCATTATATGTGCTTACATTTGTTGCAGTCCCTCATTGTGCACTTTTTGAGGACATCTAGTAGTGGGAGATCTGTTTAACCACTCTAGAAGGATTTATTTGGAGCCTCCTCTTGGATTTAGCACTTAGAAATATTGTTCTAAGGGATCCAGGTCTTGGTTTCAATTCATGTAGAAGCCATTACTAGAAAATGCGTTTTCCAGTCATGCCTTGCTAGCTGTTCCAGATTTGGAATATTACAGTGGTATCAGAGCTGATTTCTTGGCTCAACCTGTGAATCTAAGCCCAAGAAGATTAGAATATTGAAGAGGATGGGATTTATCTCATCATATTTCAGATCCATGAAGAACCTCCCCAAGGAGGATAAGCAGAAAGAAGAGGAAGAACCCTGCACTTCCTATTCTCATCAAGGAGACAAAGAAATAAGCAGGAAAAAGACTCCATATTTTGGAGAAGAAAAAGGGGATAAGATTACAAAGCTTCTTCCTAAATATGTACATATGAGTCATGAAGATTTCAAGGATATCAGGAGGAAGATGCATGAAGAATCTCCAAGAGAGTTTGAATCCAAAGAAAACTCTAGATTTGAGGAGTGTGAGCAAGCAGCTACACACCCTAATACTCAGTGCAGTCACATGCCCAGGATTTCCAGAAGAGAGATGGAAAGAAGAGAAGAAGTTGCTGGGAGGGAAACCATTAGTGAATTCTTGAAGGAGTATGAATCTCAAAGTGAGAAATACTAGGATAATCTCAGTTTTTCATAGTTTTGCAAGCACAAGGTGAAAGGAAGAGAGTAGCAAGATAGATTTCTTCTATCTACCTTTGAGGGTTCACCTGTATGTTCAGCCAAATATTGTGTGGAGGAGTTAGATACCTTCTTGCAGCAACACCAAATATCGGAGGATGAAGCCATCATAATTGCAGCACTGCATTTGAGAGGTAAGGCTTATGCCTGGTGGATCTTTGAATCTTTTTCTTTAAGAAATGTAAACATTGCATCTTATGCAAATTTCACTAAGGCATTAGTGGAAATATTTGATAAAAGGATTCATGAGACACACATGGTGGGAGTAAACAAGAAAGCTCAAGCAAAACCCTTGCATGAAAACTTGCACCATACTTTTCCAGAAGAGAAGCTTCCAACTCACACTTTTGAGCAAACAAGCATGGAGATATCTTTTTCAAAAAGGGATCCAATCATTGGGAGGTTGCCCACTCATGTTGCAGAAATTGAGGGCAACAGTTCTGTTAGATCTGGAGTTGATCTAGCACCTCATGCAGAGGAAGGAGGAGCTCTTTCTCCAAATATAGTAATTCTTGCAACTTTGCAAGGAAGCCCCCAGGATCTCATGTGTGGAGATCAAGGCACAACTCATGTTCTACCTGTGCCATTGTTGAGGAGGTGTGAAACCATGGAGACAAGAAGAGGAGGTAGGGAGAAGACCCATCATCATGAGATGAGGAGTATACATCCCTATTCATTTATGGGGTTTGATGCACCTAAGAGGGTGATTGGATTACATAGTGGATTCATGGACATATTTGTTCATTAATATATGCAGTCACCTCTTGAGGATGATGTCCCATTGCATGGAAACATTTTGCCGGGAAGACCACTGGATCAGCAGAGGAGGATGGATGCTTCACCAGTTGAGGCACCACTCAGTGATTTCATATGAGTGGGAACCTTATGAGAGATTGATATAGCGTTGGGAGTCTTTGGTAGACTCAGGGAGAGAGGTAAAATTCCCTCAACATAATCATTACGCACTTCCATTTCAGATTCTGTGTTGTGGAAGAAGCAACAGGGGAAGGATAGTAGCCTTCCAACTTGCATATTTAGCATGGGAGATGTGAAAGAGGAGGATGACCATATGACAAATGATCTTCATGAGAGATCATAAGCGCTATCAATATGGAGAATAGATCCATATTGGAACTCCCAGCTATTGGTGGAGTATTCCAAGGATCTTTTTACTTGCATGATTTTGGATGGCCAAGTGCATAAGGAGGGTTAATCAATCAGAGATGAGGTCATCTACTATCATGATAGGATCTTATTTCCTAGAGCTTCCCAGCTCAAGGAGAAGTTTCTACATGCAACTCATAAGTATTTCCTTTTCAACCCCACTTGTTCTATGAGAGCATACCACACCATCATGGAGGGGTATTCTTGGATGGGCTTTCAGGAGGAAATATATCAGAATATGAGGAGATGCATGGACCAAATGGAGATGGAGGAGAGACATAACTCTTTGTAGGAGTTATCACAACCACCTCTTTTCTCTTTGAGGATGAGAGGAGACTCACTTATGAGCCATTCCACTTATATGAGCAGAACATATGGTAAAGGCGATGATTATTTTCATGATTATTTATATGATGTATGTCCCTTAACCATACATGTGCATGATGTTGCTCCTAGGAGGAGCATTCTTTATTTAGAGCTTCACGGTCTAGATGAGGCCATAAGCATGATTGATGGCCATTCCCTAGGAGGACTTGGGGAATAATTATATTATGGAGGACATGCTCACTGTACACCTTACATCATTCACTTCCTCCATAATTTTGAGGAGATTGGAGCAGCAGGCAAGTGGTTGAGAAGCCACTCATTCTATCAGTCTCTATTGCAGTTGAGGGTCAAGTTGCATTGGTTACATTTAAGGGACCATTGTCCTTCTCATTTGTTGCATATGGCAGCAAGCATGATTCTCTTTATTTCTCCCTATGGTTATATTGTTGCTCTCTTTATGAGGATCATGCTTGGGAGAGAGACACATTGTGTGGATGTGTCCTTTGAGGGAGAAATTCCTCACACTTTTTTCACTACATGTTCTAAGGGGAACATGAGATATGATATGGTTACCTCAACAACACATTTTCTACTTCATGAGGTGATCCATATGATGGAGATGATGCCATATGATGATGACTTCCAACTCATCATATATGGAAGGATTTGGGCCAGCTTGATTTGCAGCGTTGGGGGAGAGATCTTTGGATGTCTAGTCCTCATTTTTCCACTTGAGGGAAAAATTATTGCATCCCATGGACAGCCAATACTCTAGAATTATCATAAGTGGAGATATGGATATCATGGAGTAGGCTACATTGTCTACCAGGTGCATATTTTCATCCCACCTACTTTACCGGAGCCAAAGGTGGAGGATAGTTTCCAGGAGTTACCTAGTTGGGAGGTGACTCATTTTGCATGGATCATAGCTTGGAGATAGAGGATCCATATGGGAAAGATAGTTCCCATTATATTTCAGATCCCATTCTTCAAACGGACCTCTAGACATCACTTTTTTATCCTCTTGAGTATCTCACCTTTACATGATGATGGTTTGATAGCTGACTTACATGTTGAGGAGGAGCATTGTGGAGACTTGATTGATGAGATAGAATCACTTCACTTGGAGGGGATCATCATACATGGATTATATAGGGAGAGGAGAAAGGAAATCAGTCTATCCTTGCACTTGCTTGAGGACAAGCAATCTTTGAGAGGGGAGGACTGTAATATTCCAAACTTTGCAAGCAGCAAATTGGAATATTAAATTATGCTTATGTCATCTAGGAGATGAATAAAATGGGTAAAAGGCCAATTAGTAGGAATAAAATACCTCATAGTATGAAAGGGATCATTGGAGCAGATTATTTTGCACCTTCCAGTGTGAAAAGGGGCAATTTACATGAGGACAAGGTCGAGTTTGACCAAGTCAACAGCGCTGCCTAAGAGGTGTAGCTTGCTTGGGAAGAAAATGCAGTTTTGGAGGAAGAAATATTCTTTGTCGAAGAAACCATAATGTGTGGGGTCTAGGGAAAAGAGGCATTCACTTGCATAAAAGGAGGAAGAGGCACCCATAGTGATATATCTTTTGAGCATATGATTTTAGTCTAAAGACTATTTTGCATACTCTGGCTGCTCAGCTGAGTTGCAGTGCTGCTTAGCATGAGGGATTCATGTTTAGGATTTCCTCTCCTTCTTGAGAGGCCTCTTGAAGTATTGCACTTCATTTCTCCACATCCTGGCTCAAGGCCAAAGCCACTTCCATCAGTCACTGCATTATTTCTGCTGAAGTATAATGTAGTGTTGCTGGGTGTTGCAGTGGAGGGTTCCACAACACCTTTCCTTGGCTTATCTTTCAGAGGAGTGAGTTCCTATTTCTCCAGGATTTCAGTGAAGGAGGTTTCTGAGCTGATTGTACATATTTTTCACCAGGCTAAAAATTCTCTATTTCCTACAGTGCAGTCTAGTTCCTTGACTGCGTTATTTCTAAGCATCATTTGTAGTAGGGGTTGCACCACTTCTTTGGAGGGAAAGATCTTCAGGGATTGGATCAACCTTTTACTTGAGAGATCCATTGGATGAGATATATGCATCAGATGCAGCATAATTAGCTATCTTCATCCATTTCTATTTTCTAAGTTGCAGATCATGGCCAGCAACTCCAGCATTTCTGCAGATTTGCCTTTTGTATCTATATTGTAGCCAATCCTCTTGAGGATTTTTTTATTAATGTTTTCAAGGGTTGAAAAATCGATCCCCCTCATTTATTTGAGCTGATATTGATATATCATTCTATTATCATGTATTTTGTTGCACTGTTTTCTATAAACTGCGTTATTTTAGCCAAGGCTTTTCATATGAAGTAGTGCTCTTGTATCTTCTTGTATATGCATTATTGAGGCTTCCATTGCCTAGCTGGAGTGAGTGATTCCTCCACAAATTGTATACATTTGATTCTATATCAGATATTTTTTGGCTATACATATCTTCATGTGTTCATAGCTATAAAATAATGCTATTATTCCATTATATGTGCTTACATTTGTTGCAGTCCCTTTTCGGGCACTTTTTGAGGACATCTAGTAGTGGGAGATTTGTTTAACCACTCTATAAGGATTTATTTGGAGCTTCCTCTTGGATTTTTCACTTAGACATATTTTTCTAAGGGATCTAGGTCTTGGTTTCAATTCCTGTAGCAACCATTACTGGAAAATGCGTTTTCTAGTCATGCCTTGCTAGCTGTTCCAGATTTGGAATATTACAATAATGTTGGATGGAAGAACCACCATATCCCAAATATTGATATGAGGAATTTTGATGGCAAGGATTCCGTAACATTGATACTACAGATGGAGCAATATTTTGATCTCAATAATGTGAAAAACACACAAAAGGTATGTATTACAACTTTACATTTATAACAAAATACATTTGTATGGTATCGATGGCTTTGTACCCATAAAAAAAATTGTCACTTGGTCAATTTTTATGGAGGAAATGATAGCACATTATGAGGATACAAAAAGAAACACCTTCTTTAGCCAATTGATAAATATCAAACAAAAGGGTTCAGTGGTGGAGCACATTAAGGACTTCCAAAAATTGAATATAAGGGTAACTGATATTCCAAAGGTACATAGGATTGATATATTCATAGGGAATTTAAAGGATAAAATCCAACATGAAATTCGTGTTTGGGAACCTGATTCATTGGAAAAGGAATTTTGGTTGGCAAGATAAATTAAATGTAAAATTATGGCGACAAGGAATCCTACCAATCACATATATAAAAATGGAAGTGTTTCTACTCCTAGACTTCCACAACCTACAAGGTTGACACCACAAAAATTGGAAGAAAAAAGAGCAAAAGGGCTTTGCTACAGTTGTGATAGAAAATACACTAAAGGTCATAAGTGTGCTGAGAAGAAATTATTTTACATAGATTATGAAGAGGAAGAATAAAATAAACAAGAATATTCAAAAGAAGAGGATATACACCAGGAACCAACCCTAGAAGTGGAAGAAATGAGTCTGACCATATCATGTAATGCATTGGCAATAATCACCACTCCTTAAACTCTCAAGATAGAAGGGCATGTCAAGAAGAAAAAGGTAATAGTGTTGATTGATTCAGGTAGTACCCATAATTTTAATCATTGTAAGGTAGCAAAGGAATTGAATTGTTTCCTATACCCAACACCAGAATGTCAAGTGATGGTTGCAAATGGAGGAACTATAAATTTCTCTAGAAAATGCCATAATATCAAGCTAACCATGGGGGAATAAGTATTGAATATTCCAATGCTTTCCATTCCAATGGGAGGTTCTAATGTTGTACTAGGAGTACAATGGTTAGAATATTTAGGGACGGTAGCCTTTAATTTTCAAGAACTTTTCTTGAAGTTTTTTCAAAAGGAAAGGAAGTCGAATTACAGGGTATCACAAGGAAGTCGAGAAAGATAATAATCTCTAATGTAATGACAAAGCTTCTGAAGAAATAACAATGAGGCGTAATTTCACAATTATGCTCACTAGAAGTTCCAACATCAAAATCATTTATTTCTGCAGATCTCCAAAATGTCTTGGACAATAATTATAAGGTGTTTTAAACTCCAAAATGAGTCCCACATATTCGTGATCATGATCATGCTATTCATTTGATTCCAAGAAGTGTTCCTCCAAAAATCAAGCCTTATAGACATCCTTATGTCCAAAAGAGTGAAATTGAACATATGATTGTAGAAATGTTAGAGGCTAGTATAATTCAACCTAGTCAAACTTCATTCTCTGCTCCAGTAGTATTGGTGCACAAGAAGGATGGATCATGGTGCATGTGTCTAGATTATAGAGAGCTCAATAAGCTCACTATTAAAGATAAATTTCCCATTCCTATGATTGATGAATTATTGGATGAATTACATGGACCAATTTATTTTACCAAGTTGGATCTTTGTTCAGAATATCATCAAATTAGAATGAAGACTGAAGATATTCAGAAAAAAGAATTTCGAACTCATGAGGGTCATTATGAATTTTTGGTCATGCCTTCTGGCCTTACCAATGCAACTTCTACATTTCAAGGGTCGATGAATTCCATTTTCAAACCCTTCCTTAGAAAATTTGTGCTAGCATTTTTTGATGATATACTAATCTACAGTACATCTTGGAAGGATCATGCTCAACATGTTGACAGGGTGCTCAAACTATTTAAGGAGATACAATTATATGAAAAAACATCCAAATTTTTCTTTGGAGTACAAGAGGTGGAATATTTGGGTCATATTGTATCTCACGAGGGTGTTAAGGTAGACCCTAACAAAATTAAAGCCATTAAGGAATGGAAAGTCCCCACAACCATAAAGCAATTGTGAGGATTTCACAGGTTAACAAGGTATTATCACAAGTTTGTTAAGAATTGTGGGAGAATAGCAGCACCTCTAACAACATTATTGAAGAAAGATGAATTTTCATGGACTCCTGAAGAAAATAAGGCCTTTGAACATCTTAAAGAGGCAATGTTCCTAGCACCGGTCTTAGCTATGGTAGACTTCACAAAAACCTTTATTATGGAATGTGATGCCTTAGGAATTGGAATTGGTGTTGTTTTAATGCAAGAAGGAAGACCTGTTGCTTTTGAAAGTCGTCCAATCAAAGGAAAGTATTTATACAAAGCTATTTATGTGAAGGAAATATTAGCAATACTATATGCATTAAATAAATGGGGACCTTACCTAATGGGAAGACACTTCAAGGTAAAAAAATGATCATGATAGTATTAAACACTTTTTGGAACAGAGACTATCTTCAGAAGAGTAGCGAAAATTGGTCATAAAGATGTTGGGTTATGACTTTGAAATAATCTAAAAAAAAGGGAAGCTAAATTTTTTTGCAGATGCACTCTCAAGAAAGAATGAAGAGGTGGAAGCATTGCTTTATGAAATTTATATTATCCAACCAAATTGGATAACCAAAGCAAGGGATGAATGGAAGAAGGACGAAGAAGTGTGGACACTAATTCAAAAGTTGCAACAAGATCCTAGTACATCTGATACATTGAGTTCAAAAAATGATTCCTTATGGTACAAAGATCGCTTATATCTTTGTAAGAATTACTAACTAAAACAAAAGATTCTTTTAGAATTGCACACTTCTTCTTTAGGAGGACACTCATGATTTTTAACAGCTTACCACAGGGTGAAGAAATATTTTTTTTGGGATGGCCTTAAATCTGATATTTAAAAATTTGTAGCAAAATATTTGGTTTTCCAGCAAAATAAAGTTGAGACAATTAAGAACTCAGGTCTTCTACAACCCTTATCCATTCCAAGTGTTATAGCATCATTTATCACCATCATATACTTGGTCATATTTCTCAAAATACAGTTTCTCAAAACCCATACGAAACTCTGCCTAGAATTTTCTGCATATACACGCGAGTCCATACATAGAGAACCACGTATTTTATTTAAAATATTAAAAAATATATAATTTCCCTACTTTTGAAGCGGGTTTAGGGTTGTTCCTGTAACTTAACTACCCCATCCCATGGCCTAACTGTTTCCCAACTAAAAAAACTAATTTGAGTGAGTATAAAAACCCCTCAAGGGAATGGCCTAAGGGAATGAGAGAGAGAATTATAGATATTATACTATGTTATAGCCCTATCTAAGTCTGATATTTCCCCAGTGCCTCTTGCACTTCCCAGATTTTCAAGAAACCCTTGTTCACTTGACTTGTTCACTCATCCTATGTGACATCCATTGTGCACTATTCTTGGAAGATGTTTTGTGATGCTAGGGCTGGATGGATCCATAGGATGGTATGCTCAAGGCCGTGGCAGATTTCAGGTGATCTCTCCACATTTTTTTACTGTACATGTCATTAATAAAAGAAGTGCCATCTTGTTCCTGATTTTCACGTGTCATTTATCTCTTATACATGTGTAATGATCTTAAATAGTTCATTTATTGTTCTTTTTATGAGATTATGCATGCTTTTTGCTAACATCTAGAACTTATATATTATGTACAACTAGGTTTTTGTGCTTGTTCTTTGCTGGTTTGCAGGTTCTAGAGCACAAGGTGTTGCAGGGGGTTTGAACCCCATGGGATCTACTGAAACCGAAGGATTAACAAGTAAGGCCTGAAACCCTTTGTTTCTAGTTTAGAGCATAGAAGTTGGTTAATTGAGTCCTTGTGATGACATGCCCTTGATATGTGAAGGTTTATCAACCTGAGACCTTAGGGTAACATTAACCATAATAGAACTGGCGACTCCGCTGGGGATTACATTCGTGTAATTCCTAGTTCAGGTTTTTTTATCTGTCTTGTAGGTTCCCTGACAGGTTTATCACTTTTTACATTCTAGTAAGTCTTTTTTCAATCAGACAGAAGACCTGGTCTCTTGATCAGGCTTGACCTTTTTTTTTTTTTCCTTATTTATGTTTTCATATGCAGCTTAGTCTTTGCACAGTTGTGCATACCTCCTGTATTTTCCAAAGGAACTCGTGTATACGAGATTTTCATTTGTTACAGTCGCGTATACATGCTTGTTGAATACTGCAAAATCGTGTATGCCTGGAAAAAATTGAAAATTTGAGTTTTAAGCCTCTGTTGTCTTTTATGTCTGTGGTGAACCATTCCTATGGTGTATTTCAGGTGTCTGGACTTTGTTTATTATGGTAGCATATCCATCTCTCTGTTGTTCTTGTGAAAACCTAGTCATTTGGTAAAATTGACTATTTTGTGTGATTGCAATTGCGGTTGTAGCACCAAGATCGCTTCCTGGAGTTCTTGGTTGTTCTGACCATTCAGAACAATGAGCCTCTGATTTTTTTCTCTTCTTGGTCTTATGCATTACTTCTCTTTCGTTTTTTTCCCTTTTGGACTATCTTGGTTTTCTTGATTTCTTGGACTAGATTTGTAGCAAATCTTGAAGAATACCTTTTTGTTTTTTTTTTAGTTTTGTTCGCTGAAAGATTTGTTGAACAGCGGTTTCCATTGATGTCAACCCAAGTAGCACTAGGGGCTACCCCAATATTGTATGGGAATTTTTACCTACCAAATTACTATATTCTGGGTCAAGAATGCTTTTGATGGTTTCTTCTTGTCGATATGTTTCCATTGATATATGGCACACCACGTAATTCTTCACGGTTTGAGAGATATTCATGTTTGAAGTTTGTAACCCTAGTTAGTGGGCTAAAACCCCATGGGGTTGTGGCATGGGTCAATGAAAAGTCATAATTAATATTTGTTAAGCTCCTAAAATCCCTCCCATGTTCACTTGTTGAACCCCATATTAACCTAAGCATTTATATAAATTGTGATCCTCATATCCTCCTTATGCAAGGGATTTCGCCATCTGAAACAGGTCATCGTGGAATTTTATCTCTAATTTTTTTTCTACGAAGGGTCAGAAGCTGAAATTTTTATGAGGTGAAGCTGAAATCTGGAGGAAGCTGTTGTGAAAATTTCAAATCAAGGAGCGCAATATTTTCGGAGATATGATCTGTGGAAGTCAGTGTTTTTGCAGGCTCCTGAAATTCGTCTCAAAGAAGCGACCTTGGGAAAATCATCATAACTCTCCCTATGAGTATCGGATTGGAATTCTATAACAAGTTGAAGATAGGGCATAGAATGTAGTTTTTTCCCTATCAATTTCAGAGCCTAGTGAAAAAACAGTGACACATGGCACACCGTACAAGTTCACTCTACTGAAACAATCCATAAGTAGGGCATTGTGAGAGATTGGGCATAACTCTCTCTTGAAGAATCCAAATTGGGTCAAACCTATGGCATTGGAAAGAAGAAGACTCAGAGGACTACTAAATTATAGAAAATAAAATATTGGGGATATGAAATAATGGAGATACACAAGATTCAATATTGAGCTCCTAGAAGGAAAGAAAAAGCTAGATCATGTGGTGTCAAGGGCTGCAAAGGACCAGACTTTCTAGGGTAGCAAAGCAAAGAAAGGTGCAACAGAGGGTAGCATGATAAGAGTGACAACGAAGGTGTATAATAGCAAAAATAATTTCATCACATGAAGTCTTCAAGTGGGCAGCACTGCATACAGTCACTGTAAAGGTATCATTGTTCTAAGTCATTGTAAATAAATTATTGTAAAAATTGTACTAGTGTCTATCTTCCAAGAGTTGAAGAGGCAATGTCGGGAGGTCGAGGATCACCATTAGGTGGTTGTGTCATAGTTGGGGTTATGGTCTAGTGTGTGTTCTTCTTCTACATCATTCTATATCATTGTAAAGTGGATCATTTTCCCTGATACGGGAGTCAATTATTATTTTATTCTTCTATAGGGTGGTAGGGTGGTGCTAGGGTGATTTGTAGCTCATTGGGTGTTGGGGCATCCATTAGGTTGACTACTGAAGAATATTGGGCGTTGGAGTGTCCATCTAGTGGGATCTGGAGAAGAATGCTTTTCTAGATTCTAGGAAGTTGGAGCTTTATTTTCAATTGGAGTTGAATATTGAATAATTATAAGAAAATAATTAGGTGGTTTTTGTCCAAGAGTGGGTTTCCACCTTAAAAACTATGTGCATTTTTGTTCCTTTTGTTTACTTATATCATTGTACAAACACTGATAATAATTGAATATTAACTAATTCTCTAATTGAAAGGAATACTGATTCACCCCCCCTTCTCAGTATTTCCAACAATTGGTATCCGATCTTGGTTCCTTCAATAGTAGTTTAACAGCTAGAAAGAGGTCATGGAGAATACCAATAATGGTGTACCTTTGTTCAAAGAAAATAATTATGCACTTTGGAAAGGAAGAATGGAGGTCTATCTCTTGGCACAAGGTTACGAAGTATGGGACACTGCTCAAAATGGATTTACATCAACCGCGGATGAACAAGGTAAGAATAATTTGGTAAATGATGCAAAAGAAAAGAATATTATTATCAGTGGACTTATTGAATCTACTTATCATAAGGTGTTGGGTTGTAAAACCAACAAAAATGTATGGGACAAGCATGCGAATATATATGCAGGTGACTCAAATGTCAAAGAAGCAAAGCTTCAAATCTATAGCGTAAAATTTGATCAACTCATAATGAAAGAAGATTGCAACATTTCTGGCTACTTCCAATACGTTTATGAAATAACCAATACTCTGGAAGGATTGGGAGAGCCAGTTGACGAGAATACTATTATATGAAAGATTATTAGAACGTTACCAGGGAGATTCAACCCAAAGGTATCGGTCTTAGAATACAATGCAAATCTGGAAAAACTCAGCAAAGAGGAACTACATGGTGTTCTCATAGCATATGAAATGAGACTTGATGAAGAATAGGATACTTCGCATCTAGAAACTATGTTCGTTGCATCTAAGAAAACCAATAAGGACAAACAACCTTCAATTGAAAAGACATGCACCTGCAAGTGTGAAGAAAAGGGAGATGATGGAGAAGGTCTTTCAGATGAAGAATATGCCTACTTTACGAGAAAACTAAAAATTGTTAAGGGAACATTAAAAGTTAATATTCCATTGATATGTTTCAACTGTGGTGAGGTTGGGAATTTCACAACAAAATCTCCGAACAGAAGTGATGGTAAGTCAAAAGGAAAGAAAGGCTTTAAGAAATTCAACAAGCAAGGATCCAAAGGAACTTTCTCTCTAAAGAAGATAGATCATCATCCGATGAAGAAGATTACAGTGAAGAATAAGCCAATGAGAGAGTATTGTTTATGGCCAAGCACAAAAACAAGAAGTATCAAACAACAAATAAGAAGGAATGACCATAGAAGAATTTTCTAAGGAAGCAATCAAGCTTATAAAATAACTCAAGGAAGAAAAGATCTGTTCCAATACTCTTGAAGAACAAGTTCAAGGTCTCAAAATTGAAGTTGAAGAACAACAATGCATTGAGGAGTCACTTCAAAATAATTTGGAGGAAAGCAACCAAGAAAGGGAAGAATTAGAAGCCGAAGTAGTCTCGCTGCATAAGGAAGTGACGGAAGGAAAAACTATCCAAAACTATGCCAACAGCACAAGGGCATTAAAAGAACTCATCAACAATCAAATATCTTACAATGACAGAACTAGCATTGGTTAAAAAGAAGAAGAAGCAGGACCTTCTACAAAAACATGCAATGAACCTATGAGATCTGACATGCATGTAGACTTCATTGGACAAGATTCGCAAGAACAACCTTGGAAGACAATTCCTCGACGAAGATTTCTATCCAGGTACCAACATATTTTTGATGCCTACTGTTACTCATGTGGAAAATTTGGTCATAAAGCTCTAGAACGTCACATGTACCATAGGAACGAATACAATTCCAGGAGATCTATCAAATATGAACCTCCTAGGGCTCAGCGAAACATACACAGATTTGAATATTTAAGAAATAATATTGAATGTTAAACATGTCGAAACTTTGGACACATAGACAGAGACTGAAAACTTGAAAATCCTCCAAAAGAATCTTCGAAGCCACAAAATGAATGAACATGAAAGAAGAAGACTGATAATTGTGCTCTCGCTCTCAAGGCTCAAAACAACAAAGATGTGTGGTATTTTGATAGCGGTTGCTCAACGCATATGACTGGAGATAGAAAGAAATTTGTATCTCTTAAAGAGAAGAAGGATGGAACTGTGTCCTTTGGAAATGATGGATCTTCAAATGTTATAGGATCAGGTACCGTCACTCTCGGAAGCAAATATGCTCTATTCAAGAATGTTCTATTGGTTGAAAACATGAATCACAATCCGCTCAGTGTTGGAAAAATGTGTGATCAAGGACACACAATACTATTCAACTCCACAAAATGTGAAATCAGGAAAGGAAGCTATGGTGAAATTGTGGCTACAGCAAGTCGAGCTCCAAACGACATATATGTTCTAGATGAAGCAACTATGTAATGTTCTAAAATTTTCATGCAGATAATTGGAACATTAATTTTTGCTTATTTCATCTAGGAGGTGAATAAAATGGGTAAAAGGATCATGAGTAGGAATAATATCCTTCATAGTGGGAAAAGTATCAATGGAGAAGCTTTATTTTTCATCTTCCAGTGTGAAAAGGGGCAATTGCATGAGGACAAGGTCAAGCTTGACCAAGTCAACAGCGCTGCCTAAGAGGTGTAGCTTGCTTGGGAAGACAACACAGTTTTGGAGGGAGAAATATTCCTTGTGGATGAAACCCTAATGTGTGGGGTCCATGGCAAATAGGCATTCACTTGCATAAAAGGAGGAGGAGGTAGCCATAGTGAGATATCTTGAGCATTTGATCATTTGTCTATTCAGACAAATTGCACACTCCGGCTATTCAGCTGAGTTGCAGTGCTGATTAGCACAAGGGATTCCTAGTTAGGATTTCCTCTCCTTATTGAGAGGCCTCTTGGAGTATTTCACTTCATCTTCTCCACATCTTGGCTCAAGGCCAAAGCCATTCTTCAGATACTGCATTATTTTTGCTCAAGTATAACGCAGTGTTGATGGGGTATTGCAGTGGAGGGTTCCACAACACTTCTCTTTGGATCATATTTCAGAGGAGGGAGTTCCTATTCCTCTAGGAGGTTAGTGAAAGGGATTTTAGAGCTGATTTTCACATCTTGGCATGAAGGCCAACATCTCCCATCAGAGACAACGCAGTCCATCCTCAAGACTGCGTTATTTTAGTGCATACTTGTAGTAAGGGGTTGCACCACCATTTTGGAGGAGGAGATCTTCAGTGCCAGGTTCAGCCTTGCACTTGATAGATCTGTTGGAGGAGGTTATTTCAGATTGAACATCATATTCAGCCATCTCCAGTATTTCAGAGTTGCAGCTGCTACCCAACAACTTCGGCATTTCTGCAGATTTGCCATTTGTACATGTATTGTAGCCAATCCTTCTAAGGATTGTGCATTATTACTGTATTAGTGTTTTTAGGGGTTGATAGCTTGCTCCCCCTCATTTCTTTGAGCTGATATTTTCATATCATTCTATTCTCATTTTGGATTATGTAGTAACTCCTATAAACTGCGTTATTTTAGCCAGGGCTTTTCATGTGTAGCAGTGTCCTTGCATTTCATTGTATATGCTCTATGGAGGTTTCCATTGCATAGCTCGAGTGTTTTATTCCTCCACATATTGTGTACATTGCTACTATATAACATATTTATTGGCTATAAATTTATTCATGTGCTCATAGCTACAAGAGTAATGTTTTCATTCCATTACATGTGCTTACATTTGCTGTATTCCCTCATCGGGCATTTTCTAAGGACATCTAGTAGTGGGAGATCTGTTTAACCACTCTAGAAGGATTTATTTGGAGCCTCATCTTGGATTCAGGTCTTAGATGAATTTATATAAGGGATCCAGGTCCTAGTTTCAAATCCTGTAGCAACCATTACTAGAAAATGCGTTTTCCAGTTATGCCTTGCTAACTGTCCCAATTTGGGAACATTACAATGGTATCAAAGCTGCTTTCTTGGCTCAGCCTGCGAATATAAGCCCAAGAAGATTAGAATATTGAAGAGGATAGGATTTATCTCATCATATTTCAGATCCATGAAGAACCTCCCCAAGGAGGATAAGCAGAAAGAAGAGGAAGAACCCTGCACTTCCTATTCTCATCAAGGAGACAAAGAAATAAACAGGAAAGAGACTCCATATTTTGGAGAAGAAAAAGGGGATAAGCTTACAAAGATTCTTCCTAAATCTGTACATATGATTCATGAAGAGTTTGAGGAGATCATGAGGAATTATGGAGAATCTCATGGAGGGTTTGATTCTAAAGAAAACTCTAGATTTGCACATAAGGAGTGTGAGCAAGCAGCTACACACCATCTTGTACAGCATAGTCACATGCCCAGGATTTCCGGAAGAGAGATGGAAAGAGAAGAATAGGTTGCTAGTAGGGAAAACCTTAGTGATTTCTTGAAGGATTATGAGTCTCAAACTCAGAAATACCGAGATCATCTCATTTTTTCAGATTTTTGCAAGCACAAGGTGAAAGGAAAAGAGCAACAGGATAGATTTCATCTATCTACCTTTGAGGGTTCAGCTGCATGTTCAGCCAAAGCTTAGGTGGAGGAGTTAGAGAACTTTTTGCAGCACCACCACATTCTTGAGGATGAAGCCATCAAATTTGCAGTGCTTCATGTGAAAAGATTTGATAAAAATATTCACGAGACACACATGGAGGGGATAAAAAAGAAAACTCAAACAAAACCCTTGCATAAGAACGTAGAATCATTGCAGAAAACCATGGGGAAGGCTGAAAACTTTCACTATACCTTGCCGGAAGAGAGGTTTTAATCTCACACCTTTGAGAAAAAGATCATGGAGGTCTCTTTTTCAAGAAGGGATCCACTCATTGGAGAGTTTCCCATACATGTTTCAGATATTAAGGGAAACAACGCTGTCATGTCTAGAGATTATCTAGTGCCTCATGCAGAGGAAGGAGGAGCTCTTGCTCCAAATCGATGGATGCTTGCATCTTTGCAAGGAAGTCCCCAGGATCTCATGTGTGGAGATCAAGGCACAACTCATGTTTTACATGTGCCATTGTTGAGGAGGTGTAGAACCATGGAGACAAAAGGAGGAGATAGGGAGAAGTCCCAGCATCATGAGATGAGGATTACACACCCCTATTCATTTCTGGATGTTGATGCACCTGAGAAGGTGATTGGATTGCGTAGTGGAAGCATGGAGAGCTTTCTCCATTCATCTATTTAGTCATCTCTTGATGATGATGTCTCATTGCATGGAGAAATTTTGCCGGGGAGACCACTGGATCAACAGAGGAGGATGGATGCTTCACCTGTTGGGGCACCACTCATTGATTTCAGGAGGGTGGAAACCTTGGCAGATCTTGATACATCGCTGGGAGTCTTGGGTAGACTCAAGGAGAGAGGGTGCATTCCCTCAACATCATCAGTACCCACTTCCATTTCAAACTCTGCGCTGTGGCAGAAGTAGCAGTGGAAGGATAGCAACCTTCCAACTTGCATCTTTGGCATGGGAAATTTCAAAGAGGAGGATGACCATATGAGAGATGCTCTTCATGAGAGATCATCAGCGCTGTCACTAGGGAGGATAGATCCCTATTGGAACTCCCAGTTGTTGGTGGAGTATTCCAAGGATCTTTTCACTTGCATGATCTTGGATGAACAGTTGCATGAGGAGGGATATTCAGTCAGAGATGGGGTCATCTTTTATCATGGTGGGATCTTCTTTCCTAGAGCTTCCAAACTTAAGAAGGAGTTGCTACAAGTAGCTCATGAGGATTTCCTTTTCAGTCCCACTTGTTCTATGAGTGCATACTTCACCATCATGGAGGGGTATTCTTAGATTGGCTTTGAGGAGGAGATATATCATCATATGAGCAGATGCATGGATCATATGGAGATGGAAGGGAGACATAACTCTTTGGAGGATTTATCACAACCATATTTTTTCTCTTTGTGGATGAAAGGAGACTCACTTATGAGCCACTCCACTTGTATGAGCAGAGAATATGGTAAGGGTATTCATTGTTGTTTACATGAGCATTTGTATGATGTATGTATAAGTCGCTTAACCATACATGTGCAGGATGATGCTCCAAGGAGGAGCATTCTTTTTTCTAGACCACATGGTTTAGATGAGGCCATAAGCATGATTAACGACCATTCCCTAGGAGGACTTGGGGAAGACAGATATTATGGAGGACATGCTCATTGTACACCTTGCATTCTTCATTTCCTCCATACTTATGAGGATATTGGAGCAGCAGGCAAGTGGTTAAGAAGCCACTTATTTTATCAGTCTCTATTTCAGTTGAGGGTCAAGTTGCGCTGGTTGCACTTGAGGGACCATTTTCCTTCCCATTTGTTGCATATGGCAGCAATTAAGATTCTCATTTTTTCTCGCTATGGCTCTATTATTTCTATTTTTATGAGGAGCATGTTTGGGAGAGAGACACATGGGATGGATGTGTCCTTTGAGGGAGGAATTCCTCACACTATTTGCACTACATGTTCTAAGGGGAGCATGGGTTATGATATTGTCACCTTGATAGCACATTTTTCTCTTTATGGGTGAGCCATACGATGGAGGAGATGCCATATGATGATGACTTCCAACTCATCATATATGGAGATACTTGGGCTAGCTTGATCTGCAGCATTGGTGGAGAGATCTTTGGAGATCTAGTCCTCATCTTGCCACTTGAGGGAAAACTTATTGCAGCTCATGGACATCCAACACTCTACACTTATCATAAGTGGAGAGATGGATAGCGTGGGGTAGGCTACACTGTCTACCATGTGCAGAATGTCATCCCACATACATTGTCGGAGCCAAAGGTGGAGGACAGTTTTCAAGAGTTTCCTAGTTAGGAGGTAGCTTATTTTTCATGGCTCATAGCTTGGAGATGGAGGGTCCATATGGGAAAGATAGTTCCCATTATATTTTAGATCCCATTCTTCAAATGGACCTCTAGACATCACTTTGCTATCCTCTTGAGTATTTCACCTTTACATGATGATGGCTTGATGGATAACTTGCATGCTGAGGAGGGGCAATGTGGAGACTTGATTGATGAGATAGCATCACTTTCCTTGGAGGAGATCATTATGCATAGATGATACAAGAGAGGAGAAGAAAATAATCCAGTCTATCCTTGCACTTTCTTGAGGACAAGCAATCTTTGAGAGGGGAGGACTGTAATGTTCCAAAATTTTCATGCAGATAATTGGAACATTATTTTTTGCTTATTTCATCTAGGAGGTGAATAAAATGGGTAAAAGGCCCATGAGTAGGAATAAAATCCTTCATAGTGGGAAAAGGATCAATGGAGCAACTTGATTTTTCATCTTCCAGTGTGAAAAGGGGCAATTGCATGAGGACCAGGTCAAGTTTGACCATGTCAACAACACTACCTAAGAGGTGTAGCTTGCTTGGGAAGACAACACAGTTTTGGAGGGAGAAAGATTCCTTGTGGATGAAACCCTAATGTGTGGGGTCCATGGAAAAGAGGCATTCACTTGCATAAAATGAGGAGGAGGCAACCATAGTGAGATATCTTGAGCATTTGATCATTTGTCTATTCAGAAAAATTGCACACTCCGGCTATTCAACTGAGTTGCAGTGATGCTTAGCACAAGGGATTCATGCTTAGGATTTCCTCTCCTTATTGAGAGGCCTATTGGAGGATTTCAGTTCATCTTCTCCACATCTTGGCTCAAGACCAAAGCCATTCTTCAGATACTGCATTATTTCTGCTCAAGTATAATGCAGTGTTGCTGGGGTATTGTAGTGGAGGGTTCCACAACACTTCTCTTTGGCTCATCTTTCAGAGGAGGAAGTTCCTATTCCTCGGGGAGGTTATTTAAAGGGATTTCAGAGCTGATTTTCACATATTGGCATCAAGGCCAACATCTCCCATCAGAGACAGCACAGTCCATCCTCTAGGTTGCGTTATTTTAGTGCACACTTGCAGTGAGAGGTTGCACCACCATTTTGGAGGAGTAGATCTTCAGTGCCGGGATCAACCTTTCACTTGATAGATCTATTGGAGGAGGTTATTTCAAATTGCACATCATATTCAGCCATCTCCAGTATTTTAGAGTTGCAACTGCTACCCAGAAACTCCAGCATTTCTACAGATTTTCCATTTGTACATGTATTATAGCCAATCCTTCTAAGGATTGTGCATTATTACTATATTAGTGTTTTTAGGGGTTGAGAGCTTGCTCCCCCTCATTTATTTGAGCTGATATTGTCATATCATTATATTCTCATTTTGGATTATGCAGTAACTCCTTTAAACTACGTTATTTTAGCCAGGGCTTTTCATGTGTAGCAGTGTTCTTGCATTTCATTATATATGCTCTATGGAGGCTTCCATTTAAAAGATGGAGTGTTTGATTCCTCCACATATTGTGTACAGTGCTACTATATAACATATTTATTGGCTATACATTTCTTCATGTGCTCATAGCTACAAGAGTAACACTGTCATTTTATTACATGTGCTTACATTTCCTGCAGTCCCTCATCGGGCATTTTCTAAGGACATCTAGTAGTGGGAGATCTGTTTAACCAGTACTCTAGAAGGATTTATTTGGAGCCTCCTCTTGGATTCAGGTCTTAGATCCATTTATCTAAGGGATCCAGGTCTTGGTTTCAAATCCTGTAGCAGCCATTACTAGAAAATGCGTTTTCCAGTCATGCCTTGCTAGCTGTCCCAATTTGGGAGCATTACAAACTAAAGCATGTCTAATAGCTAAAGAGGATGATATAATATTTGGTAGCAGTGATGATCGACTAAGTAAGAAGTTTTCTACAAATATGCAAAGTGATTTCGAGATGTCTTTACTTGGTGAGATGAAATACTTCTTAGGGCTTCAAATATCTCAGCAAGAGAAATGAATATTTATATGTCAAGCTAAGTACATCAAGGAAATGCTCAAGAAATTAAAAATGGAAGATTTCAAACCCATCCTTACTCTGATGGTAAAAGGTTGCAAATTGAGCATAGACAACTCATCTAAGGATTTGGATCAAAGGTTGTAAATATCTATGATTGGTAGTCTTCTATATGTAACAACCTCCTAGCTAGATGTTATGCAAGAAGTTGGACAAGTAGCAAGATTCCAAGCAACACCAATAGAATCACATATTATTTCCATCAAAACAATTCTTCAATATCTAAAGGGAACAACAAAATATGGCTTGTGGTATCCAAGGGTAACAATATCATTATTCATGCCTTTACAGATCCAGATTGGGCAGGAAGTGTTGATGATCGTGAGAGGACTCATGAAGCATTGAAATATCTTTTCCAGAAGCTTGGGATTCTCCCAAGTTCTCATTAGATTTTCCTTATTTAGAATATAAAGGGGGAGTGGAAGTGTGTACATGTCTACAGGATTGTTGTGCATCAGGGGGAGTTACCCTTTTCCATTGATGTCAAAGGCAGAGAGAATGTTGTAAGAAGAGGTGTCATGATCGCACGTGGAGTACTTGTGTTGCCATCAATGCCAAAGGGGGAGATTGTTGATCAGCAGTTGTCATTGATGTCAACCCAAGAAGCACCAGGGGCTACCCCAATATTGCATGAGAATTTTGACCTACCAAATTACTATATTCTGGGTCAATAATTCTTTTGATGGTTTCTTCTTGTCGAGATATTTCCGTTGATATATGGCACACCACGTAATTCTTCACGGTTTGAGAGATATTAATGTTTGAAGTTTGTAACCCCAGTTAGTGGGCTAAAACCCTATGGGGTTGTGGCATGGGTCATTGAAAATTCATAATTAATATTTTTTAAGCTCCTAAAATCCCTCCCATGTTCACTTTTTGAAGCACCTCTCAACCTAAGCATTTATATAAATTGTGATCCTCATATCCTCCTTATGCAAGGGATTTCACCATCTGAAACAGGTCATCGTGAAATTTTTGCTCTAATTTTGTTTCTAAAAATGTTCAGAAGCTGAAATTGTTATGATGTGAAGTAGAAATCCCGAGGAAGATCATGTGAAAATTTCAGATCAAGGTGCGAAATATTTTTGGAGATATGATCTGTGAAAGTCAGTGTTTTTGCAAGCTCATGAAATTCGTCTCAAAGAAGTGACCTTAGGAAAGTCGTCATAGCTATCTCTCTGAGTATCAGATTGGAATTATGTAAAAAGTGGTAGATAGGGTACAGACTGTAGTTTTTTCCCTATCAATTTCAGAGCCTAATGAAGAAACAGTGATACGTGGCACGTCGTACATGTTCACTCTACTAAAACAATCCATAATTAGGGCATTTTGAGAGATTGGGCATAACTCTCCCTTGAAGAATCTAAATTGGGTCAGACCTATGGCATTGGAAAGAAGACTCGGAGGACTACTACAAGACTGAAAATCACATATTGGGGATCCAAAATTATAGAGATGCACCAGATTCAATATCAAGCTCCTAGAAGGCAAGAAAAAGCTAGATCATGTGTTGTCAAGGGCTGCAAAGGACCAGACTTTCTAGGGCAGCAAAGCAAAGAAAGGTACAGTAGAGGGTAGCATGACAAGAGCAGCAAGCTAGGTGTAAAACAGCAACAAGAATTTCATCACATGAATTCTTCAAGTGGGCAGCACTGCATACAGTAACTGTAAAGGTATCATTGTACTAAGTCATTGTAAATACATTATTTTAAAAATTGTACTAGTGTCTATCTACCAAGAGTTGAAGAGGCAGTGTCGGGAGGTCTAGGATCATCATTAGGTGGTTGTGTCATAGTTGGGGTTATGGTCTATTGTGTCTTCTTCTTCTACATCATTCTATATCATTGTAAAGTGGATCATTTTCCCTGGTACGGGAGTCCATTCTTATTTTATTCTTCTATAGGGTGGCAGAGTGGTGCTAGGGTGAGTTGTAGCTCATTGGGTGTAGGGGCATCCGTTCAGTTGAATATTGAAGAATCTCAGGCATTGGAGCATCCATCTAGTGGGAGCTGGAGAAGAATTCTTTTCTAGATTCTAGGTAGTTGGAGCTTTATTTTCAATTGGAGTTGAATATTGAAGAATTATTAGAAAAGCATTAGGTGGTTTTTCTCCCGGAGTGGGTTTCCACCTTAAAAACTATGTGCATTTGTGTTCCTTTTATTTACTTCTATCATTGTACAAACACTGATAATAATTGAAGATTAACTAATGCTCTAATTGAAAGGAATATTTATTCACGCCCCCCCCCCTCAGTATTTCCAACAATATTGTGCTACTGTACTGAATCAGTTGTTTGAGTTCTTTGCTTCTTCTTGCTCATTTGGGTCCCACTACGACAGTAGCATAATTGTCTTCAGCACTTTGAAGCCTTGTTGAGACTCATTTTTCTTGATTCCAGTTCTTGGGTAGTTTTATGCTTGTCTTCTTGAAATATTTTTCCTTTCATTATAAGTGAAAAACCAAAAAAAAAATTTGTTTTCTGTTGCTTTTGCTTTGAGTTCATTTTTACTGTTTCTCATATCTCTTGAAGCTTTTTGTTGGTTTCTAGTCTTTGGTTCTTTGGATTGGTTTTGAAGGAAGTCTTTTCTTGATTTCTCTCTTTTGCATCAAGTACCTTTCGGAATTTTTTGGATAGGAGTTATGTTTGGAACTAGCCTTGTTTTTCTGTCAAAAGTGATCGAACCATTTTATTTCTAAAGACTCTTTTTGCTTCTTCAAAGTTAGAAATCTTAGAATTTTCATGTATTTGATAGTTTGCATTAAGTGCATTGAAGCATTTTAGCCTTTTTCATAGGTTTCTGGATTGTTTGAAGTGTGAGTAACTGAAAATAAAAACAAAGTTTTACTACTTAGTTTCGTAGAACCCATATAGAGATATCTTTTGATCGAAAGGAAATCATTGCATTTGCATGTAGTAAGGTTCTCATTGATTTATTTTGCGTCAACAAGCACCATCAGTTTCACTTCCCTATACCTTTGAATTAATTAACAACCAATTTAAAATCAAGCGCTATAATTAAAAGCAGCTAGAATTTTTTGTATCATTGCCATTAATCATACACCAACTAGTTAGGTTGTAGGGCCTTTGAATAGGTGAGTGGAGACTTAACTCTCCAAGGCTTCTCAAACTGTTAAACATAGAGAGGTTATTAAAGAGCGAAATCCAACACTGTTAAGTGGACTGGGAAAGCTCTCCTATAGAGAGTCAAGTGCGAGGGATAGTGGAGGCAGAGAAGAGAGATACCCCCTCTCATATTTACTGAATCTTGACCTAAGACTGTTTTGCCCGGTTGCCGATACGGATTGGTGCCCTTAGTTGCCTCTCCTAGGGACCACACAGGTGATTACGGGGGGGAATACCCATGGTACCTGAGACAAACATTGGATCACTTACATTAGTACTCCTGGAGGGTGCCCTTGCGAAGCTTGGGGACTTTCACTGATAAAGGTTGTTGTTAGGAGGTCAGCATAACTGTTTTTTTACCTTTTCTAGTAGACCTGGGGCATAATTACCACAGACTATTTTCGAAAGGTCCTGTCATTTTGCTTTCATGTATTTTGGTGTTTGATCCTTATCACCCGGAGTGGAAATACCTGATAACTACTTGTCTGGCTATATCTTAGGAAATTTTTAGAGTGTGCTCTTTACTCCTATATTGCTTAGCTTCTTATATTTTTTTAGTCTAAAATTAATCTCTTAATGTGGCTAACCGATCACCTCGTCGATTTAGGAGGCTTCGCAGGCTTTCTCCTGCGAGTGCTGAGTCTTCTTTAATAAGGCATAGGACTAATTCGGTGGGTGATTTTCACCTAGTGGTTTTGAACGCAATCGAGAGTGATCCTTTGTTTGGGTTTGTTATTTCTGTGGGTGGTCCTGGTGTTAGTGTCAGTTTAGAGAGGAGTTCTCCACTCATCTCTAGAGTTTTATTTCCAACAGAAGGAGATGAAGTAGAGGAATTTCCTCAGCCTATTGAGTCTCTTCCATCTCCTCTTCCTACTAGTTGTCCTGACGTCCTTCAGTACATCGGGCCTGAGTCTCAGAGACCTGCTAGTCCTTTTCCATCATATCCCTTTCTTTCGATGGCCACGACTGCAATACAGTTTCAGCTATGAGCACTGCAAGTGTTCAAAATCATATTTCAGTTGAGGGAAGAGGAACTATTTCCATATTTACAATCACTTCTAGTGCTACTGTGCTTGGCTCTAGAGACACCCAGGCACATGTTTCTCAATCTAGTCCCTTTTCTTATGGAATTCCCACTAGTGGAATTCCTTCTTTCTCTTTTTCTACTGCTTCAGCTGTTTCTACACCCATACCTTCTATGGCTAGTGGATCAGCTTCTTTTCAAGAGTTTCACTTTGGAAGCAGGGATATCCCTCACTCAAACCCTTCCTTAGGATCCGTGCCCTTCACCTCTCAAAATCAAGGTTTTAATATTTTTTCTGGAGGTCAATGCTCTAATTTTTTTTCGGGGTGGAACCCTGCTTTTACAACATTGGGAGGAGGGAGTAATTTTTTTTCTTATCAGTAAGGGAATGTTCCTTTCCCTTCATCTAGTACTTCTCAGTCTTTTTATCCATTTGCAAATTCTTGGAACCCTTACCAAGGGGTTTCTTCTTCATTTAATACCTTGGTTGCAGGGAATGTTCCTATGTATTGTAACTCTATGTTGGGAGGGGGTCCTTCTCTGAATGTTGGGTCGCAAGGATTTTCTTATGGCCCAAAATTTTCTATGAACAACATCTGGAAACCTGATGTCTCAAAAAATCTGGGTTATTCTTTTTCGTAATGTGGGAAATCCTTCCTATGGGCGTTGGAATTCCTAGGCTCCTCCACACTTACCATTTCTGGCAATGTTAAACATTCCAGATCTATCGAAATTGACTAATGATCCTATTCAATATAGTCTAGGTTGGCTTCCGATACCCACCAAACTGCCCTCATACATTCCAAAGTTTGAAGGGAAGACTAGTGAGGATCCGTCGGATCATGTCACCACTTTCCATTTATGGTGTTTGTCAAACTCCCTTATCGACGACTCGATTAGGTTGAGATTATTTCAACGAACCCTAACTGGAAATGCGGCCAAATGGTACATCGAGCTGATTGGGGGAAGTTTTTCTACTTTTGGAGAGTTGGCTACCATGTTCTTAAACCATTTTCAGTTACCTCTCTGTTATGACGTCGAGACTGACCTCCTAGCCAATTTTCAGCAGGACAAGGCAACTCACATTTCTGATCATATTCAAGGATGGTGAAGAAGGAAGAGGCTTATCAAAGCCCAAATCCCAAATGAATTCCTTCTTGAATGGTTTTTGAAATATTTAAATCCACAAATTTCGAAGGATGTATCCATTTCAGGGGTATTTTCTGAAGAGCAGGCTATTTTTAGGGCTTAGTAGCTAGAACTTATTTATTCTCAGTCTAGAGTCCTTAAAAAAAATAAATTCAGATGCTCCTCACTCCAGGTTAGATTTAGCTAAAACTAAACCTGGTCCTCATGGTGACAGGCTTATTGGTTCGATCGATAGTGGTACAGCTAACCTCCTAAGTCAATTGTAGTAGTCGTCTATACAATCTGCCCCTTCTAGTCAGGTTGTGCCTTCAGTGTCAACTTCTTCTCAACCCTTGGAAATTAATGTTGTTCAAGCTTCTAACCCCAAAGGAAATAAAAAATCCGATGGGAAGAAGAAGGGACGAAATATCAAGGAAAAGGACAAGGATGGGAAGGGGAATGCGAAAAAATCCAACGATCTTGTTGGAGAGGGTAAGAAGGATAATAAAAATAAGGTTAAGTTTCCATGAAATTTGTGCACTAGAGACCATATTATGCACCTCTTCCCTAAAATTCAAGATGTGTAGCGCTTGTTAGCTCAACAGGGTTCTTCTAGTTCCCAGGCTGTGCTGGCAAACCATTTTCCCTAAGGGTAGTAATTACTTGCTAGCGCGAATGCTAATACTGGGGCTCCCTTTGGGGGCAACCAGGGAGGGGGAAATACATCAAACATATACATGATGAGTGTGTTACACCATTTTTTGGTCATCTAACCTATTATCATTAGATGGACCCAAGTACACCATGTAAGACCAATTTTACCCTAAGTAAAATTGCTTTCACTATGTAAAATAACTTAATAAACCACATTTATTAGGTTGTTTATGGTCTAAACAGGAAACCCCAAAAGGAAATATTAAACAAATCTATATTTGTTTGATTTTACTCATGGAATAATTAATTAAACAATAATTTAATTGTTATTCCTCATCATGTTTAACCCAAAACAAAGAAATTAATTAGATAAATCTCTATTTATCTTATTATTTTCTAGGAATAATTATTTAAATCTTATTTAAATAATATTCCTTATTAAATATGACTAAATCACCCATAAATAATTAAATAAATCATTATTTATTTGATTATCATTCAACCACTTCCTTAAAATGATAAATAAATCATTTATTTATTTATTAATTACAAATAAAGGGATTTGACCCAAGTCAAATACCTTTTCCCTCCAACAAATATAATAAAATATTCCATAAAAGGTGGATCTAGATTTGGTTAATATTATTTTAATCATGCACCAAGGTCTAGAATGACCCAATATTTTGTTATAAATAGAAGGATTTTTTCATTCATTTGTCAACTTTTGTTGCTCATTGGATCACTGTGGATCTAAGCTCTTGGTCTGACTTTGAGCCATTATCATTGTCACATTCTCCATTATTTGCTTTGTGAGCTCCCTTTGATTTCTATGTTTGTCTGGGTTTTCTACACCAACAAGAGAGAGAAATTCTAGATCTGAAGTGCCGAGGACTTTCAAGAACCCATCCCATTGAGGAGAATTGGAAAAATATTTCTTGGTTTCCTCCCAGGTGCCCTTAATATAAAATTTCTCTCAAAAATATTGTTCTTGTCTTGTCTATTGGATGCATCAACCAAAATCTTATTTTTACTACTTAATGTATTTTTATGCATAGATCTAGATTTGTGCAACATTTATCTTGATCAACTAACTATAGATTTGAAGATATTTGCAGCCACATTTGATGTTAGGTCTATTTGTTATGCGTATCTAAAGTGGTCTTTTTTCGTACACTTCGACAAAATATTCATACTAACAATTGGAGACTCCACACGGGTTTTCAATTACGACCGCTGTCGTTTTTCATATTCCTGCATATCCAGCTGCTTCAGACCCTAGGGTTTCTTTTCAAATTTTTTGTTTTTTCTATTTTTATGTTGTTTTTCACCTATAAAAACCTCAAACATTAAAATTTCTAACTTCTGTGTGTTTCTGGCCATATTGCGCAGGTAACCGACACTAGCTGCAACAGAGATGACAACTTTTTCTGAAATCTGCCGCTGAGACACCCGGAGCTGCTGGTCGCACTTTTTGCGCAAGAACCTATGACCTGGACTATAGGATGCACTTTTCAACCCAGAATATTTGACCTGGACAAAAAACAGGTCATAACCTGCGACCTGCACTTTTTTCTGCAATTTTCCAACAATTTTAATAGGTTTTTCTGAAGCTTCTGTCAGGGTTTTCCAGCCTCCGTCTCTGCCCGTTTCGACCTTTTTCTAATATGTTTTACTCAAATAAGTGGGAATATATCCCCTTAGGGCTTTAGTTCCCTCCAATTTTTGTGGAAGAGTTTTAGCTGTTTCAGACGTCTGAATTTTTAGAGTTTCAGCATTTTTCTTTTCAGATCTGATACCTCATTTTCAGATCCCTTTTAGATAAACTCTTCTCCCTTTCAAATCACCTCATATAGTTGTGTTTGGGTTTGCCTCTATGGTCACCTCCTTGTCCCTTCTACCTTTAGCTGATTTCCTCCTTTGTTCCAGCAACCTTGCCTCTGCCTCTTTGCCGTTTTCTGCACCTCTTTTCAGCATATTTCTCCTTTAGATCCGTGTCCCTCTCGACCTTAGATATATTGGCCTCTTTTTAGTGTGTTTTGAATAGATTTTTTCCCTCTTTTAGAATAGTTTTGAGAGACCCGCCTTCTTGGGTTAGATAGATGCCTTGTTAGCTGTTAATTTTATGTTATTTCAACATTATTTACTGTTCTTTGCATATTTATTTTCAGTTACGCAACACACTTTTTCTTTTACTCTCAAAACATCTGGGTTTAAAAATTAAAATTAACACATGCCACACACCGACCCTAAGTGAAGAAGATCCTGGTTAACACTGCCAGGCAAAGACTTTAAAATCAATTGACACTACACCTTCCTGCCCTTGTTTCGACATTGTAATCACTTGATTATGCACCTCACTGCCTTTGTTGGTTATTCTTCTTCCCTTTGTGCCGTCATCATTGCGCCCCCAAGGCATATATCCCAGAGACTTCTTGATGCAGGGGCACTAGGCCCAAGACACTTTTTCTACATAAATAAACCTAAGGGGGGGTCTCATGTTTTGTTTCCCCATGTAAATATTCATAGTTGAGTTATTTTAGTTAATTAGAAGGGAAAATATTGTAACTGCCCGAATGATTGATGGGCACCTGAAGAGATAGTCAGTTTCAGAAGTTAGGCTAGCTTTAGGAGTCCAAGAGTCATCAAGGAAGTGAATCGATTGATTTCCAATATGTATAAAAATAAACCTCTGTGACAGAGTTGAGGGACCTACACATAGACTTTCCTGTACCTGCAGAGAGCTGCATAGATTGAGATAGTGAGTAAGAAGGCCGTAGAGTTGAAGACCTGGCCGAGATAAGAAGTCTGTAAGAGAAATCATTTAATGAGAAAGAATTTGTTCAATATGTCATGTGCATTGTGATTTAGTTTTGTATGTGAATTTGTCGAGTTAAATCATGTGTGAATGTATATCTACTTTGCTTGAATAAGTTCTTTGTGAACATATGTATGCATCCTGATGGAGGATAATTGAAATCCGTGATAATTAAGAAACCCTGTGATGGGATTAATGGTGCTCTGTATATAGTTAGAGGAACCAATGTTAATACGGTCGATAGTGTATCCCAAACTGGTAGACAGTAGAGTTATTTATTCGTTGAATATATGTCATGAACAAAGATATGTCTTTGAAGCCCCACATGGAAGGGTCTACGCTATTAGTAAGGAACTGACTGGCATTCATGGAGAAAGGAATGAGGAGTGAGAGCGTATCAGTTACAACGCAAAAGAACTCAAACAGAGTATTTGGCATTGAAATCTCGGTGGAACACGGACTAACACTTCGGAATTATGAATGGAACCTGGAAGGAAAGAGGTGGAACATAACAAAAGAAAGCATGACGGAACCTGGAGTAGAGGAGCGGAACCACGAAGGAGGAACAGTGAACACGGTTTAGAGCTAACCGGCAGGTTTGATCACACCACCTTTACACGGTGAGCAGTATTGGAGGAATTGGGAGCAATTCCATATGCTGGGTGACATGTGCCCCGAGCGAAATTAGAAAACCGCTTCCACAGCGCGCCATCGCGCGTTATTGTTCGTGCAAGTAACCCGTGTGATATCTGTTCGATCAGATGTTGCAGCACGATGGAATATGAGCCCTCTAATTGGGTAGATGGTTAGTCGCTATCGTTCATGCACATAAGCCGCGCGAGATTTGATTAGGGTCGTCGGATCACATAAGCCGCGCGTGATTTGATTAGGGCCGTCGGATCATCCGAAGCCGAGCGACGTGCTCTCCGCCGTTGTATGGAGATGATCGTTAGCGATGGGCCCCAATTTAAATTATATTTCTCATTATTAAGGTCTGTGGGTTTAACAAAGGTATGACATTTATAGGTGGTGGCCAGTCTTTTATGGATGTCGGGTTATTTTTATTAGCGAATGTGCATATATATATGTATTAAGTGCACATGTAAAGAGATGGTACTATTACGATTTGAACATAGGATAGAGATGGCACCTCTGCCAGCAGCATCATATGAAATATCTGATGCAGTGAACATGATTTAATATATGCGTCTGCCGAGGGATAACATAAGGGCTTAGAATTAATATCTCAAATCTTAGAGATTTGAGATATTAACACTCTCAGATGTAAGTGTTTAATTTGCCAGCCTATAATAAAGGAAGGTTGTGAGATTTTTGGATTGGGGCAAGAAAAATTTGGATGCATTTACACACAGATTGAGGTTGGGACCAAGGTAAACCGGGGCTATGGGTAGTCCCCACTGTCAAGTCGTATCAGAGCTAGAATTTAGTTAGCTCATTGAAAAGTTTGTTTTGGAAATGCACATGTATTGAACAGGAAAGAAAAGTTGAAGTTTAAATATGTTTAACAGAAAATTGCAGATTTGATTTGACATGCAGTGAAGGTTGATAACTCAGATTTACAGAATCTGGAGTTGAAGACATAGTGTCTTGAAGATTGCAGCAGGTAGATGCAGTGCAAGCGAGAAAGGAGGAGAAATATTAGTCAGGGATCTTGAGAGGTAAGATGATGAGCCTTATTTGAACTCTGGTTGGAAGGATTTGTTTGCAGAATACATAGTGCAAGAAATTGAGGAGGGATATTAGTATAGGCAAATCACAAGCTTTGAGAGCAGTGATAGAAGAGTCCAACAAGGGATTCTGAGTGCAGAAAGAGTGTGGTAGAACCTGAAATAATTCCCAACTGAGGTTGGATGAAATAAGAAAATGGGTGTTCTTGAGAAAGTTGCAGAGTGAAGCCTAGAGAGCATAAGAGAGTGCTAAGAAGGTTCCTGAGAGATGGGATCAGTACTTGCCAAAATTCTGAGCTTAGGAGAGAAGCTTGGTGAGGTGAGTTGCAGCAAGAGAGCTTGTTGTTGCAAAGGCTTAGTGCAGCTCGTGAGTGAAGAAATCCTAGAGAAGAGAATGGATACTGAGAGCCATAGCAGAGATTGTAGAGATTGCAGAGGTTCTGAAAGAGGCCACAGCAACAGAGTGTGGGAAGATGCCAAAGAAAATGGCATGAGGAAGAGACTCACAGATGAAGAATATTGGAAAGAATTTGCTGAGATCAAGGAAGAGCTCAATGAAATGAAGAGAAGGATAGACAAAAGCTAGAGAGTTGGTTGGCTCATGAAGAAGAAGATAAAGTGGCAAAGGCTACAAAGGAAGAAGGAGCAGATGATGAATGCTTGGAAGAAAAAGGAAATACTCAGAGTAATTGAGTATCAAGAGAAGGACTTGGATACTGAAGCTTCAAGTGGGACCCAGGGGTCCAAGAGCCTTACATATGACATATTTTGTATGTTTGCAGGAACAACAGGTGAGAGAAAACAAACTGCTGATGTTGTCACTGAGGAAGAAAATGGAGCAGCTACATGTTTTGAAGATGCCCATGCACAGTTGGAAAAATGTTCTGCTTTCCCACATATTGGAAGCATAAGAGATTTAGGTTATGATATTGGCCAGAAGCTGGAAGTTGGACAGCTTGAAGAAATTAAAGAAGAGACCATTGGAGAATCTCTGGAGCATGTGGAAGACTTGGAACAACAAGAAGATGTGGTGATCAAATCACGAAATGAGACTATGAGGTCTTATGTTTTTACAACTGACAAGTTGTGTGTGAATGCAGGTGTTAAGGAAGACAGTTCACATGATGGGACTGTGATGAATGAAGCTGACTGTTGCCAAGCAAGATATGATGAGTATATTTCAGATGAAGAACATATTGAACTATTGCAGCAGGAGGAATTCATTAATTCCTTATTTTGTAGAAGAGATTGTTTCAATGAGGTTGATGATGATGAGTTTTTCATTAATGCTGATAATAACAGGCTGATTTTGTTAAATGGCCATGTGGAGAATGATGGACAGATAGCTGAAGTCTTTGCAAAGATGGAAGGTCAGAATTCCATTCTGATGAAGGCGGAGGAGATAGTGATAGCAGAAGATAGAGAAGATTGTGGTGAGATGCCAAGATTGTGGCACGAGCAGAGGACAAAACCACAGAGAGAAGGTGTTCAGATGGTAATGACAGAGATGATTGAAGATGAGAGAGTTCATTTTTATGAACTAGAGTAGAAAGACATCCTTGAAGAGGATGGTCAGAAGAGAGACTAGCTGGTAGTCTCAAGAAATGTTTGAAGAATTGGAATCAGCATTTTGATGTGTTGATTGAGGAGAAAAGAAAGTTGGGACAGCATACTGAGATGCTGACAGAATAAGGGAAGGCTCTGAGGTCTTGTAGACTTTGTTTTAACAAATTTTTGATGAATGTAGATCCTTTTGATGATGGAGATAAGTTGACAGCATGGGGTAGTCAATTGAAAGAGAAGGAGAGTTCTGTGGAAGACTTTAAACCATGGAATGGAGAAATTGAGCTGCTAGAGAGTATGCTGAATCAGTAGGATTAAATACAAGAGAGAAGACCTCAATTTTTGAAATGGGGATTTCAAAATGAAGATGAAAAACTGAAGAATGAAGATGCGACAAGCATGTCTCATGGACATTAATTTGTTGCTGTTGATAGCAGAGAAGAATTGGCTTGTCCGAATAGCCGAGAGAAGATTGAAGAGAAGGCTATATGGCAGATTGTTGGGGTTGTTATAGTTGTGGAGAACCAGATTTTTACTCTGACAGAAGATGAAGATACAGTGGCTAGAGAACTTGATTTGATTGCTGGAGTCAATCAAGAAGAAGGAAGGCAATTGCAGAAGATTTCCAAGGCAGAAGAAGAAGATGCCAAACCTGAGTTGCAGCATGAAGAATATTTGTTTGGCCAAAGGAGATGGCGAGAATTTTTGTTGAAGATATTCAAAAAAGAAGGTGAAATGCCAGAGCAACAGCTTGGAGTGTTGCTAGAGAGAGGGCTGAAGCAACAAGCTGAAGTGTTGCCAGCAGAGGAGAAAAAGTTTTACTGTTGCAGAGAGGGTATGGATGATAGGGTGGCGAATAGGGCAGCAGTAAGAATTGAAGAAATAAGAATGCAGCAAACAAAAGTAAGTGTCCAGCAGTCAGAGGAAAGATTAGACAGAGAAATTGAATTGATAAGGAAACTGATGCAAAAGATGCCTCAAAAAAGGACAGCAGCAAGAAAGCTGAGAATCAGCAACAGCAAGAGGAAGACAGTCACAGACTGTGAGGGCATAGCAAGTGCGAAGATGCAGACCAAGATATGGAAGCCAGGAGGAATACAAAAGAAGAATGCTGCAACAAATAACCAGTTGTAGAAAAAAGTATGGGATCCAGGCATATAAAAAAAAATAAAGCACATGATCAGGAGATCATGAATCATTTGAACCTGGGGAGTCTAATGCAGGGGCATTAGGCCCAAGACACTTTTTGTACATAAATAAACCTAAGGGGGGGTCTCATGTTTTGTTTCCCCATGTAAATATTCATAGTTGAGTTATTTTAGTTAATTAGAGGGGAAAATATTGTAACTGCCTGAATGATTGATGGGCACCTGAAGAGATAGTCAATTTCAAAAGTTAGGCTAGCTTTAGGAGTCCAAGAGTAATCAAGGAAGTGAATCGATTTATTTCCAATATGTATAAAAATAAAACTCTGTGACAGATTTGAGGGACCTGCACATAGGCCTGCCTATACCTGCAGAGAGCTGCACATATCGAGATAGTGAGTAAGAAGGCCGTAGAGTTGAAGGCCTGGCTGGGATAAGAAGTCTGTAAGAGAATTCATTTAATGAGAAAGAATTTGTTCAGTATGTCATGTGCATTGTGATTTAGTTTGTATGTGAATTTTTCGAGTTAAATCATGTGTGAATGTATATCCACTTTGCTTGAATAAGTTCTGTGTGAACATATGTATGAATCTTGATGGAGGATAATTGAAATCCGTGATAATTAAGAAACCCTGTGATGGGATTAATGGTGCTCTGTATATAGTTAGAGGAACCGATGTTAATACGGTTGACAGTGTATCCAAAACTGGTAGATAATGGAGTTATATATTCGTTGAATATATGTCATGAACAAAGATATGGTTTTAAGCCCCACATGGAAGGGTCTACGCTATTAGTAAGGAACTAACTGGCGTTCATGGAGAAAGGAACGAGGAGTGAGGGCGTATCAGTTACAACGTGGAAGAACTAAAATAGAGTATTCTGTGTTGAACTCTTGGTGGAACACGGACTAACACTTCGGAATTATGAATGGAACCTGGAAGGAGAGAGGTGGAACATAAAAAAATAAAGCACGATGGAACCTAGAGTAGAGGAGCGAAACCACGAAGGAGGAATAGTGAACATGGTTTAGAGCTAACCAACGGGTTTGATCCCACCACCTTTACACGGTGAGCGGTATTGGAGGAATTGGGAGTGATTCCATACGCTGGGCGACACGTGGCCCCGAGTGAAATTAGAAAACCACTTCCACAGCGCGCCATCGTGCGTTATTGTTCGTGCAAGTAACCTGTGCGATATCCGTTTGATCAGATGTTGCGGCACGATGGAATACGAGCCCTCCGATTAGGTCAATGGTTAGTCGCTATCGTTCGTGCACATAAGCCGCGTGAGATTTGATTAGGGCCGTAGGATCACATAAGCCGCACGAGATTTGATTAGGGCCGTCAGATCATCTGAAGCCGAGCGACGTGCTCTCCGCCGTTGGATGGAGAGGATCGTTAGCACTGGGCCCCAGTTTAAATTATATTGCTCGTTATTAAGGTCTGTGGGTTTAACAAAGGTATGACATTTATAGGTGGCAGCCAGTCTTTTATGGATGTTGGGTTATTTGTATTAGCGAATGTGCATATATATATGTATTGAGTGTGCATGTAAAGAGATGGTATTATTACGATTTGAACATAGGATAGAGATGGCACCTCTGCCAGCCGCATCATATGAAATATCTGATGCAGTGAACATGATTTAATATATGTGTCTTCCGAGGGATAACATAAGGGCTTAGAATTAATATCTCAAATATTAGAGATTTGAAATATTAACACTCTCAGATGTAAGTGTTGAATTTTCCAGCCTAAAATAAAGGAAGGTTGTGAGATTGCCAGATTGGAGAGATGATTGGGGCAAGAAAAAATTGGATGCATTTACACACAGATTGAGGTTGGGATCAAGGTAAACCAGGGCTATGGGTAGTCCCCGCTGTCACTTCTTGGCCTTCACCCTCAGTTTCTGATTGGTCGACTTGCTCCTTCCCGCCATCGTCAAGTTAGTCCTCCCCCGAGTCTGCACTCCGACTCATCTTCTGATTCTTTGGGTTCTCCCCCTATTACCTTCACCATGTCTGGTCCAGGGCCTAACGCTAGCGGCAACCCTGGCCCTAATGCTGGGATTGTTACTAGCGAAACCGCCACGGGAACTACCCCGACTGTCCCTTTGCTCCCCTATATGGCAGGTCTCAGTCTCCCCGATTTTAATCAGTTGATAAATGATCCTATCTGCCACAATGTTAGTTGGCCTGCTATGCCAACCAAGCTCCCCTCCGACATTCCCAAGTTTGAAGGCCTTTCTGGTGAAGATCCCTTCAACCATATCTGATCTTTCTACATGTGGTGTTCATCCAATTCCATTACTAATGATTCCATCCATCTTAGATTGTTCCAATGCATGCTTATTGTAGGTTTTAACCCTGAATAGAAATTATCTACACACGAATCTTATAACAGAAAATAAACAATAGCGAGAGCATAAAACATAAAATAGATAAACACAAATATTTTCCCCTGGATCCCAAATTGGGACGATCAGCTTGATTTTTCATTATATTCCTTTTAGTGTTACAACACATATATATACATGCCGAAGCATACATAAACCCCAATCCATTAACCCTGGATTAGAACATAACCGTACTTCCCTTGACCGAATCTACAAAATACCAGGGGCCAAAAACCATCGTACCCCAAAACCATGTGCAAACTCATGCACAAAACATGGGTGGGTCTGCCTATGAGTGGGTCCGCAAACCAAAAAAAAAAATCGTCGGGGCACTACCCTGGACCCCAACAGTGGGGGTTTCCTCCCCCCTTGTGACCCCCCTACTATGCCCGGCGCAACGTACAGTGCGTGGGGCTAGTCATGGAAAGAATATAACACATACCCAACACTTATAGGCGAAGCTTCTAAGTGGTATGTTGATCAAACCGCCTCTTCCCATGCCACTTTTGCGACCATTGCCCAAGCCTTCTTATCTTATTTCCAACTCCCTCTCTGATACGACACTGGTACTGAACTCTTGACTTCCTTCCGTCGATCCTCTGTGACCCACCTTTCCGCTCATGTCTAGGAATGGCGGAGACAAAGAAGATTATGTCGAGCTCCTACCTTTGAAGATAGGGTCTACATGGACTGGTTCCTTAGATCTCTCTTACCTGCCATCGGCAAAGATGTCGCATCCCAGTTCCCTCAAACCGAAGAAGCCGCCCTCCAAATAGCCTTGAAATATGACCTCATCTATGCTCAGTCTAGTTATGTTTATACTGTCCTTCCTGACCTCCCCAGACTTGGTGACGCTAACGCCCTGGGGGCATCTCATTCTACCGATGGTATCATTGGAGCTCTTTCACATTCGTACGCTCAACCTCTTATGGGCTATGGTCTCCCTCCGGGAGGGGCCAACACCTCTAGCACTTTTCCCCTCCAGGTAGCATGTATCTAGGATACAGCATGCCCCCTCCTTTTTCCCAACCTCCTCCTTCCCTCAATGTTTCCCATCCTAACCATTACCCTTATCCAAAGCCTGGTGTCCCAGCACCTCCAGCATTTGGACCTCCACCTCCCTTGCCTTCTCAACCCCAGCAACAACAACTACTACCCCCTCCAGGGAAAGTATTTGCACAACAAGGTGCGACTAATCCTCCTTCTTCTCAAAGAAAGAGGAAAGGTAATCAAAATCAATTTGCCCCTGGTAATCGTGGATCCAATCCTTCAGGTATTGAATCCAACACTGCTAACCAACAACAGGGCTCTCAACCCAAGCCGAATAGGCCTCTTCGTACAAATAAGACTTTTTCGTGTTGTAGTGTTTACGGTCATTACACTCACGATTTTCCCCTATTACTACAGATGCGGCAGATGTGGGAGTCTCAGGCTACATTGCGAGGACAGCATGTCTCCCATACTGTTCCCCCAAATTCAGCTACTTATCAACTGGCTATGTTTTTCGATCCTTTCCCTCAACAAGGATTCGGGGCTACCCAACCACCTCATGCACTGGTAACCTCTCAACCTTCCCCTTTTGGTTCCTCTGATTACCAGATCCTCACGATGAACTCTGTTACACCTTTACCCGTCGAACTTAACCTGCAAACTCAATATCGTTAGTACCCCAAGCCTCCCGCTCTATCTGTCCCCGAGTCACCATCTTCAGGTCCTACAGAGCCTCTTTCAACACCCAATGGTCCCTTGCCGATCCCTCAGCGCAAATTTGAGGTTCATGCCAAGGTTCCTAAGGGCCCATTATGCTGAAATTCTTCTTCTAGTTGAGCTTCTCATTCGTATAGCATAGTAGATGATTTGGCACAGTCTCCTACTACCATTTCAACATTGGAACTCCTCCAGTCGTGTCCTTCTCAAAGGAAGGCTCTCCTATCTGCCATGGGCGTTGTAGATCCTGCTGATGACCAATTGATTATTTTCGACGCCCGTTAATCAGACCATCCTCCCCTTCCTGCTTCTGTTGTACCTCTTATTCTGGTCATTTACTCTAGAAGCTCCCATATGTTGTCGAGTTGTACTACTGCATTGCATATTGACTACTTGTTTATCTTGGCCTTTAGACAACTTCATTTGGAATCATGTTTAAGCTCTCTTTTGACCATGTATTTTTGTACAAGTTAACCATGCAATCACTTAGCTTTTGCGACTTGATACTTTTACCCGCGGATGAAACATTCCTTTGAATGTCACTTACCAATTTTCACCACCTTGCATTGAGCATAGGATTGTTCCTGTCCCAGGAACTAGTGCATATGTTTCTCAACACTTGTTCTATCCATTGTAATATAACATTCTTTTATTCTTTTTTAGGCTTTGAAATATGAAAAAGAAAATAAAAAATTAAATATTTGAAAAAGAGAGGGAATAGGATATTACTTCCATACTTGATGGCAGCTATAGTGTTAGTTGTGTTGTCCTTGAACAAATCACAAAAAAAAAGAAGCTAAGTCTTTTCTCCATTTGGGATGGTTTTCGTTTTTGACTTAGGAGAATCCATAACCTTGTTTTTGAGTCAGTACTCCCTCAATTGGTTATCTCTTCAAATCATATGGATGGTTTTTTTATGCCTCCTGCATGACAAACTTATACAAATTTATCATTTGCTGCCATAGTCAACATGAGTCGTTCTTTTGTTCAAGGGAAGTGAACCTGAGTCAGCCTTTTTGCAGTGTCTCTTGACTCATTTTTCAGTCGGCCTTCCCGGTCTTGTCAGTATCTTGTTCTATCACACCAGTTATTTGGTCCATTGCTTGTGTTGCTTTGAGAAGGTCTCCACTGACTTCTTGCTAGTGGGTTTGTCTCTTATCGACTACAACATATTTCTATGAGAGAAAACCTAGAGCTGCACCCTAGCCCTATTTACATCATTGATAGGTGACCTTGTGCTCAGCATTTGATCAACACCATGGGTCTTTGACTGAGTGGTTTACCTTGCGCTCGACTTCAGCTTACATTATCACACCTGGGATTCATTTATTACCTTGATTTCCATTTGAACCTATCGGTCGATATCTCGACTCTTTGTCAGCTTTCATTATTGGTTTGTTCAGAGGGTTTCTGTCGTGCGCTAGCTTCATCTTGTGCATGTTGGAAAGGTACTTTGGGTTGGTTACTTCACTTTACTTCATCTGATTCCTTCCAAATCTTGGCCTGCAAGTTACACTCGCACTGGGCTGATGTGGGATGCCTTTTTTCCCGACTCTTAGACGAGATTTTTATAACTCTAGGACGAGAGTTTTATAAACTCTAGGATGAGAGTTTTATAAACTCTAGGATGAGAGTTTTATATAAAAATCTCATTCGAGGGTTTAATAAACTATCAAGATTTAGTTATTTCTCCACAATTCTATCTTTGATCGTTTACATATTACACATCCCTTGTAATCTATATTATTGTATATTTGAAACATATTACACATATTTGGCCTCAACCATTAACCATAACATTAATACCCTTGCATGAAATACAACTATCTACAATTAAAAACATCTACCAATTATATCTGACAACATTTCTGGTTCTCTAGAAAGGGTATATGATCCATCGATCATAGAGTAGAACAATTGATCATAGTGTATAACTTCACTAAATGCCACATAACAGAGTAGAAAACAATTGAAAATGTCTAACAATTAATTGCCATGAGCTATACTAATTTAAAAGTATTATTTGTGGCTAGGGTTTCACTACCGCCTCTGTGGATTCCTTAATATACCCATATCCTTGTCCAATCCCACCATGTTGTTGTCCATATAACAACATTTCTAGTTTTGTAGAAGGGGTATCTGATCTAGCTCGTAGATCGGTGTTAAATCTCCCCAGTGACACTTGGATGTTTCAAGTTTTATCATCACAGATGGACACTAGTAGTAAGGAGAATTCCATACCCCAACTAGATCTTGGAAACTTGTAGTAGGGAGAATGTCATCCCCCAACTAGATTGAAACTATTATAGAATGCTAGTCGTTCCCTGGAAGAGAACCAAGAAACCCAGTAAACAATATATTTTTATTTATTTTTAAAAGAAAAATATTTCACACTGAATCTTGATCGGAGGATTTTGAATGGAATTCTCATAAGAGAGTAGCTGAACATCAGATTTATAATTGGCATAATCATAAAAGAATAGCTAAACATCAGATTTCTAGAAACCCTTTGGTATCCAAAGCCATTCAACTGAAACACAGAGTACAAATTTTTCATGTGCTAAAGATTATCAGATTCAATTTCGAGTGATAACTGATACAAATTTAATCTTGCAAATTTGAGCATGGTCCTATGAAAATTTAAATATTTCCAAATTTGAGCATGGCAGTGCGATCAATGCTATCCTTTACCCTACACGCATAGGAAGGCTAAGGGAATTTCAGGCCGATACTAATTGAATAAGACCCTCAGTAGGTATACAGCCCACAAAGAAGCATGCACACCTACCATTGGCTAAAAATTTTGCATAGAAACAAGCCAACAGGTCTTTGGTCACAACAAATCTGACCACTCCTTATTATTACCTAGAAAAGCCTAACTGAACTAGGTGATTTCCATAAAATTGATAATAATACTTTCAATAATATACAGATGAAAATCACATCGTTAGTATAGAAAGTGATAATTTAAAACCAATAACTAGCATTTCAACTGTATGCAAAGATCGAAAACATAACATCAATTTGATATGAAGTGATGGTAGATATATTATAGGGCAGTACTGAGCACGGTCAGGTCGGTGAAATAATGTAGCTTCTACAATGTAATCATTTGTCCTCGTAATATACACACTCCCACCACAAGAAAATAATCGAGGCTTCAAACTTCATGGCATTTGGACACACTATTTTATGGGTGACAAAGATTAGACCTGGAATTTTTAATATTTAACATAATAACCTATTACCGTGACTGAGCCAATTATGATCTCCCATACACTAGAAAAAAAATTACAAGCATTTCAAAAGTATGGCTACAAATATGATCTTGGAAAATGTTATGCATCTTAAAAATGTAAACAATTTTACATAGGCATGTGATGAAAGAGCCACAGAAAGAATATATTAAAATATGCAAGTCCTTGAGGATCTGCCAATTTTGGTCATCAATCCAACCCAATGAACTCTGATGTGGATAAGGATTTTTCCATCCTGGTGGCAAACCCTCTGAATCAAAAGGAAAGTTTTGGGATCCATGTACTTGCCCGACCCCATAAATGTTCCTAGGTGCTTGATCACTCTGGTGCAAACTTGATCTTGTATAGTTCATTTGTTGATCCAGTCGAGGAGCATAACGGTCCATTAAAGATGAGGTCAGCCCTGTGCGTTCATAATCATCAGAATGATATGGAGATCTAGAATGGAGTTGAGGGGCATCGTCGTGTTGTTGGCCTAGCATTAATGAGTGAGGCATATCAGGCACACGATCCAAATTTCTGGAGTAGATGTTGTTTACATGGGAGCCCTGGTCAATATAATATCTGCCCCTTTTAGTTGTATCACCCATCAACCACACAGAACCTCTGTTATCTTGAGACAACCTTGGTCATTCAGAATCAAAATCATGTTGACCTTGTATTTTTCATACTCTGCCGTCACTCTGCAGCACTTGCAAATCTGTGGAAGACCCCGAATATTCAGATCCCAAACTACTAGGGAAATTCCTGTGAATACCTCTACTTATTTCTCCAGTTGCATATTCCTCTTCAACATTACTAGGACGACCTAGTTGCAACCCTCTTCCATATTCCTCATAAACTCCTCTATGCATTCCTCTTCCAAGAGCGTCATCCGCACCACCAGATACCCTCTGATAACCCATACTATAGCCTTCATCAACATTATTAGGTGGCACTCCCTAGTAACTTCTTACAAACTCTTGCCCCAAATTAGTTGAACCAATATGATGTCCTCTAACAAGGTCTTCCCTATTACCAGGTCCTCACTCATATACCCTCCCAAAACTCTCTGGGGCATTGATAGGTAAAGAACCCTGCTCTTGAAAATTATCTGAATATTGATCCTTCCCAAATTCCATTCTCATTGATGGTGGTGATGTAGCAGTTCATTCTTTCTCAAACCAACACTTGTCATACTGCTCATTTTTAGATCTGTCTTTATCACATTTGTCTGTTTCATGCCTACCTTTCTCATATCTCCCCTTTTCATATATTTATTTTTCTATTCTATCTATTATTTCTCTAGACGGTGATATTTCCTTCTGATGTTTCTTACGCCCACTTTCATCATCACAACCTCCTTTGTCCTATTTCCTTGCATGATTCTTCTCCAAAAGTTTACCTGGGCGATCATTGGTAGGATCATAAAAATCAGAGTCCTTTTCCTTATCTGCGATATGTATGTTGTATGGGGATTCCTTGTGTTCCTCTTTAATTTTGAAAGATGAACCATATTTCCATTGTAACTCGTCTACTCTTTGTACAAAGGATAGAGAGTGAAGTTTTTATTCTTTCTCATTTTCTCTATTCTCAGCCCCATATAGGTTAACAGGTTTTATGCCAATGCCAGAATCTGTTGATCTTTCTCAGAATGTATTTCTAAGGTGGTTTCCCTTCAAACGTCTGAAAAACATTTCATTCTCCTTCATTGGGAGGCTTTTTATCTAGATCATTGTTCTGATCTGTTACCATATTTTTCTTTTGTGTCCCCTTAACATTATGTCCCTATTTAATTGCGATTGTCTTATGTGTTTCAGTCCAATATTCTCGACTCCATATATAAAGTGGTGGTGCCACCAAGTTCCATTGGCTTGGTAAATTATCCTCAGAATTAACAGAACCAGGAATAAAAAATGTCTGTAAACAAACACAATAGTTATTAAGGAATTAATTTCAAAAGAAAACAAAATTGTCTAAACTTGTGTAATATATCTCTGAAAGTTATTAGAATCAAATTTCTCTTTGCCTAATTATCATCAATGTACACAATGAAGCACAATTTTTGTTCTATTGAAGTTTGCAGAAACACCTAGCCTCTCAAAAGCTTTGGATCCTCCCAAATAAGATCATATTTATTTGGTCCCATTTTCTCATCAAGTTTGTTCAAGAAAAGTTTCAAACCAAGAAATGTCATATCACAGAAACATAACAAATATTGGCCACATAATTGATTCAAGATGTATATATTTTGTAGTATTCTCAGCTTTAAAATGTAATAGGGTTCATTACAAGATGTATGATGACCTAACTTCATTGACCTATAGTTCTGCATTAAAAGAGTTCATTAGTTTAATACCCTTCCATAATGAAAAATAATATACCTCTGTGTTTCTTTTGGAACAATAAGGATGACCAACTTTGGCTTGAACTCCAAGGCTTTGTTAATAATTTTTTTTTCAAGAGAATCTTTAACATCAAATGGAGGATTCAACCCCATAATATGCAAATAAATTCAAGAAAAAAAAAACATATTACAAGGCATTTTATTGAAGGGCACAATTTCCAAATATAGGATTCCTCCCTATAACCACCCACAAATTCAATCTACACAACTAAAAAAAGCAAGGCCAACAAAAATTATTTCTAGTTAATGGTGGATTTGCTATCTTTGTTAAACAGAAGCATCTGTGAAATCATACTTACCAATATGGTACTAGTTGGTAATTCATATTTACTAACAGTCAACCAATCTCATTTTTCAAACTCAAAATCATTTTGTAAATGTCACAGAAAATGCACCCACGTCAAACTAACTGTGATAACGACTTCAAAAATGAATTTCATATTTTTGTTGAGCGGAAAAATCTACATGCTCTCAAAAAATACTCAAAAGTAAAACACTTGAATAGAAAATTTAGTTCATTCCCAAAATTACCTTGGCAAGGAAAGCACCTGACATAATTATTGAGATAAGAGACACCTCCAAATTATGTTCTCTTAAAAGGTCATTGGCATTCACAGGGTGATATTTTCCTATGGGTCTACGTCTAATGCCCATATTGGGTGCCTAGGTGGGCTTGGAAAATTCCAAAAGGGTGCCCAGAACATTACTGGAAATGAAAAAGGCCCAAAACTCCTTAGAAACTCCACTAGCCATACTACACAACATTTTCAATACCAAGGTGATATTCCTCAAATAGCAATCCCCTATCTCTGTTTTGCCTTAAATTATCATTTGCATGCATACGCCAATAATTTCATATGGTTCCCGCGAATAATTTCATATGTTTCCCTAAGTTTCACAATATGGACTCCCAAGGTCCATAACCTTCCCAAGTTCCTTAATTTTACATGCTCATTCTCGAGGTATACTTTCCCTGTGGCGAAGGCATGCAATCTGCGAGGAAAAAGTCCATGAAGAAGTAGGGGTTCATAGGTGGTGGCACCAAAGGTCTCCATCACACACCCAACTCTTGATCCTGAGATCCCTCAGAGATAATTCAGTATTGAGTCTACAAAATTTCCTGAATGCATGGTTGGCTTATTCCACTATTATAGTCTATTGTAAATAAATCAAATTTTCAATTTTTAAAGGAGGGAAATTATGTTGTGAACTTAGGCTTTTGCTTGCACAGTCAGATACTTGGGTCCCCCTTGCACCTTGGGAAGCCTCTATGAGCCATAGTATTATTCCTACCTCCTTCAGTGGTGCCCAAAACCCTACACCTTCTCCTCTCCAACTTTAAATTCATTTACGCTCAGCCTTACCTACTGTTTACACCATTGAAGCTCCCTCTTGTTGCACATAGATATATACATTTGAAGTCTTCACCTTTGTACATACCCATACTCAATTACTCCCCTGCTTGACAACTCCAATGCCACGACAAAGAGCCAAATCCTCTAGAGGGTCCTCTTCTCAAGTATAAGGGAGCGCTCAAGGCATACTTCAAGCTCATAAGGAAGCACAGAGATATCATTCCCAAACCCATACTCCTATACAACAGGAAATAAACTATGTTGATATTGAATTTTGTGTTGAACATGATAAGCAAGTTGATGAAGAGGTCTTTGCCTCTATGGTTGAGTGGGTGATTAATTCAGGCCATACTTTAGGGTGCCAAAACTAATATCTACGTATAATCTAGCTATAATAGAACATGAAATCGCTCCCCAAAAATGTATTAATAGAACATAATGAAGATCGTAGGGAGATATTATTACAGATTGATGAACTACAAATGGAGCACAAGGATCCCAATTTGCAACACTATGACATCTCTACCAAGTTGGCCCTTGAAATTTAATAGATGGGATAGAGAACAAAGGTGAGAACTAAATATCAATCTTCTTGGGGGTTGCATGGTAATAGAATGGGCTACCACTGTTCATGCCATGGACAATGAAACTAAGAACTTGTTGTGAAAACTTGTGCACATATTGAGCATAAAATGTTTAAGTATTGGCATGAAGGACTAAGTCCTTAATGAGATCATAGATTTTTCATTATGAATAAACCTTCAAGCTAGTTTCTTCACTGAAATATTCTCATTGCGATTCATTATGCAGGTGTACCTAACACTACACCCGGCAATTGTGATCATGCCTCTTGGAGGATAGTCAGTATGTCGACATAATGGATCTTGCTTTGATTTTTGCTAAATTAATAAGTTTGTATTTGGGCTGACAAGTATAGGATTCTGGTTGATTCTGACATACGAATGAGGCATAAGTCTACACTACATATTATTGCTTCAGAACTGTTCAAACATGAAATTTGGGACCATTTTCAAAGAGGCATCTTCTATAGTGGAATTTCTCTATAAGTTTATTGATTACTACTGATTATTGTTTGGATATTATATCAAAAATGCATGATTTACACCTTTTTGGCCATGCTCCTAAAGTTGTATGCTTTCTCCAGTAATTCCCTTATGATGTTTTCTTTCTTTCTTGAATTTTTCTTTTGTAGGCGTCATGTAAACCTAATTATTTTTATTTTAAATGGTTTGATTTTCCTCTTCTTCAGTGCATCTACCTTTATATCTTCCCAAAAAACCATTCATAGGAATTTGTAATAAAAAATATATCTTTATTTCCTGTTGTCATCAACAGATATGAAAAAATGTGGTTCCCCCCTGAGTTTGGCCTCATAAGATTCAGAGCAAGTGCTAGTTTATTATACCTTTGTTCAGACATGAGATATGAGACCATTTTCAAAGATTCTTCTTACATAGTTAACTTTATCTATAATTTTATTGATTACTGTTGGGATTTTTATTAGAAATGCGCGAATTACACCCTTTTGACTATGGTCCTTAAGCTGGACACTCTCCCCACTAATGCTCTTATGACACTTTCTTTCTATGTTGAATTTCTCTCTTTCATGTGCCATGTAAATATTTTTTTGGGGTGTGCATTCCTCTCCTTAAGTGCCTCTACCTTTAGATATGTCAAAACAATCATTCACAAACATTCTTTACACACCAATATGCCTCTCTTTCTTGTTGTCATCAAGCCCATGAAACATCTAAAAAACTATGGTTTTCCCTCAAGTCTAGCCTCATAAGATTTAGAGTGGGTGCTAGTTTACTTTGCCTTTATTGTTGGTTATAACAGTTAAGAAAGTACAAGTCATCCAAGAGATGAGCTCACAAATATTCCACATGTGGACTAAAAATAGTGATGTAGTTGATGGTCTTTCCTATGGGTTTACAGTCTATGATGTTTTCAAACATGCGCATGTAGTTATGCTTAATGAAAAGGGATCTTTACACATTTCCAACTTTTGGAAAGTTGGGATCACCGTGCTACTCTACAAATGTGATGAAAATCACATGTGCAGTCCCTTTTCATTCGTGGACAACACTTGGTTCCAACTTGGGGATGTATTCTTCTTCGAAGTGCATGAGAACCTCAGAATCGTTTCATGCACATATGAAACTAGCCTCCACGTTGAAAAATATCATCACTACATCAAAGTTTGGCCCTTATAAAGCAAAGCATAGGACATTAAAGCCTATGAATCTAAGAATTGAAGATTTATTCTCAAAAGAGGTTATTCTACTCTAAACTATTGCTCAGTAGAGCTTACGCATTTCCTATCCTACTGTAGCATGTGCCAAAATAAGGCTGACAGTTGAAACTTAGTGAATTAATGCAGCCACCTCATGGATATAATGGTCCTTTTCTCTGTGCTTAGTCATCATGAAAAACTAGGAAACCTTGAAACCAAAATGTTTGCAGGATGGAATATTTTCATTGTTGGGCTACAATAGAACTTGGGTACTTGAAAATGAAAAATGTCATCAATTTTGATGCAACAGTGGACATGATTTGCCATGAGATATGTGTAGCTATCCTGAAGAGGATTGTTGTGAACTTTTTCAAACCACATACTGCCCCCTTTTCTTGAAACTTCCATTTTTCCATCACATGAGAGCACATACTAATGTCCAAATGATTGTTGTTAAAGGTCTATATTGGATAGATGAAAACTTGTCCCAAGGGAAGCATGATCTGCAATTCTGTCTTTTAAGGAATATTGATTCCATAGTCTTCCATAACCATTATTAGGCCACCACAAGTGCTAGTAATCCAACCCATTCGGCATTTTTGCACCTAAGGCTCTAAGTGATATTCCTATAAATAGTTAGGGAATGTAGTCCACTGTCATAGCTATCGAGTTTCCCTTGAGAGATCACATCCACATTATTACAGGAAAATAGTTCTGAAGTAGTAATATGTAGTGTAGAGCACTCCTTTCTGGTTATTATGGAGTAGAAAGGCCACTAGACCAAATTCTTCCAACCCTAGGTCACTGACTCTACTAGTTCTTATGTTTTAGTAGGGGTAGTGTCTTCCTAGTGTTCTAGGATTTCTTCTGCCCTTGTTTTTCTGGAGTAGCAGGGGTTTGGGTGGTGGTAGGAATGTATCATGTCCTCTTCTTTCCTGGAACATAGGGGGGGCTATTTTGATGCCCTATCATTCTCTTGGTGGTTGGTTTGCTACTAATTATTTCAATGTCAATATCATTTTCCTTCTATGGTGTAATAGAATTTTTCTCTTCTTCCTTAATATGAACTGGTAGGTACTTTGTAGCCAAGAGATTCATGAAAATATATTCTTCCTCCTTCACAATTGCAATGGGTGGAGTCACACAACATTGGGCTCATTTAGTGAATTTGCAACCATTGGAGTTGCAATGATTTCTTCCCAAGATTTTCTTTCTTTGTTTAGATCTTGTACCGTGAGTAACCTGATAAGGCCATGGTGAGAGATGAAATATATTGGTATGTTTACTTTTTGTGCATGGCATTCCTTATTTTTCATGGACTTTAGTAGGAATTATGACATATTGACATTGTGACAGTGTCTGATATGGTCAAGGAAACAAATGGGCATATTTCTATAAGCCAAATGAAGCACCTATACTGTCAGTAACCTAGTGAATTGACTATGGCTCAAAGTTTTTACTGAAAAATAAATATTAGTTTTAGCATTCAATAGATACATAAATGAACCTCTCAACTATCTATAAATTCATTAGATAGTTTGTTTATAATGTGGCAATGATACCAATGAAGAAATGGTAAGAGGTTACCATGGTTTAATGTAGACCCTTTGACCCAAAGGCTACACGATCTCCTTGAGGCTCAGTTTGCATCATCTCAATATTATATGTAGCCTGAAAAGTAGAAACCAAAGTTAATAAAAACTTTTGCTAAAAGAAATATCATAAACATAATAAGTATGCTTAACGAAAAGTATCGATACATGTGTCACGACTGAAACCTAAGAAGGAATAATCTCTTCAGGAAGCCCTTGGTGTGTAGCGCTAACCCGAAAATTCCATAATGTTAAGACTCATACAATATAAAATTATGTGACATAAATTTATTTCAATTTGACATACAAAAATATAGATAGATAGTAATGAATGTGGCACCTGCACATGATCATGTCCATGATCTACAAAATGAGGATCAGGGGCAAGGCAATGTTGTTCAAGAATGTTGTAAACTGCATAAGTTAAATAAATATATTTGCGTAAGGTTTTGGAGACTAAATGTATATACACCAAAAAAACATGTTACATGCACTCTAGCTCATCTTATAAATGTGTATTTTAAAATAGATCAAAACGTGCTTGTACATACCTTGCCCATGGTGTGCATTTGTTGTTTAATGGATCACTCATAGTGGTCTCTACATGAGTATGCATACTCCAAAAGCTCATCTTGCTCCATCTCCCTCAACACATCATCACGAATACTCACAAATGAATGAACTCTTGCACTAGATGTAGGTTGGCTTGTCCCTAAGCTGACTTCCACCTGTCCTAAAGTAGCTGCAATATGTTCTTGTATCTTCTCCCTCATTTGTGATGTAGCACTGGAGATAGGGGATAACGCCTATGGAAGTGTAACTACCCTAGGTGGTCAAGGTGCTAAACGAGGTGCTGGAGGCCTAAACCCAACATCTCGCATAGCATCAGGTCGTTCATATGTACGACCTTTTCAAGATCCATAGAATTTGGAGCTAGTATCTGTATAGTTAGGGTCCATGTGCTCTCAGAATTGAGAAAACAACATCCTAACAAAATATTGTGGAACCTCATCATTATTTGGGAACTTCCCGTATACATAAGGAACTTCTCATAAATATAAGGTGCAATATTGGGATCATTGAATCTTGCAATCTTCAAATGTTTTTTGTCTTCAGGCCGCAAGTAAAATAGTGACAAGGCCATTTATTTAGTGACCCTACTTTTTGTTAGCCATCTATAAATTTTGTTATATCTAATGATGGCTAGATCAGTCCATAGATTTACAAAACAAGATTTTCATGAAAACCTGTGAGTTTTGGAAATCTCACTATGTTCATTATCCCTAAGTTATCCATTTCTCATAAGAGCTTCACTCAAAGCCTCCAAGTTTGCCCTGCTAATATAAAAAGAGTTGTTTCAAGGTTTATCCTTCACCACTTTCACCCTCATTTTCCCTCATCCATTCCTCACTCATTTTCATTTTTCCTAACAATCACTCATTCCTATGAAAAATCCTCTTTTTTCTCCTTCTCCTTTACCCTCCATTCCTCCTAAAAATCCCTTTAAACCTTATAAAACCCTTTATTTGGTTTAAAAAGGCCTTTCTTAGCATTATCGGAACATTTGAGAAAGGCCCAAAAAACCCTCTTCTGACCTGATTTCCACCTATTTTTGAAAATGAGGCCTTAAGCCCTTCTGGGCTTAAGTCCCCCACCCCTTTTTCTCATATGACCCAGTGCCCGTGACCATGGGCTAAACACCTTACCTCTAGCCCCCGTTACTTCTTATTTCATTTTTTCTCGACTATAGTGTCTTCTCGACAAACCTCAACCATTGATTCTTGTCATCCAACGATCATCACTCAACTTCACCCTCTAACCCCACCCATTAGCACTGTCGCTCCACGACAAAATTGCTAACGTTACCATCAAGTCCCACTATCATTCCTCCTGCGCATCTCTTTGACCATCGTGCTAATTCACGACCATCGATCTGCAGCTTGCAGATTTGATGGTCCTCATTAAGTTTCGCGCCCGATCTTCCAAACCCCTCCCAACATGCAAATTACACGCGAAAACGATGGTTTTGGTAGGAAAACGCATCATCCTCCGAAACGTATCGCGTTCGTTTGCGGCAAAACCATTTACCACCAAAATTCTGCGTGAAAACCGCTTGTGGTTTTCGCAAAACTACCTTCTGTTTTCCGCGCCATTATTTAAAAATCCAAACCTGTTCCCCAGGGTTTCATCTTGGAACCTCCTTCCTGCAAATAGCCCATTCCTCTGCAACTACTCCCAAACCCTCCATAATCCTCTAAAGCAGTTAAACCCAATATTCGTAGGTTTTCATAACATTTGTTTGGTTTGTGAAGGTTTCATGGTGGTTAAATGAAAAAGGCATCCTACAGTCAGGGAAAGTGATTAAAGGTCGAGGGTGACGATACTCTGAGGCCTGATATCATAGAAAATGGGCATAAAGGATTGAATCTCCACGTTTAATCGATGCGTCATGAACATCGATTACTCCAACAAAACCCTCCAGCGCAGAAAGCCACTTGTACAGAAGACAGTGATTAAAAGCTTAAATGAAGATTAAAGGATAAAAGCATGGTTAAAGACAGATGAACAAAGGTTTAAAGAAGTTGGTAAAGTGATAAAGTCAGCAAAGATGATTAAGAAAGCCCAAAAGCAGATCAGGCTTTAAACACAGTTTAAATGATCAAATCCAGAAAGATTAGCCTAAAAATAGCCTCAAAATACATCAACAAGAGCAGTTATTCCCTTAGAATATCTAACTAACACCTTTCACCTACTTTCTATCTACAAAGATAAACAGACAGTTATTACCCCAATATAATACATTTAAACTATCAACATAGTTATTGTAAAGACAGGATGAAGCCTTAAAAGTCAATCTTTCACCTATTTTTTCCTTAGAAAGTTAAGATAGAGTTATTAACAGAGAAGAAGTTGCACACATGTTCCTACCTTATGCTGTGCATGGTTTTCAAGGATAGGAATAAATTTACTCTGTAATTAATAACACTTGAACCTTAGATCAGCTCCACCTCCTCATTTGCAGCGTAAATACTACATTCGAACTCATTGTATTGTTGGCATTTGATGACTCTTTGAAGTAATACGTAGTCTCTTGGAAGTTGAAGGAAATTGATGTCTTGGAACTTGTAGATGTCTTGACCTGTTTGTTGATGAAGAAAGCTCTGTCATTGGATCCCTGAGCTTGGCTTTTGGTGAAGTAATCTAAATCTCTTATTGTTATTTTCTGTTCCATTATGTTTCACCATTCTCTGTTACAGTAGAGTAAAAAGTTTAGGCTAAGAAATTTCTTTTGAAAGCACCTTAGTTCTGTTTACTCTTCATTGCCTTTATGCTTTCTTCTGCTAAGATATTCTAGAGAATTCTTAATTTCTCTCTAGAACCCTTATGCTTGTTTATTTCTTAAATATTTCAATAGAGTTGGTCTCAAGAATGATTTATGGTTTTCCCTACTTACTTGTTGCCACTTAAAAACTGTTTTAGAAGTCTCCCTTTAAAGTACCATTGTTTAAAGCCTGACAAATAGGTTTTGTTCCAATCATACCCTTTTTTCCTGTTTAGATAATTGTTTTGAAGCTCTTTATAGCTGTAATCAAAGATGTATAGGAGTTACCTCTTCTATGGATGCAGTTATTTGTGAATATTGAATGTTTTCTTATCCTTGAAGGTGAAATCACTAGAAGTTAAATGAGTTTCTTGCCTTCTATATTTCATTGGAGAAGTTTTTCTTGGAATTATTATTTGTTGAAGTGTGGTTTCTAGAATTTATAGTTAGCCCTATCTATGGAATGCATCTTCATGTTCAGATAATTTTTTAAGTCCCTTTGTTGAAAATTACATATAATTAAGGATTCTTAATTGCCCTTAGTTCTTCTTTTCATTCTAAACCTTTGATGTCCATTTCATTTCACCTGAAAGACTTTGTAAATCCACTGGCCAAGTTAGATTTTCCCTTTGATACCCCTGATCCCTCTACAAAATTGTTACAACTTCTACTTGAATCCATTGCCCAGTGACTTAGAGATTTCCCTTTTCTATCTATGCTGCCTAGATCATCATGTCCAACCAAACAATCAAACAAACTTATGCTTCATAACTAGCCTAAAATCAACCCTTTAAAGCAAGCAAGCTCACATCTTTGCAAAAAATTGAGAGATCCCTCTCTGAGACTAGGAAGGCTAGGTCCTAGAGCTCTAAATACTGGTTTTGATGTTTCATTGTCACTTGGTATGCCAATCTTCCAAATCACAGGACCCCAACATAATGGCGATCACGGTGGGACAATTTTTTGAGTAAAAGTCCCTAAAATAAGACACTCAATATTCATCCAAGGGAGCTATAGCTTTCCTCAAGAACTACCAGCATAATGGTGATCATGATAGGACCCGTCTGAATTAGTGGCAATCTAAGTAACCCTTAGGATTCTAAGAGACCCTTATCAAACCTTGAAGAAATCAACTAGCAATCCATAGAGTAGACTCTGTTTTTTTCACCACCTTAGCTAAGTGATGAAATCAGGTATAGCGCACTCTTAGAAACCATAGAGCCATAGAAAAACTCAGAAAAACACAAAATATTTCAGATTTGTTTTAAAATAAATCATTGGTGGTGGACCATCAAACATTTTACCTTCAGAAAAGCTAAAAATTTCCTCCTGGCGACTCCACTAGCCCCAGTAGGCCTATTACTCCTCTAGATCTCGAGATTTCCCTAGGATTGTGTTAACCAACCCTGAGGAAGTTTAGAAACCTAGTCCCCTATTATAGAAATCATTGTGAGAGGAAAAATTTTGAAAAACAATTTTAATAACCTCAGCCTCTCTAAATTTTGGAAACTGAAATCTGGCTTCATATAGGGTCAATACTAGATCCCATCCAGATCTTGACCCTCCTACCATAGTTGACAATCTAGAGAGGATTTTTTGGTAAAATTATAGATCTGGAAAACCAACTACTTATAGGACCATCCCAAGAACAAGATCTGTCCCTGAAAATCTCACAGTCTTGAAAGATCCTCACTTTGAATTAACTCATATAAAGAAACTATTTAGAAATAAGTCTCAAAGTGATTTAAACCAAGCTGACTTTGAAAGCACATATTTGCAACAAAGCTTTAGCAGAGAAGCCTCATCTTCTACTCCACCTGATTCTCATCTTCTCCATCACTTTAGCTCCTTCCATAACAGATCTACTCATCATCAGCTTGCCAGCCCAAGTGTTTCTTCCACTCCTTTCCACACATACACTGTTCAAAACACTCCAAATCAGCCCACCTTCCCTCTTATAAATCCACCTCTTGTAAATCCCCCATTATTTCCTATCGTGGCAGCATGGTATGCTCCACTAGTGTTACCACAACCTCTGGTTCCCTTACCCAATGATTACCAATCCAAAATTCCCCATTTCATTGGAAATGAACCTACTACTACTCAGCAGCATGTAGATAAGATGGATGATGCTTTTGATTATATGGAAATAGAAGAAGAGACCATTAAGATGAGAATTTTTGCTCAAAGTTTAGGAGGAGAAGCCAAAAAATGGTTCAAAGGGTTAACTCCTCACAACATAAATGATCTCCCTTCTTTATATCAAACATTCACAAACAAATGGGAAATTAAAAAGAACCCTCTCCAAATACTGTCAGACCATAATAACCTCAAGAGAAATATAGGGGAAAGTGTCCACGATTATTACACTTGATTCAATAGTGTGTATAATGCACTTCCCCCAAACATGAAACCTCCACTAGGCCTAGCCTTAGCTAAATTTCCAGAAGGCTTTGATCCAAAAATGGCCTACCAACTAAGAGAAAGAGACCCCTTGACTTTAGAGGATATGCAGAGGGGAGCCTTAAGTGTGGAAGCAAATCTGATTGAGAAAAGAGCTAGGTTAAAAAAAAATAAAAGAGTTACATATAGGGATGAAACAATGGCATCAACCTCATCATCAGATACTAAAATTGATAACTTAGTGAAGGTAATGGAAAGAATGCTTGAAAAGATAAATCTGAATGATAGAGTGCCTCCTAGAGAGAATCAAACCAATCCCCAAAACAGAAATATAAATTTGAATCCCAGAAGAGATCCTAATCAAGATAGGCAAAGAGACAATGAACAAAAAATTAGCCCTCCCTTCCAACAAAATTATGTAGATCAAGAGGAGGAAAGGGAAACTGAAAGGTTGGAAGAAAATAATGTAACTATGATAGGATCTAACAATGAGACAGATGTTTTTCTCACTGAAGAAGAACAAGGATTTTTCTCCTCAGAACAAACTATAAACAACCATGAGGATTCTAAAGATTACAGATTGGGGTTTGAAAATGAAATCATGGAGGTACAAAAACAATATAATCTTAGAAGCAAAGAGAACTCAGAGATTCCCAATGACAAAAACACTAGTACTGATGTTAGAAAAACTTGAGAAAACCAGCCTAAGAAGACAGCCAATAATACCAACACTATGGACAAGAAAACTGATCTAAATAAAGACAAAAGAAGCCAAGAAAGTGATGAAAAAAGTTGCCCTAGTGCTTCTGATAGTGGCCCTAAAAAATCTGTCCCAAATAACAGTCCAAATAAAGTTCAGCAAATCAGAATTGCTGAAAGAATTGTAAATGACAAAACAGATGTAAATATGTCAAGAACAATAGTTCCTTTCAGCCATGAAGGGGAAATTGCCAAGATCAAAATCACCATACCCTTAGCTGAACTAGTAACTCAGGATGTATATAAAAATCAAGTTTTGAAAGCTTTGAATATAGGCAGTGACACTGACACTTTAAAATTGACAGATGATAAACTAGAATTATAGTTTGGTCCTGAAGTTGAAGGAAAATACCAAGAAGGGGTTGCCCCTCCCTTCTATGTGAGCTTGAATATACATAACAAAATCTTGCACAATGACATGCTAGACTCAGGTGCTTCACACAATATTATGCCCAAAGTAGTAATGGAAAGCCTAGGCTTGGAAATTACTAAACCATGTAAATTCCTGTATTCCTTTGATTCAAGCAGGGTCAAATGCTTGGGCCTAATCAAATATTTGTGTGTCAATTTGGCAGAGATTCTTGCTAAAGGTTTAGTTATGGACATAGTAGTAACTAACATTCCCCCTAAGTATGGCATGCTTCTATCTAGATCATGGGGAGCCAAACTGCAGGGGAGCCTTCAAATGGACATGTCCTATGCCACCATCCCAGTGTTTAACCAGACCATAATACTATACAAGGAGTATCATATGAAATACATGGTGAGCAACATAGATAGGCCCAAAAATACTCCTGTTTATTCTGTTCATTCAGAATTGGATTCCTTTATCTCTTATAATGAAGATGAAATCAACCAACAATAAAAGGAAAACAAGAAAGAATTCAGTCCACCAGAACAGTCAAATCTGCCTTCAACTCAAATACAAAATAACTCAAACTCTAGCAGCCTTGAACAATAAAAAGGAAATGAAAATGAGCTTGAAATACCTTGTAAAATAAGCTTTGATGTCTCTTGTATCAAATAAGGTTCAGCGGCTGGTGTATGGATATAGAACACAAACAAAGGATTTTTCTATAAACTATATTTTCCATGCACAAATAACATTTTTGAATATGAAGCCCTCCTCCTGGGCCTACATTTGCTTAAATATTTAGGAGCTAAGAAAATATCAGTCCAAGGAGATTCTGAGCTAATCATTAGACAAATTAAAGGGGAGTATTCAGCTAAAAACCCAAAACTCAGAGAATATAGGAATGCTGCCTTTGATCTCCTAAAAACTTTTGAAAAATATGAACTCATTTTCATACCAAGAGCTCAAAATCATCTAGCAAATGAACTTTCCTTTGCTGCTAGTAATTTCCAAATACCACAGATAAATGAACAATTCAATGTAAAGGTAAAAAACAGGCCTGTAATACCTGACAATGAAGACTATTGGCAAGTGTTTGGAGGAGACAAACACATAGATGATTTTCTGCAATCAAAAAATGACTTTGCCATACCAATATCAAACACTAGTCATGAAGAAAGTTTTTTAAATAAAGAAAAAAATCCCTGAAACAGAGCTGCCCTCTTCTGCTGATATAAACCATTTTGAACATCCTTTTAGAGAAACTTTTTGATTTTAATGATGTAGCCAAGGAACCAAGAATGGAGCCTATAGAATCAAACATAGAAGAACATAACATAGGCAGCCTAGTAGAACTCAAAATGATCAAGCTATACAGCACTCTCCCAGCTCATATCAAACATCAATACATAGAACTTTTCAAAGAATTTAGAGATGTGTTTGCATGGGGATACAAGGATCTGAAATCATATGATACCAACATCATTCAACACAAAATTCCCCTTAAGGAAAATCATAAACCTTTCAAACAAAAACTCAGAAGGATAAACCCTGTTTTATTACCTTTCGTTGAGAAAGAGATCAGGAAAATGTATGATGCTGGGATTATAGTTCCCCTTAGATATTAAGAATGGGTTTCCAACCTAGTATCTGTTAGGAAGAAGACCGAGGAAATTAGGATTTGCATTGACTTCAGAAATCTAAATAGAGCTTCCCTGAAAGACAATTATCCCTTGCCAAAAATGGATCACATACTTCAAAGGGTGGTTGGGTCTAAAATAATTTCACTGTTGGATGGGTTCTCAGGTTACAATCAGGTGTTAGTACTCCCAAGTGATCAACATAAAACTGCTTTTACTACACCTTGGGGTACATTCATGTATGTCAAAATGCCATTTGGTTTGATGAATGCAGGGGCCACCTTCCAAAGGGCCATGGATATAGCCTTCTCAGAAGACACAGGCTATTTTATAATCATTTTTACCTTGATGAAATTACTGTTTTCTCTAAAACTGATGGAGAACACTTGATTCATTTAAGAAATTTTTTTGAGAAATGTAGGAAATATGTCTTAGCTTTGAATCCCAAAAAGACACTCTTTGGTCTCCAAGAAGGAAAACTTCTTGGCCACATAATTTCTGAAGAGGGAATCAAAGTAGACCCTAAAAGGATTGATGGCATATTGAAAATTATCCATCCTAGAAACCTCAAAGAATTGCAATCTTTCATTAGGAAGATAATTTTTTTAAGGAGGTTTATCCCCAACCCTTGCTCAGCTATTAAGAAATATCACAAAAATTCTTAAGAAAGAAATAGGTGTTAAATGGACAATACAAGATAAAAAGTCATTTGAACTAGTTAAACAAGCTCTTACTCAAACACCGGTTCTTATCAGTCCTGATTACACCAAAGGTTTCTACATCTTTTCTTTTGCATCTGAACATACAATAGCTGTAGTATTACTACAAAAGAACATCATGGGACAATAACAACCAATATCCTTTTTTAGTAGGGCCTTAAGAGATGCTCCACTTAAATATAATATCATGGAGAAACAAGCCTTAGCCTTAGTAAAAGCATTGAAAGAATTTAGAGTCTATATTTTACATTCTCGCATCATTTCTTTTTTCCCACATACTATTTTCAAGGACATTATAAGCCAAGACCCTGATGGTAAAAGGGGAAAATGGATTGCTATTATTCTAGAATATGACTTAGAAATCAGGCCAACCAAACTAATCAAAGGGAAGGGATTAACAAAACTCATGGCTGAGTCAAACTTCCAAGCTTTAGATATGAATATGGTTCATATTTTGGAAGAAACAGAAGAATTCACAGCTCCATTTATTCAAGAAACTTTTGTGAATTCACATTGGTATGCCGATATCATATATGTGATGCTTTATCTAAATACCCCTCCTTCTTTGTCTAAAAATAAAGCTAGATTCTTGAAACAGAAGGCTTTAAATTATTTCATATTAGATGGCGTTTTATATTGGAAGAATGTTGTTGGAATATTGCTTAAATGTTTGCTTGAGATTGATGTAGGAAAAATCATGCATGAGCTGCATGAGGGAGAATGTGGAGGACATATCTACTGGAAGACTACAACAAATAAAATCCTTAGATCTGGTTACTATTGGCCCACCCTTTTCCCAGATACTCAGAAACTTGTCATGTCTTGTCATAAGTGCCAAATTTTTGATTGCAAGAGAGAACTCCTACCTTTACCCTTACATCCCATCAGTGTTGAGGCTCCCTTTCAATAACGGGGCTTGGACTTCATTGGGAAAATTCACCCATATTTTTCAACCCAACATAAGTGGATCCTCACTGCCACTGATTATTTTACCAAGTGGATAGAAGCCATAACTTCTAGGAATGCTATTGACTCTGTCATTATCAAGTTCCTTGAAACCAACATACTATCCAGATTTGGTTGTCTTAGAAAAATTATCATAGACAATGTTGTTGCCTTCAACTCTAAAATAATGGTTGACTTCTACTATAAATATCATATCACATTGGGTCATTCTACTGCATACTATCCCCAAGGGAATGGATTAGTTTAATCCTCCAAAAAAAGCCTTGTAAATATTAACAAAAAACTATTGGAGCAGAATCAGAAATCATGGCGTAGTAAGCTTATTCATGCTTTATGGTCTGATAGATTAACCACCAAAAAATCAATAAATATGTCCCCCTATTAGCTAGTTTATGGCATGGATGCAGTCTTCCCAACCTCTTTAGGAGTTCCAGTCATGAAACTCCTTCAAGAAGTACAAAATGAAGAGAATGATATGCAGAGAAGGATAAACTAGACCATTCATTCACAGAAGTCTAGAGAGGAAGTGTATAAGAGAACACAAACAGTCCAAGAAGGCATCAAGAAATTATATGATAGAAGGACTAAAGAAAATGATTTCCAAGTTGGAAATATAGTTCTAAAGTGGGATTCTACAAGGGAAGAAAAGGGAAAACATGGTAAGTTTGAGAATCTATGGAAAGGGCCCTATATCATTCATTCCATTAGGGGTCATAATGCATTTTTTCTGCAAGAGTTGAGTGGAGAAAATATGTTTGGAGGTCTTGTAAATGGCAGGATGCTCAAGCACTACTTCTATCAAGCGTCTTAGCTTCAAAGTTTTTATTCATTATACATAATCCATTTTAAAGGAAATCATGAAAATACAAAAAAATAAAAGAAAAGAAAAGGAAAAGAGGGCAGATTCAAAACAGGTACAGCCCCATACCCAAAAAATAGAATTTTCTGAAAGTGAGCAAGTCTAAATGCCACTACTATGAGAAGAAACTCTTACTCAGTCATACAGCCTAATCATGACTAAGTAAATTTCAATTCACTGTTGATAAGTTAGTGAAGAAGATCTGCCAAAATGTCTAATTTTGGATTATTAGTAGAATAGGTTAGGATAGAAGAAGAAATGGCTCAAACAAAATCAAAATCTGAACCAAGAAAGGAAAAGGAAAATATCTCTCAAAAAGATCAAAATCAGAGTTGGAAAAGGGAAGAAGGATGTTCATAATTTTCAGATCTTAAGCCTTCACAGTTTTGTTTTTAATTTTCTGCAAATAAAGTCTATGTGCAGCTTGTACATAAATACCACAGCCTCCATAGCAAATCAGACTGTCTAATCCTGTTTTGATTGTGTTTAAATTTATTGTCCTAGAAATAGAGAATAAAATCTGTCAAACAACCTAATCTTGACAGATAGATAGTTAGGTAGAGAAATAAAGAGTTCAACAGTTTAATCTAGACTCTTGGAAGAAATAAGGATAGGACTAGATAGTTTATTTTCTGTCTTCAAACAAAAATAAAATTTTAAAGAGTTTGCTAGTTCAAATGCACTTAAGAGGAAGAAAAAATGTTAGAAAAAGTAGTTGTGTAGGTAGAAGTTTGGGAGAAAAATCATCTTGTTGTAATTTTTCAAATCATCTTTTTTAAGCAACATGATCATCAAAGAAAAGAGGTTGTCAAAGTGCAGCAAAACACAAGGCACTGGTCTACTTTCTAGAAATTGATCTCTGAGGTTCTGAACACCTTAAAAAGAAAGTTGTCCTCCCCAAGTGGACCATTGTTGGCCATCTATAAATTGTGTTATATCTAATGATGGCTAGATCAGTCCCTAGATTTTCAAAACAAGATTTTCATGAAAACATGTGAGTTTTGGAAATCTCACTATGTTCATTATCCCTAAGTTATCCATTTCTCGTAAGAGCTTCACTCAAAGCCTCCAACACTTGGTTCCGGAAATTCCGACACTTGGTTCCGACACTTTTGACCAAATGTCAGAAATTTCCCCAAATTTTTTCCATCCCGCCCGAAACCGTCGCTATACCGACGTTTATAGAAAAGTGTTGCAATACCGACACTTAGAAAAGTGTCGCAATTACGACGTTTGGAGGAAGACGTCACAATTGCGACACCATGGCCCAAAGCGTCACTATTGAGACGACTCCAGTCGTCGCAAGTGCGACACAATGTCTAGGTGTCACCATTGCGACGTTTGGAGGCACCCGTCGCAATAGCGACGCTTTTTCCGCCCATGGTATAACGACACTTATATGCGCGCTACATAAAAATATGAAACTTATATGCGCACTACATAAAAATTCGAAACTTATATGCGCGCTACATAAAAATTATTTTATTGTTTCGTATCCGTCACAATAGCTACATTAACGTCTGATATCACGCGCGCATTCGCCCTCCGCTCTTGTAGAACAGTATTTGCTCTCATCTCTTGCAGAACAGAATTTTACCTCAGCATTCGTCCTCAGCGTTCGCCCTCAGCTCTTGCAGAATAGCATTCGCCCTCAGCTCTTGCAAAATGGTAAGTTCTTACTGCAGGCCCTTCCTCCTATAGTAAGGTTGACTCTATTTGGGTTTTTTTGGTCAATTCCATTGGATTTTGTTAGGATGTAGGGTTCTCTCTAGATGTCAAGAATCAAGATTCAATACCCTCTATTATCTTCATCACCCAATACAAGATTTAAATTTTTCCCAAAGAAACGCTTATTAATTTGGCAGCCATTATTTCTCCCTGCTTTAAAAACCCTACATTTAAATGAAAACAAGCATTGCATTTCAACTACAAAAAATCTATTAGTGTTCAAATGTACATGTGTGCATCACTTGTGTAGGGTATTCCTTTTCCACTTTCACATTATCCAAGAATGTGTGCAGTATAGTTCATATTTTTTTGTGATTTAGATTGTCTTGAAAAAGGAAAGGTAAATTATTTCCCATGGGAAAAGAAGGTTTTCCCTTTTTATAGGTTGTTTGGACTTACGTGGAAAAATTTATGGTATGCCTTTCATATTATGTAGTTTAAATTTGAATTAATAGATTATTCTACATGAAAATATAATTACCTATGTGATTTCCTTCATCACTAATTAAAATTATAGGGTTTCAATTTCCTAGACTCTAACTCATCTGATGCTAAATTCTAGGTTCTCATTGGTGGATCACTCTTCCATTGATTTCCTTTCCCTCTGGATCTTGTCATACTTTAAAGGTCATCAATGATACATATATTATTTCAGGTATCCCAAAAGGCTTTATAGTAGAACATATTGTGAATTTTTTTTTTACACTTGAGGATTCTTTTTAGAACTGCAACGCGGTCTATGCTATCGAGTTATATACCAAGCAACTTGTCCTTAATAACCACACTATGAGGTAGGTTCAACCAGTTTGAACTTGTTGGGACATAGCATATGAATTTTTGTGATGAGTCCATATCACAGGTCTATTATGGTGACAAAAGTGAAGACATGTAATGATAGTTATTATGTTAACATTACTAGAAACATTTTCGAAACTATCCATGCTATCAAGATGTCAAAATTCCAGGCATTAGGTGTCAATACTCGTAGCTAATAGATAATAATAATAATATAAAAAAATCACAATTTTATTCTTGAAATATGATTGTTACACATTGGTAACCTAGTTCATGAGTTACTATCACCCAGAGGCTGCAAAACAAACTTAAAATATAAATTAAACCAACATGAGAATCCAACTAAGGGTTTCTCGACAAAATCATGCCATAACCTGGCATTTTGAAACCCAAATTTGAATCCATCATAAGTAATACAATGCAAACTCAGATGGATTTTCAATGCATGTTTGCATGCTACACTTATTCTCTGTCTAGATATCATTTTTTAAATGGAACCATTATTCAAGCCCACAGTCCTTTTTATGTGAAAAATTTCAGCTCTATTTGAGCTCTTTTTTGCTCCACCACATCCATAAACATATGCAAACATATATCATGATCTTGGAATTCCATTACATATGTATGTGCCAATGTTCCATAATCATGCCCCATCATCAATTTAAGAAATTTCCATTGAATATCAAATTATGGAGGGGGGCAACTTTTTGCTGCAACATTTGGCTCAAAATCAGGGACCATCTCCGTATGAGGTGAATGAGAACTATAGATATTTGAAGAAGTAGATTAGTGCCTTTTCCTCTGGCCATGGAGTCATATACAGTCATCCATCACAAAATTTGTCTTTGTTCATTCTCACCTTGAAAGTTGCAAAAATTCATGCCCTAATTGAAATGACACTAAATTTGAAAGATATAATAAAAATGCAAGCTAGAAGTGCCCTATTAATACAAAGGGAAAACCTTCCTACCTACCCTAACCGAGATAAATTTTGATTGAATAGGAAACATGATATTTCCTATGGAGTTGATCCAACAACTTGTTAAATGTATGGGACTAAATCATGCATTTGATTTCCAGAGAAACATGCGCATGAAGAGAAAAAGTGCAGAATTAATGGAAAATCCATACATGCCACTTATAAAAACTACACCGAAAGGTCAAAAAATACTTAAGGCCTTAACTTAATTTGAATCCAAAAATGACAAAATAGGATTAGTGAAAACACGAGAGTGTTGTGGGTGAACAACATAAATTAAAAGTGAAGATACCTTTCCCCAAGATGCCTTTGTCACCGTTGTATGAAAACATGTTTTCCTTTCCCTTTATACATGCAAGTGAATGCATTATAGGTATGGTGTTTTCCCATAATAGGAGAAGCCTACTTAAATATATCATTCGTGGAGTGAATGTTTGGGTGCCTTAATGTGCAATGACATGTTTCCAGGACTAAATTCAATGCAAGGCATATTTGAAACTCTAACTCTGTCTTCCGGTGTCTTATTAGAAATTATTTCAGTTTTCATTTTGTGTTTTCAAGTTAGATATTGTTTTCAAGTTTTTACATTTATAATTTTATTACAATGTGGAAGAATGATCAGAGCAGTGCAGGAACAACCCCGAGATGGGACGATCGCGGAAAGAGGCCAGCGGAAGAACATGTAAAGTGCCAGCATTGCTCTATCTTCAGGTATTTTAGTTATTTACATAATTGAAATAATATTAATTTTGTTCAAATATGCAAACACCTAGCCATGGTACACCTGAGGATTCCCTCTTTGAGGAAGAGCTTTCTTCATCCCTATCTCCAGTGTTCTTGTTGCAAAAAAAGGCACGAGATGCAAGGTCAGAATTTAATACTTTGATAGACGCGCCTCAAACACCTAAAACAGAAGAGAGGATACAACATCTTATGAGGCATCTAGAAAGATATCAGGTAATAATAAAAAGTCAAAAGGATATTTTTTTTTTTCTGCATGAGATGAATTATGATAGTTTGATTTTTAATTTTTACATTGACTAAACTAACAAAAAGTTCTTTTGTATGTAGCGTTTTCTGGCATTTGCTGAACCCGGTGTTGGTGTTAGTGGGACACAAGGGCAAGAGATTGCCCAAAAACCCTCTCTTACACCTTCTACTCCTTTAGGTGCCAGCCAAGAAACACACCCTGCCCAAGCAGACACCCAACCAACTACTGAACGTGTTGGCAATGATGAGGCTGATATGGCCAACTACATTATTGCGTTTCCTGGAGCTACACGTGTTAGCTCCACAGGGACCATTAATGGCACGTTTTTGGTGAACGATGAGGGTTTCCCTATAAAGCATGTACAACTCCCAGGTAAATTTTAATATTTGAACTATTTCATGTACTTTATCTAAAACATATTTATCATGATTTTTATTTTTAAATTAATGATAATATCTTCTTTTTTTTTGGTTTTATTTTGTGTAGGAAACAAGGAGTTCTACAGGATTCTGGAGAGCCATGCGTTGGTAATTTTTGGCCCAACCATACGTACAGGGTGGAATTCCCAGAATTCCAACCTGAAAAAAGAACTTCTAGATTATCTAGAAGCCCTTTTTGGGGTCGACACATTTGACAGAACAGCGGTGGCTCGGGTAGCCGGGAAATATTTGAAATATACCAAGGACACCTATAGGATGCAATTTCAATTTAACCCTAGATATGAGCATCCTCTCATAGTTTCAGAGAGTGAGTGGAGAGCACTCATCCATGACGGAAAAGAGAAAAGGGAAAAGAAAGAAGGAAAAATTCCAACTGGACCCGCAAGGTAAATTACAACTTTAATTCAATAGCTTTAATTTTCTTTATGTCTAAAATAAAAGTGTGCTACATCATATCTGACTTCAATCTTGGAATGTTTTTTGCGTTATATAAAAAAACTCATTTATCATACTATTTTTATGTCAAGCATTAATTGCAATGTTTCCTTGCGTACTTTTTGTTGAATTGTTTTTTTATTAGTTATTGAATTTTTTTTTTATGCTCATGAAAGTAAAAAATGAAATATAGATTGGGTATTGGGGAATTGAGAGTGATGTGAGCGGGGGGGGAGGGGCCATAAGAGCTTCCACCTTCACGTGGTTGGCCCTGTTTAGTAGAGAATAATTTATTGGAGCGATTTAATCTTGGAGCAAACCTCCCTCGATCCAGTGTAGCAACAAAAAAGTCACTGTTGATTTAGTTGCTACTCTTTCAGATCGTGGGAGGCTTGTTCCAAGTTCATGCGACTCCAATAAATTGTTCTTGAAATGAAGAGGAGATTATTCAAGTATGTTTTGACATTTTCAACATATGTTCTAACATTATCATAAGAATGCATCTTAGAGTAAAAAATACTACATCAATTACTTGTATTTATTGTATAGATAACGATGGATTTTGATTGACTTGGCAGTGCAGGTACAAATCCTCTTGCATCATGAGCAATACAACTTGTCAACCAGGGTCATGTCTAGGATATTTTTGCTTGTGCACTTGAACAGGTTCGTAATGTCACATTTTGTAAGTTCCTTTACAGTTCATAATTCAATATTAAGCTTGTTCATGATTATTATATACGTTTTTTGTATGTGTTTTTTCATCTATTTGATTGTAAGCAACTCTGCATGTTTCCTGTTGTTCACTATGATTTCTCCCATTACCACTCCCAGGATGAATCCGAATTTATTTTTACATAGGTTACTTTATTTTTACTATGAGTTCTCCATTTACGATTTCATAGGTTACATCATGTAAAGTTGTCAATCTCAGGTTGGTGATGAGTTTTAGTTCTCCAAATTTAGGGCTTTTCTGATATTTTCTCCCTCATGTCATTCCTGCATCACCTCGTTGTTTGAGCATGCCAATTGTCTACCACTTGTACCAATTGGCACATGTCAATCTCTGAGTGGTGCCCCATTTCACCTATTTTCAGTGAGAGTTTAGGGTTTCTCTAACATAGCTTCAGAAATCTGATTCAGTGCCTGCTTGAATATTGTCACATAATACTCATGGTTTGGATTGATGAGCATGTTTTGAATGGTTGGTTGATTCATAAGAACCACCCATATAGTCATCTTGATATATTTCAGAAGTTTTCTCGGGTTTCCTTTTTCACCGTTTCTAGTGGGTGGGATGGTGTGGGGTGATCCATCAATACCGGTGCTCTTGTAGTAGGGAATTTGTTTTTGGGGATATAAAGGAGCATTTGATGTATATATCCCATTGGATGCATTCATAGATGGGCACGAGAGGTCAAGAATTTAAATTAAAAATATGCAACCTCTAGCATGGCAACCTGAAGGCCGCGAGAGACACCGGTTAAAGATTGTTTTGTGTTGGCCTTAATATAGTCGTGATTTCTTTCTATTATCTTAATGCAAATATATAGTCCGGTCTCATTAAAATGAGGATTTTGGTTGTATTTCTCTTTGGTTGTTTCTCTCTTAATGCTCCAGAAGTTGCCAAAAGTTGTGATAGTTGTTTAGTTTGCCTGTTACAACTTAAAAGTGGTTTTTAGCAATGGGAGTCATGTTTTTTAAGGTTCATACTAATATGAAGATCTTTTAATTCTATATTCAGCATAAGAGAAGATGGCCTCTGCTTTGGGCGGTATGACAACAATTTCCACATCTACCTCATTGGGTAACAATGGAAAGGGGAAGAAGTTGGGTGTAATGTTTGATAATTATGGCAGACAATTGTCTTCTCTTTCAGTTTTTTCACCCATTTCCTTTAATCGCTCAAGCAGAAGAGGGACTCTGAGATTACGCGATAGAGAGAAGGTAGTTAATATAAGAGCTATGGAAAAGGAGTTGTACTTCAACAAGGATGGCTCAGTGACAAAAAAATTGCAGGTCAGAGAAAAAATTATGTTTAAAGGAAGGTCACCTACACGTGAAACTTCACTGCGGTGGATCTTTCCTTGTCCACTTATATTCAATTTTAATGTGTTATTTTAATTTTTCATGGAGGGTTGTTTTGGCATATGGTCTGGCATTCAATTGCACACTTACTGAAAGCATTATCAATTTGTCTTGCAGGCAGTGTGAACAAACTTGCCGATCTTGTTGGAGTCACCCTTGGGGCGAAGGGAAAATTTTTGTCTTGGAGAGCAAGCATGGTTCTCTGAAAATAGTTAATGATGGTGTGACAGTAGCTAAGGAGGTAATTTGTAGATGTGTGCTCTGGTTTTCTTTTTAACGTTGTATTAGTCCCCCTCTTAAATGTCTTAGATTTGGTAGGCATAATTTGAAAACTCAAAGGTGAAAGGAAACATATTTGTTACCCAGTGGTCTACTTGGCCTATGGAATAGCCACATTAGAGTAATGCATAAAGCTTTTCACAACAATAAAAGGAAAGGGTTATGGCCGAGTCAAATTTTATTGTTATTGACAGTGTAATGAAATGTATCTCAATGCTATGGTTTTGGCCTTTTTATTGGTTGAATTAGAGGACCCAGTTGAAAATATTGGGGCCAAGTTGGTAAGGCAAGCTGCGGAAAAGACAAATGATTTAGCCGGGGATGGAACCACAACATCTGTTGTTCTTGCACATGTTGGAATATTGAAAAATTCCAGAACAATGAATGGAGAATAAATCTCCCTTCCTCTAACACAAAGAAAATAAAAATTTCTTTGACAGGAGACAGAGTTTCAATACTTTGAAAACAAACTTCTATTCCCTTCAATAACTCAAAAAAAAACTATTACATTTCTTCCTCACTGAGAGGGATTACAAAATTATGACTGCTACAAAACGCAGTGCATAAAACCAACTCACTGTCTGTTCAAAACAAACACACTCTATCTCTAAAACACTCTGCTGTGTTTTTTCCTTTCGCACTGCTGTGCATACACACTTAAAAAGTTACACTCAATCTTTCACTTTTTACACACTACTGTGTAATAAAAAATTTACGTACTGTCTATAAAAAAAACTACCAAGATTTTTCGTCCTTTTTATTTTTATATGCCGTAACATATAAAACATATTATAATAAACCCTATTTTTAAAAAAATAAAATTAAAACTAAATTCTATGGCCCAACTTTCATTTTGCATATGATATATATATAACATATGTTTAAAACATATGTATCTATTAAACTATCAAAACATTAAAGAACCCTTTCCGTCGGACTTCAAAAGTCTGAATAGATTGAATTTCAAACCAAATTCGCGTTCCAAAATGGGATGCTGACGTCTGCCTAATTTTAACTCGAATTCTCAATCCAATGTGCCCTATAAAAAATTTGGGTCCGGTTTTCAGGTTTTCATATTCCCTTCAATTTCATGCGATCCAATATTAATGCTCCACGTGTCCTCCTTTTGAATTTACAAAACTGTCGGGTAAATTTCTGTTTGTTTAATTTTTGGTTGGTGAATTGCGTTAATGCTGGTTGTTGTGTTTAAATACAATCCCGTACAGAAATATGGCTGCGGCCGTCTACAAAAAAAACTTGCAGGAATTTTAAATGCTGAATTAAATTTCTGGATGGCATGCAAGCAACCTCCAAAAAAAAATGTTGTTGCTGCATCCGTCCTTCTGCTGCAGAAGTTGAAGTTAAAATTCAACAGCACAGGGTTTAATAAGTGAGGGTGTAAAGGTAACTTTTTGTCGATAGTACTGGATTAAGATCATCTATTCATTTTTTTAGGGTCTTATGGTGTTTGGTTTTTAGTTTTGGGTTGGGCTTATTGAGTCTAAGATAGTTTTTGAGTGAAAAAATTGCTATCAGGTATTAAAAAATTTTGGTTCTTTTGTCAAAATTTATGAGCTTGTTAGGAAATACAAAACTGACAATGGTTGTATCTTTAATTTGTGGAAAATAATTTGAAATGAAACCTTTTTGTTTAGGTTGTTGCAGCAGGTGCAAACCCCATTCAAATTACTAGGGGCATTGACAAGACAATAAAGGCCCTTGTTTCGGAATTCAAAATTTTGTCAAAGGAGGTAAACGCTTGCCTTTTGAGTAGGCTGGTTTTCCTTTTTGCCGATGGTTTGGTGTATCTAATTGAATTAGTTGCCTAAGGTATTTTTGGTTGCAAACTCCTTTTCATTTTTCATACAGTATTGGCCTTGTGGAATACATTTGATTGTGTGGTCTTGTTGGATCTACAACATTTGTAGTTGTTTAGTCTTATGGCCGAGGTGCACTTTTATTATGGAAATAGTTGATGCAATATTGTCATTTAATCCTTACTGCAGGGTAGCATGTTGAGAAGTTTCTTGTGAAACATTTGGTATTCAAAATGACACTTGATCCTATACAAGATCATGCACTTGACTTCAAAATTCATATTCAAAGTGCGCCAGGCAATTCTTGCAAAATTTCAAATATTTATGTTGTTTTAAACCATTATCTTTTTCATGTATTGGATGCTGAAAATGTGAAAAAGACTTTGGTATGAAACCAACTGGTGAATAATTTCCAGCAAAACAACCACTTCCAAGACATGATTTAGAAGTAGAAAAAATGTGCTTATGAAGCATAGAAAGATATCCTTGATGCATTGTCAATGTTTGGCTAGGGTTATTTTTGGAGAAAATAACTCTTTATTCCTAGAATAGTGATCTTCAATACAAGTAAATGCCAGAGAAGAGAGATCATCGTGTGACGCAAAAAAACTGAAATTGGACCCCCAAGGAGAGCTGGTGTGTCTACAATCGCTTTGTCAGCATTTTCCCTTGGTTTACCCTGTTCTTTTCCTCCAGCTTGAGTCTTAATTGACTTCTTCTTTCTTTGGGTTTATTTATCAAATTCGTAGAATTTGATAAATAAATACTATCCACAATGGTTGGAATTTAATTTATATTCCCGACTTTATATTATCTCCAAGCCTTATAACCAATGTTTAAATTTCAACACTTTGTATTTATACTCCACGTTTCTTTTTAAATAAATAACTTGTAATGAACTTTCGGCTCTATATTTCACCACCCAGCCTTACAACAATCACGCTCCAGACTTATGCTAATTATCCGACAATCGTTTAATTAAACAATTTCATTATACTCCGGCCCCACCTATATATATCAATAACCAATCAAACACTCGTATCGTACTTGGCTATCCTCCGCACACCTTAGTTAACCTCCGGGCAAGTTCAACGTGCGACCACCGTCCGATGGCCCTTCTCCAAATCAATGACTCTTGGCAATTTCGCTCGGCTTCCAACGTCGGGCTTTAACGTGCGATGGTGCGGGTTAAACGGTGGTTTTCCGGGGGTCACTTCACCACATGTCGCATTCCCTATGGAATCGCTCGCGAATAGGAAATACCGCCTACTCCGCAAAAGCGGTGCGATATGGGCAACCCGCTTTTGTGATTCCGCTCGTGGTTTTGGTACAGGGCTTGACCACGGGTGCAAGTCTAGTTCCACTATCCTTTTGTTTGTTAACTCATGTCCAATCCTCGGGTCAGGTTCCGAAAGCACAACAATTTTGTCTCTTTATTAAGCGAGATTTTTATATTTGAACAGTTTTCACGACCCCGGTTCTCTACACAGACCTCGCCTTCGGGTGGGGTGAGTTCACAGGGTTATCCAACAATTTACGGGAATTCAAAGACATAAGAATGGAATTATCAGTACCCAATCACCTCACAGTTAAAAAATTCTTCACAATTAGCAATTCGAGACAATTCAATGGCAACTAAGCTTGGAAATCATTTAACTGGAAACAATTGTTCACACACAGAGGTTTATTGCAGAAATCCCCTCTATAGTCTCCTCTTCCCTCTCTAATTTTATTCATCCGAGGAATTACAATTTATATACATAACATATGGCTCTTCAGTTCCTCTGAGAGGACCGTTCTAGAAATCAAAAGGTCTAATTATAATAATTCAACTAATTGAAACTGTTCGACTCCTACAACTCTAACTAGTCTAAGTAATATAGTCAACTAAGGTATTGACACCTAGCTGTTACAACTCAAATATTTTCGAACCCTCCTAGCCACAACATGTGGAAAAAACCTCCTACATTGCTGGCTAGTGCCTAATGCCCCTGCATCATCGTGTGACATAAACCTATTAACAAAAGTGAATTCCTTGAATTTCACCAAATATTTTCTTTGAATTCCTTGCTTTTAAAATCCAATGATATCCCTTATTGTGTTAATGTTACGTAAATTCCTTGTCCTAGTGCCTCACACTCTACTATGAATGTTTTACCAAAAGTAGGTGCAACCGATGTTGGTTTAGAAGACATGGCATCCATTAAAAGAGAGAATGCCAAAGTAGCCTCATCATTCCATATAAATGATATTTTCTTCAAGAGATATGTGAGTGGACTTGAAATGCATGCATAATTCTTAACACATGATCAATAATATCATGTAAGTCTAAAAAATCTTCTAAGAACCTTGATTTTCTTAGGAATAGGTCATTTTGTAATAGCTTGCATCTTTTGAGGCTCCAACTTCACTCTTTCCTTTAAAACAATATGAACCAAATACTCGAATTATTATTTCCCAAAAGCACATTTGGATATTTTAATTTTTTACATAAAAATGATTGTTCTCAATAATTTATATAACTTTTCCACATGTTTACTAGTGTGGTATTCCCATGATTTATTATAAATATGTGTATTATCAAAGAAAACCAACACAAATTTTATAAGATGGGATCAAACAAAATTGTTCTTAAGTCGAGCCCACCGGACTTCAAATGGCGATAAACCATAATTCAAACCAAATTCGCGTTCCAAAATAGCCTGCAGACGTCGGCCAATTTTGTGATGCAAAAACCAAATGAATTCCGCCCTAATCTTTTTTGGGTCCGAAGTTGGGCTGGCGTACGGAGGGAGAGTTGTGACACGAATTTCTTATCAAATTCGCCCTAATATTTTTCGGGTCTGGATTTCCACTGTGTGAGCGGCCCAAACAAAGATCCGCTCCAATCAATTTCTGCCACGTGTCCTCAATAAAAACTTTCCCTGCTCCTAGCTGCAGGTGCATTCGATGGTGTTTAAGGCGATGGGACATGGATATGGTGATTTCATATCAATCGCATTAACATTTAACGTTGTTCAATTAAGTTTTCACATCAAATCTACATTAATTAATTTTTAACACTGTTCAAGATCGGACCTCCACTCCTCTGAGCGATTCCGCACGCTCCAATTTGATCCGGCCTTCGGCTCTCATTATTAATGATCAAAGATTAATTATGATGGGCGTCCTTTGATTGCATTGCAGACGGGTCGACATACAAAATGGCGTTTAGCCATGGTTTTTCAGACAAGCCGGTTGCTGGATTACACTGCCTGGTAACTATGACGATAAGGAGAAGTGGCCAACGGAACTTCTGCCTAGACTTTGCTGCATATTTCCATTTCTCTCGGTTCTGTCTCTGTCTGTCTTCCTCTGTTAATTGGAATTCTGCTTCTTCGTCTCTTGTGCCCACTGCGCCTGAGATTGCACCCATGCCTCGCGTGCGTCATAGAATGCGTTGCCGCAGGGGGAGCACTAGAGGTCAATCCCGGCGCGCTCCCTCCAGCACCTCAACAGAGATGACTTCCGGCCAGTCCAGTGATTATTACTTAGGTCGATATCCAAATACTAGGAGTGGGCGGGGTCGGCTTGTAGCATCTGGCCACCGTATGGATTCCCCTGCTCCTGGCTTCCTCACCGCTAGTTCACCTTCTCCCACGACGCGCACTGCGCAATTTTCCTTTGATTGCACTCTCAACCGCCCGCGAATCACAGCTGTAGTCACTGTGGTCTTCCGCGAGGAGGCCCAAACGGAGGAAGAATGCACCCGTCTGGCGGGTCTGAGCTCGGAAAAAGCCGGCCAGCATTCGGGCCTTCAGGAGGGGAGCCGTGGCATGCATGTGGAGGTAGCACCTAGCGATCCTGGACCTTCCGAAGGATGGTGCCGAATCGTGGAGGAACCAGCGGAGGATTAGTTTGGTTAATTTGTTTTTCTTACTTAGCAGGCCCAGTTAATTGGGCTGCTTTTAGTTTATTTTACTGTGCTGGACCTTTAAGTAATATTTTTGAATTCTGTAAATTAAACGTTCAAGACTGGTTTCCCCGTATGAGGGTAGTCTTCTTAATTTTTTGATTTTTTGATGACAAATTTGCCATGAGTATGGCCAGGCAATGTTTTTGACTTCGGTGTAATTTTATTTGCAATGTTAATAGATTAACTTTACTTTGAATTCTCACATGATTAGCGTTTTTCTTGATCTGTTCAAGGATTTTGGGCACTTTAATTTGTATTTGGAACAATGGACGTCGGTACTCTATCTGTTGCTTTACTGTTCTAAATACTACTATTTCACTTTCTTATAGATGCCTCAGGCATATTTGAATGCTTTCTCAGATTGTCGATAATCTCCATGTGGACCGTTACTGGATTTTATATCATGTCCCTGTATGTGACATGGGGCATTTTTCTATCATTGTCTGGGGTGGGACTTCCACTTTTCTGGATGGATATTTGGGTTCCAATCTTCAGATGTGAAAATGTAATGACTTCATGGACTGTTTTACTTCATATAATATATTCAAAACAATGTTTTTTCTCTTGTGAAAAAAAAATGATTAATGTTTACCACTCTGCCTTCAAAACTAGCGATGCTGGTCTATGTTGTTGGTTTATTGATATGGTCTGATGGTATTTTTATATTTTGGACATATCACACTCCTCACATGATTAGCGTTTTTCTCTCTTGCAGGGTTTTGGGTACTTTAATTTGTATTTGGAACAATGGACGTCGGTACTCTATCTGTTGCTTTACTATTCTACATACTGCTATTTCACTTTCTTATAGATGCCTCGGGCATATTTGGATGCTTTCTCAGATTGTCGATAATCTCCATGTGGACCGTTAATGGGTTTTATATCAAGTCGTTGTATGTGACATGGGGTATTTTTCTATCATTGTCTGGGGTGGGACTTCCACTTTTCTAGATGGATATTTGGGTTCCAATCTTCAGATGTGAAAATGTAATGACTTCATGGACTGCTTTACTTCATATAATATATTCAAAACAATGTTTTTTCTCTTGTGAAAAAAAATATATTAATGTTTATCACTCTACCTTCAAAACCAGCTATGCTGGTCTATGTTGCTGGTTTATTGATATGGTCTGATGGTCTTTTTATATTTTGGACATATCACACTCCTCACATGATTAGCTTTTTTCTCTGTTGCAGGATTTTGGGTACTTTAATTTGTATTTGGAACAATGGACGTCGGTACTCTATCTGTTGCTTTACTATTCTACATACTGCTATTTCACTTTCTTATAGATGCCTCGGGCATATTTGGATGCTTTCTCAGATTGTCGATAATCTCCATGTGGACCGTTATTGGGTTTTATATCAAGTCCCCGTATGTGACATGGGGTATTTTTCTATCACTGTTTGGGGTGGGACTTCCACTTTTCTGGATGGATATTTGGGTTCCAATCTTCAGATGTGAAAATGTAATGACTTCATGGACTGTTTTACTTCATATAATATATTCAAAACAACGTTTTTTCTCTTGTGAAAAAAAAACGATTAATGTTTATCACTCTGCCTTCAAAACTAGCGATGCTAGTCTATGTTGCTGGTTTATTGATATGGTCTGATGGTCTTTTTATATTTTGGACATATCACACTCACATGATTAACGTTTTTCTCTGTTGCAGGGTTTTGGGTACTTTAATTTGTATTTGGAACAATGGACGTCGGTACTCTATCTGTTGCTTTACTATTCTACATACTGCTATTTCACTTTCTTATAGATGCCTCGGGTATATTTGGATGCTTTCTCAGATTGTCGATAATCTCCATGTGGACCGTTACTGTGTTTTATATCATGTCCCTGTATGTGACATGGGGTATTTTTCTATCATTGTCTGGGGTGGGACTTCCACTTTTCTGGATGGATATTTGGGTTCCAATCTTCAAATGTGAAAATGTAATGACTTCATGGACTGTTTTACTTCATATAATATATTCAAAACAACGTTTTTTCTCTTGTGAAAAAAAAATGATTAATGTTTATCACTTTGCCTTCAAAACTAGCGATGCTGGTCTATGTTGCTGGTTTATTGATATGGTATGATGGTATTTTTATATTTTGGACATATCACACTCCTCACATGATTAGCGTTTTTCTCTGTTCAAGGATTTTGGGTACTTTAATTTGTATTTGGAACAATGGACGCCGGTACGTACTCTATCTGTTGCTTTACTATTCTACATACTGCTATTTCACTTTCTTATAGATGCCTTGGGCATATTTGGATGCTTTCTCATATTGTCGATAATCTCCATGTGGACCGTTACTGGGTTTTATATCAAGTCGTTGTATGTGACATGGGGTATTTTTCTATCATTGTCTCGGGTGGGACTTCCACTTTTCTGGATGGATATTTGGGTTCCAATCTTCAGATGTGAAAATGTAATGACTTCATGGACTGTTTTACTTCATATAATATATTCAAAACAACGTTTTTTCTCTTGTGAAAAAAAAATGATTAATGTTTATCACTCTTCCTTCAAAACTAGCGATGCTGGTCTATGTTGCTGGTTTATTGATATGGTCTGATGGTCTTTTTATATTTTGGACATATCACACTCCTCACATGATTAGCGTTTTTCTCTGTTGCAGGATTTTGGGTACTTTAATTTGTATTTGGAACAATGGACGTCGATACTTTATCTGTTGCTTTACTATTCTACATACTGCTATTTCACTTTCTTATAGATGCCTCGGGCATATTTGGATGCTTTCTCAGATTGTCGATAATCTCCATGTGGACCATTACTAGGTTTTATATCAAGTCCCTGTATGTGACATGGGGTATTTTTCTATCACTATCTGGGGTGGGACTTCCACTTTTCTGGATGGATATTTGGGTTCCAATCTTCAGATGTGAAAATGTAATAACTTCATGGACTGTTTTACTTCATATAATATATTCAAAACAACGTTTTTTCTCTTGTGAAAAAAAAATGATTAATGTTTATCGCTCTGCCTTCAAAACTAGCGATTTTGGTCTATGTTGTTGGTTTATTGATATGGTCTAATGGTATTTTTATATTTTGGACATATCACACTCCTCACATGATTAGCATTTTTCTCTGTTCAAGGATTTTGGGTACTTTAATTTGTATTTGGAACAATGGACGTCGGTACTCTATCTGTTGTTTTACTATTCTACATACTGCTATTTCACTTTCTTATAGATGCCTCGGGCATATTTAGATGCTTTCTCAGATTTGTCGATAATCTCCATGTGGACCGTTACTGGGTTTTATATCAAGTCCCTGTATGTGACATGGGGTATTTTTCTATCACTGTCTGGGGTGGGACTTCCACTTTTCCAGATGGATATTTGGGTTCCAATCTTCAGATGTGAAAATGTAATGACTTCATGGACTGTTTTACTTCATATAATATATTCAAAACAACGTTTTTTCTCTTGTGAAAAAAAATGATTAATGTTTATCACTCTGCCTTCAAAACTAGCGATGCTGGTCTATGTTGCTGGTTTATTGATATGGTCTTATGGTCTTTTTATATTTTGGACATATAACACTCCTCACATGATTAGCGTTTTTCTCTGTTGCAGGATTTTGGGTACTTTAATTTGTATTTGGAACAATGGACGTCGGTACTCTATCTGTTGCTTTACTATTCTACATACTGCTATTTCACTTTCTTATAGATGCCTCGGGCATATTTGGATGCTTTCTCAGATTGTCGATAATCTCCATGTGGACCGTTACTTGGTTTTATATCATGTCCCTGTATGTGACATGGGGTATTTTTCTATCATTGTCTGGGGTGGGACTTCCACTTTTCTGGATGGATATTTGGGTTCCAATCTTCAGATGTGAAAATATAATGACTTCATGGATTGTTTTACTTCATATAATATATTCAAAACAGCGTTTCTCATCTTTTAAAGTTTCATTTTTTTTTTTAAATTGAACCCGCCATCGGTATACCGACGCCTTGTAGACGTCGGAATTGCGACAAATAAGAAACGTTGGAAGAGCGATAGTATAAAAACGTCAAACCACATTTCGTCAGAATTGCGACAGCTTACAAACGTCGGAAGAGTGATGTTCAAAACATCAGACCACATTTCATCGAAATTGCGACATCTTACAAACGTCGGAAGAGCGACGTCCAAAACGTCGGACCACATTTCGTCGGAATTACGACCGTTTACAAACGTCGGACGAGTGACGTTCAAAACTTCGGACCACATTTCGTCAGAAGTGAGACCGTTTACAAACGTCAGAAGCACGATGGTTCGTGAGACGTCAGAAGAGTGACGCTTGTTCGGAAGCGATGGAAGAAGTGTCGATAGTGCGACACTTTTTAGGTGCGTCGAAACTGCGACGACATGACAAACCACGTTTTGTTCGCCCTCGAACTGTCGCTCTTGCGACGACTATGTGTCGGAATAGCGACGAATTGGCCGTCGGAATTTCGGCCAAATTTTCTAGTGAAGTTTTCCCTGCTGATATAAAAAGGATTGTTTCAAGGTTTATCCTTCAATAGTTTCACCCTCATTTTCCCTCATCCATTCCTCACTCATTTTCATTCATCCTAATAATCACTCATTCCTATGAAAAATCATCTTTTTTCTCCTTCTCCTTTACCCTCCATTCCTCCTAAAAATCCCTTTAAACCTTATAAAACCCTTTATTTGGTTTAAAAATGCCTTTCCTAGCCTTATCGGAACATTTGAAAAAGGCCCAAAAAACCCTCCTCTGACCTGCTTTTGCCTATTTTTGAAAATGAGGCCTTAAGCTCCTACGGGCTTAAGTCCCCCGCCCCTTTTTCTCATATGACTTGCTACCCATGACCATGGGCTAAACACCTTACCTCCAGCCCCAGTTACTTATTATTTCATTTTTTCTCGACTATAGTGTCTTCTCGACAAACCTCAACCGTTGATCCTTGTCATCCAACAATCATCACTCAACTTCACCCTCTAACCCCACCCATTAGCACTGTTGCTCCATGACAAAATTTTTGACATTACCGTTAGGTCCCACCATCATTCCTCCTGCGCATCTCTTTGACCATCACGCTAATTCATGACCGTCGATCTACAACTCGCAAATCTGACGGTCCTCATTAAGTTTCGCGCCCGATCTTTCGAACCCCTCCCAAAGCACAAATTCCATGCAAAAACGGTGGTTTTGGTAGTGACATGTGTCATCCTCCGAAACGTATTGCGTTTGTTTGCGGAAAAACCATTTACCACCAAAATTATATGCAAAAACTGCTTGTGGTTTTCGCAAAAACCGCCTTCTGTTTTCCACGCCATTATTTAAAAATTCAAACCTGTTCCCAAGGAACCTCCTTCTTGCAAATATCCCCTTCCTCTACAACTGCTCCCGAACCCTTCGTAAGCCTCTGAAGCAGTTAAACCAAATATTCACAGGTTTTCATAACATTTGTTTGGTTTGTGCAGGTTTCATGGTGGTTAAACGAAAAATCCATCCTACAGTCAAGGAAAGTGCTTAAAGGCCAAGGGTGACGATCCTCTGAGGCCCGATATCACAGAAAAATCACATAAAGGGTTGAATCTCCACGTTTAATCAATGTGTCATGAACATCGATTACTCCAGCAAAAGCCTCCAACGCAGAAAGCCACCTGTACAAAAGACAGTGATTAAAATCTTAGATGAAGATTAAAGGATAAAAGTGCGGTTAAAGACAGATGAAAAAAGGTTTAAAGAAGTTGGTAAAGTGATAAAGTCAGCAAAGATGATTAGGAAAGCCCAAAAGAAGATCAGGCTTTAAACACAGTTTAAATGATCAAATCCAGAAATCTTAGGCTAAAAATAGCCTCGAAATACATCAACAAGAGTAGTTATTCCCTTAGAATATATAGCTAACACCTTTCACCTACTTTCTTCCTACAAAGATAAAAAAACAGTTATTACCCCAATATAATACATTTAAACTATCAGCACAGTTATTGTAAAGATAGGATGAAGCCTTAAAAGTCAATCTTTCACCAATTTTTTCCTTAGAAAGTTAAGACAGAGTTATTAACAGAGAAGTAGTTGCACACATGTTCCTACCTTATGCCTTGCATGGTTTTCAAGGCTAGGAATACATTTACTCTGTAATTAATAACACTTGAACCTTAGATCAGCTCCACCTCCTCCTTTGCAGCATAAAAACTGCATTCGAACTCATTGTATTGTTGGCATTTGATGACTCTTTGAAGTAATACGTAGTCTCTTGGAAGTTGAAGGAAACTGATGTCTTGGAACTTGTAGATGTCTTGACCTGTTTTTTGATGAAGAAATCTTTGTCATTGGATCCCTAAGCTTGGTTGTTGGTTAAGTACTCTAAATCTGTTATTTTTATTTCCTGTTCCATTATGTTTCACCATTCTTTGTTATAGTAGAGTAAAAGGTTTAGGCTAAGAAATGTCTTTTGAAAGCACCTTAGTTATGTTTACTCTTCAATGTCTTTATGTCTTCTTCTGCTAAGATATTCTATAGAATTCTTAATTTCTCTCTAGAACCATTATGCTTGTTTATTTCTTAAATATTTCAATACAGTTGGTCTCAAGATTGATTTATGGTTTTCCCTACTTACTTGTTGCCACTTAAAAATTGTTTCTGAAGTCTCCCTTTAAAGTACCATTGTTTAAAGCCTGCCAAAGAGGTTTTGTTCCAATCATACCCTTTTTTCCTCCTTAGATAATTCTTTTGAAGGTCATTATACATGTAATCAAAGATGTCTAGGAGTTCCCTCTTCTATGGATACAGTTATTTGTGAATCTTGAATGTTTTCTTAACCTTGAAGGTGAAATCACTAGAAGCTAAATGAGTTTCTCTCCTTTTATATTTCATTGGAGAAGTTTGTCTTGGAATTATTATTTGTTGAAGTGTGGTTTCTAGAATTTAAGGTTAGCCCTGTCTATGGAATGCCTCTTCATGTTCAGATAATGTTTTAAGTCCCTTTGTTGAGAAGTACATATAATGAAGGATTCTTAATTACCCTTAGTTCTACCTTTCATTCTAAACCTTTGATGTCCATTTCATTTCACCTGAAAGACTTTGTAGATCCACTGGCCAAGTTTGATTTTCCCTTTGATACCCCTGATCCCTCTACAAACTTGCTACAACTTCTACTTGACTCCATTTCCCAATGACTTAGAGATTTCCCTTTTCTATCTATGCTGCCTACATCATCATGCCCAACCAAACAATCAAACAAACTTATGCTTCATAACTAGCCTAAAATCAACCCTTTAAAGAAAACAAGCTCACATATTTGCAAAAAATTGAGAGATCCCTCTCTGAGACTAGGAAGGCTAGGTCCTAGAGCTCTAAAGACTGGTTTTGATGTTGCCTTGTCACTTGGTATGCCAATCTGCCAAATCACAGGACCCCAACACTTTTAACTTCATCATAGGAGTGGATACCAATCACTGATGCTCTCCTCCTACGCATCATGTCAAAAAAAACTTGGGTTGATGGTCCAACCCCACGATAAGTCTCTATCAAACTCTCCAAATTATGCAAAACACTTTGGAGACAATCTCGACTAGGGGTAGAGAGATTGAAACTTTGCAATTCATTTCACAATCTCATGGAATGCTCCCTCATCCCATCAACAGTAAGTAAGGAGATGGTATCTTCCCAAGGCATCTTCTCAGGAATATCACCGGGATGGGTGTAAAGGGGATCATAGCTTGGATTTCAAGCAAACTCATGAACCCTATGACCTCTCCCCCTAGGAGGGCGACGACCACCACCTGTAACATGTTAAATTATTGCACATATTAAAAAACTAAATAATTTATAAGAAAAATTTGTATTTAAAAAACTTGTCTGATCATTTGAGGAATGAATGTCTCTACTAGCCAATGTACAAAACATTAAATTTTTTTATAACACAAGTACATGAGACACACAATACCTTTCACATGAAACATAAATCAAACAATAAATTTTCCTTTAGATTTAACGTGAACAAGAACTATCCAAGTGTGGGATGGATGCCACAGGCTGAGACATTGTTCTCCTTTTCCCCTCACTAGCAATAGGGGCAACCCAAACTCCTAAATTTGCAGCTATGGAGCATTATGTTTTCACATTAAACACATGTCATTTAAAAAAAAAATCACCTATTCAATATTGAATATAACGTGAACTTGAACATTTTAACTAGCAATTGATCTAATGTGTACCTCTACCGTGTATAATATACACCTCAGAATGGGCTCTATGAAATTGGGGAGGAATGGAAACAGGTCTATGGAGCTCCTCTTGTTCAATTTCGTGTCCGGGCACACGAGTCATATGAGTGCGTCCACCTGTGCAGGACAAAATAATTTCACATTAATCAAATTTTCACAACGAACAATAAATATAACCTACTTGAAAACATGACATAACTAAATAACCAATGTACATAATAATCCTACTCTCATGGAGGGGTCTTTGGAGGGCTCGACTGATGCCATTGTTGCTATAGTATCAAATCAAATTTTTTCCCCTCATAAACAAATTATCAATTGACAGTCATGTCAACAACCAATGGATAGCAGGTACTATAGCTCCAACATTTTGAAGCCAACAACAATATTAGTTATATGGTATAAAAAGTATGGTAAAATTTTTTCAATGTCTGTAATTTTGTTAGAAATCTCATATAGAAAGTTAATGTTAATACTTTTTTATATCTATTTCCTATGTCCTAAAATTTTAGTTACTAACCTCAAAATTTCCAAATTTGATTTACAATCCCGATTAAAACCTCTCCTATTTTCCTTTGCAATAAGTTAAAGTTATTTTTTTATTATTTATGTTATTATCAAAACCTAACTTAATACTATTGCAAATAAACTTATCTTATCCTACCTATTGTATTTATCAATACCCACTAGTTTACTATCCTATCATTACATATACCTTGACTACTTCACTAAACACCACTTCTATAGAACCTACCATTACTTTATTCAAAATTTTGGATATTTCATAGCATTTCCTCAATTGCACTCATGGAATTACTTTATTGAAAGCCCATATGAACTCTACAAAGCCACATCTTAATCTCAAAGTTATAATCTGTTTTCAAAGTTTAAAAAGCCTTATTTTGACTTATACTCTACCACCCTCATATTTCGACTTATGTTGCCATTGCTTTGTATACGTAATTTCCATCCAAACCCATTGCATTCCTCTGTGTTTTTCTTGAAACTAGAGCTAGATCTAGTTACCAAGTTGGTTCCTATGTGGAAAGGGAAAACATGGATAACGTTTACTAGTAGAAAAAACAGAGCATTGTGAATGAAACAACGCACAGTTCAGGTATTCCACCACTCAGAATTTCCAGGAAGAAAACGTCTTTTTAAAGAATGTCCACAAAAAACAAATTGATAAAATTGGCTCTTAGTAAACATTTTTAGCTTCTACAAATTTATGATCTATAACTCAAACCAAATCAGCTTGAAATTTCAAAGTTATTTAATTTTGTAAAACATTTTCATACCAATTTCTCTTTTTTTCTCTCCGGTTTTTGAAACACAGTGAGGTAACTCTTTCAAAACTCAAAATTTAACAGTTGAAAATTATTCATAAGGTTTATACAGATTTTATAAATAGAAGTGAGAATAAAGATTTCAAAATTTGAAACTACAAAGCTACACTCTAAAAGTTTAACTATCCTTCAAGCTGCAGGATAGTTTAGGTTTCTCACTAAATTTCATGGATACAATGTTGAGGTGAATAGGGCCTTTTCACATATCTTTGATGGGGAGAGTGCCAATGTTGGTAATTTGACCATATATCTTTCTAAATATACAATTGTACAAGTTATAGGTCTAGCTCAATAGAGAGAAAAGTGCTTTAAGAATAAGAAAATATAAGAAAAAACATGGGAACCATTCTTAAACAAGTCTAAGCCAAAACCAAATTGGACCACTGGGATACCAGGAACTTGGCTACAGAATCAATGGAAGGGACTAGTTTCCCTGATTCATAAATATATCACATGTAAAGGTACGCACAATGTCATATATCTATAACACATTGGACTGTTGCATCATCTTAAGAAAGAGATATGTGTGAACATGAATTAATACTGGTTGAATAGCCTTACAAAAATGGCTAAGAACATTACAAAACAACCCAAGAATGAAGAGAAGAGATAGTGGAATATAGGTTGCAAAAATATGACTAGATTTGGGGGAAAGTCTTCATTGAGAATGTGTTTATTGAAGAGACTATTAGTGAAGATGAAGCAACAACAATTGAAGAGAAAGTATATGAGGTTCCTACAACACATTCTAGACAAGCACCATAGAAGGCTGAGATCCAAGTGGTATCTCACAGCATGAACATTTTTAGGTAGTTTCTAATTCCTGACTCGTCTCAGCAGGGCTCCATGGGTGGTAACAAGATATCCCAGTGAATGGGATTGTTGATCAACTGAATTTCCTTTCCATAGTGATAAACCCAGGTGAATTTCCAATAATAACCAGTGTGGCCGAGAGTAGAGTGCAATGTCTTGACACTGGTTGGGGCAGGAAAATTCAACAAGGCCCCTTTTGGTAGGAAGGCAAGAATGCCTGCTTTGGAGAGAGGTAAAACCATGATGCGGTGTTTCCAAGATTTTTCAAAATAATGTAGATCACTAAGAACATGAATTAGGAATCACAATGAAGGTAACTTCCTTTGGCTTAAAGAACTGGGTGATCTTGGAGTGAAGAAACTGGTGCATATATCTGACTCTAAGTTACGTTTAGGATGTAATGTTGACATTGTAAATCAAAACTAGATAATTTCACAATTTCCATTGATACAGTGTTGACATTTCTAATTTAATACAGTGTTGACATTGTTGACATTGTAAATCAGAACTAGCTAATCTCACAAATAATTGCATAATTTGTTTTTCGATATTTTTTAGTTGTTGTCACTGTTGGTTTATGGAAAAATTAGTAGTCTTATGTAACACCATCCAAAATATTTAAATCAAGTTATACTACTAGCTTCCTGGCATTAGGGTTTGATAAACCATTAAGGAGTTAGGGTATTAATCCTTACCATTTCATGCAAACTAAATTAGAAATCTAATTAGCTAGTTTTGAAATTAGCTGGTTAAATCCCACAATTGGCATGGCTTCCCATGCTAAAATAAATCCCCAAATCTGCAATTTCTCTCAAATCTGAAATTTCGCTTTATAAACCCATTGACATAAAAGATAGCAGTCAACAACCCCTATGGTTCCTCAGCTATTCATGTACATTCATTAACCTAGCCTCTGATTGAATTAGCGATTGGGAAATTAACTTAGTGGCAACATTGATAGTAATAAACCCTGCATCATTCAATCAAATTTGTTGAAATAGACCCAGGTTCGAGGCCCCGGAACGAGCGCATTCTAAAAGAAACCTAGACGAACTGCCCTACGAAAAAACGACACTGGATTTTGCAAATAAAAAGGCCCCCAAGGCTCAAACAAAAACAAAAAAGCGGAGAGCGAGAAATAAAAATAAACGGAACCTGCAGTGCCTTGTCTTGTAAAGAAAATTACCCTACACCCTTCGAATTTTCGATAACATGAGAAATGCGGATATCGTGCCTAAAATAAAATAATTTGATTTTAATGAAAATTCACATATTGTTTGTAAAGAAATTAAGGAAATAATGGCTTCTATAGAATATTTATATATGGTAGGTAAAGGAAATAAGGAAATTTTGGGGATAATTTCACTCTTGATACTACCAGGTAGGATGATTGACTAAATATTCTGCCTCGACATTACTTTCCATAAAGGAGCTAAGGGAGTAAATTCTAACTTAGGAATAAATTATGGTTATCTGTCCTTTGTATGACGACTTCCAAGCTTGCCGTGAAGGAACTATTTTTATTTTGTAATATATTACCATGGATATCATCCAAAGTTTTACCATAGTCGCAAACAAGAGATTAATATATACATACTCCAACTTCTTATGTTCTACTGAAGTCTTCCGTTGGTAAAAACAACAGCCTCACACTGAACATTGCACCTTCTCTCCTCTTGCGGAGTTCCTTTGGCCCTATACCAGTCTAGTACAAGATTCATAGAAGGTTTTACATTTCATCTTTAAATTCATTTTTTATATTTATGAATAGATTTAGTTTGGTTCCACATGCGGGTTTTATGTCGACCGTGAACAACATTTTTTTTGGCTACAAACGATGTGAGATTCTAGTTGCAGAGAAACATTTTGTTCTGGATACAAACGATGTGAGCAACCCATTCGGTTAGATTGAGGATTGTTATCGTGGAGAAAACAAGGGGTGATTTATATTAGGTGGAGCAGTTATATACACAGAAGTAGATCCAGGAAACTGCAAATTAGTTAAACCTCCGTTGTAATTTCTGGCATACACAGAAGTAGTTCGAGGCAACTGTCAAAAATCTGTCATTCTTCGACAATACAGAATACTAAACCCTAGGACTCTTGCCTAAAAGAGTATCAAACTTCTGTCACAGCCTACTCAAGTCCTACTCACAGAGTATCCCGAGTTGAAAAGAGTATCAAACGTTCCGTCACAGCTCTGTCTCATAGTTACACCCTACGAAATTAGATTATAACCATCAGGATTATATCTACGTGATAGAAAGAGACTTACCGGGCTAGAATCTATGTGATCACGGTGGCTTGAATGCTCCAGCGAAAATGATAGCTCCAGTGCAGAATGAAAATGACGGTGCTCCAGTGTGGAATGTCGGGGGAGACATGATTTTTATGGTTTTTTTATAATAATAAAACTCTCAGACGAGAGTTAAAAAAACTCTAGGCCGAGAGTTTTACAACTCTCGTCTGAGAGTTTACCCCAATAAAACTCTCAGACAAGAAAACACTTAACTCTCATCTGAGAGTATTTTAACTCTGGTCAAGCCCAATCAAACTCTTGGGCGAAACATTAAAATTCTCTCGAACGAGAGTTTTAAAAAATCTCGGTCGAGAAATTGAGTTGACTGTTTTCTCGGATGACAAATTGAAAATTTCACCCAAATTCTAGCCATCCGCCAAAATTTTTTTCCCAACTTTGGGATTTCACCCTTAATGCCTTCCTTCCAGTAGATCTTTTCCCATCGACTTCAACTCATTGCTCTGGGAATAATTTCTAGAGTCCTTTTTTCAATAACTTAGGGTTTGCAGTCATCAGTGGCAGACTCTTCGATATCGACAATGAGGATACATCATTGCCTCCTGATTGATATATTCTTTAAATACTTGTTGACCTTCAACTCATTCATTCACACTTGCTAGATCGTACTGGGGCACCTTGACACTCATTATCATTATTGATGGGTTGTCTTGCATTTGTTAACGGTATACATCAATGATCGGTAATCAAACAATTTCTCACATGGTCGACCTCAGCTCATATATTCCCATTGTGTAGAATTGTGCCATGGTGATCGATGAAGACCTTGGGTTTGCATCAGCATGCTTTGGTTCACTGTGACAACTCCTTTAGTTTTCTGCCAGTGACACCATCCACCCTTATATGTTGCAGTTTCATCATAGCAGCATCCTATATGTTAGCTCCCGAGTTGCGTGTTGTACCATTTGTTACACCACTTATGATTTGGTACTTGGATATTCAGTTGTGACTTTCATGATTAGATATATGTTGCAGCATCATTGATCAGTCTTCTATATGTGATACTTGGACTTGATTTTGACTTATACTTCTAGGCAGTGATAAGATGATTCACTATGTAATTTACATTTCAGCTATACTTGTATGCATATTGGATCTGCTCCGTACTTCATATGCGAACATGATTTTCTTTCACTGAGCACGGGTATGCCCGCCTCAGACATGAGCTATTTTTATGATCTCTATCACTGGTTTTTTGGCAGGTTGAAACCTGGTGAAGTCCTCTCTAGTCCTCGCAAGGTTATTTCTATGCACATAATACATTTCATCCATCATGTACCCCTTCTAACCTCATATATTAGGGGGCATCTGTTATAGCATCATTTATCACCATCATATACTTGATGACTTATGCATTGGCCTTGGGCAACCCTTCCATTCAGACTTGGTCATATTTCTCAAAAAATAGTTTCTCAAAACCCATACGCGACTCTGCCCAGACTTTTCCGCATATACACGTGATTCCATACATAAGGAACCACGTATGATATTTAAAATTTTAAAAAATACACAATTCCCCTACTTTTGAGGTGAGGTTTACGGTTTTTATTGTAACTTAACTACCCTAGCTCGTGGCCTAACTGTTCCCCAACAGAAAAAACTAATTTGAGGGAGTATAAAAACTGCTCAAGGGAATGGCCTAAGGGAAGGAGAGACAAAATTATAGATATTATACTCTGTTATAGCCCTATCCAAGTCTGATATTTACCCTGTGCCTCCTGCACTTCCTACATTTTCAGGAAACCCTTGTTTATTTGAGATGTTCACTCATCCTATGTGATATCCATTGTGCACTATTCTTGGAAGACGTTTTGCGAGGCTAGGGCTTGATGGATCTATAGGACAGTATGCTCGAGGCCATGGAAGATTTTAGGTGATCTATCCACATTTTTTTACTATACATTTCATTAATAAAAGAAGTGCCATCTTGTTCTAATGTTCACGTGTCATTTATCTCTTATACATGTGTAATGATATTAAATAGTTCATTTATTGTTATTTTTTTGAGATTATGCACGCTTTTTGCTAACATATAGAAATTATATATGTTATACAACTAGGTTTTTGTTCTTGTTCTTTTCTGTTTTTCAGGTTCAGAAGCACAAGGTGTTGCAGGGGGTTTGAACCCCGCGGGATCTACTATAACTGAAGAATTAATGGGTAAGGACCGTAACCCTTAGTTTCTAGTTTAGAGCATAGAAGTTGGTTAATTGAGTCCTTCTTGTGATGACATGCCTTGACCTGTGAAGGTTTATCAACCCGAGACCTTAGGGTAACATTTCCCATAACACCAAGTCAACGTTCGGAGGGGATTTCAATGGATTTTATCACAGGTTTACCTAATTACGAAGGAAAGAGGGTCATCATGGTGGTAGTTGATAGACTTACCAGGTATGCACACTTTTGTGCATTATCTCATCCATTTAAAGTAAGTACAGTTGCTACTACATTTATTGACGCAATACAAAAGCTACATGGAAACCCAAAGATTATTGTGAGCGATAGAGATCCCATTTTTACTATAATTTTTTTGGTTGGAGTTATTTTCTTGTTTGGGTACTCAACTAGCTCATAGCTCATCTTATCATCCTCAATCTGATTGTCAAACTGAGATAGTGAATAAATTTTTGGAAGGATATCTTCGTTGTTTTGTATCTGATAAAAAAACAAAATGGGTCAAGTGTTTACCTCTCGCCGAATGGTGGTATAACACTTCCTTCCAAACTGCAAAAAAAATGACCCCATTTATGGCACTTTATGGATATCATCCACCATCCATCACATCATATTTAAGAGAATATTCTAAGGTTCAAGTAGTGGAATATCGCATCAAGCATCAATAAGAAGTTCTCCAACTCTTAAAGGATAACCTAAATTTGGCACAAAATCGAGTGAAACAACGGGTAGATCAACATCGCAGCGAGAGAAGTTTTGATGTAGGAGAATGGGTATTTTTACGACTACAACCATACAAACAAATTTCCCTCAAGAAAGCTAATAAGGATAATAAATTATTGCCAAAGTACTATGGTCCTTACAAGGTGTTGCAAAATATTGGTACTATGACATACAAATTGGAGCTTCCTGCTTCTTCGCGAGTGCATCCAGTTTTCCATGTTTCATGATTAAAGAAGGTTATAGGTGAAAATATTCTAGTTCAAACAATATTTCCAAAACTTGATGAGGAAGGAAAAATAATATTATAACCTGATGCTGTCACAGAAACAAGAACTCGACAACTACGAAATCGATCAATTTTAGAGTATCTCATCAAGTGGAAGAACTTACCCACTGAAGATTCTACATGGGAGGATGAGAATTTTATACAGAAGCACCTAGAGCTACTCAAGCGTTGAGGAAAACACTTTTTTGAAGGAGAGGAGCATGTTAGGTGCCTATATTACTAGTTTAGTCCCTTATTGTTATTAGTGTAGCCCCTTTATTGTTATTTTTATACCCCTGTAACCCCAATATTGTTATTATTGTGCCCTTGAATAATTATTGTTAGGCCGGCTAGGATTATATTGTGGCCCTATGGACTCCTATATACAGAAGGAGGTTTTGGTCATTTGTATCATCCAAGAATGGTTGATTTATGTAATGTATTGGAGGTTTCCCCCTCGAAGTGGCTTATTTCTAAGGCATTTATCTCTCTTTTGTTCTATTTTTTGCGCTGGTTTCATAACATGTTTCCTCCACTTGTTCATTCAAATCCTTAAAATTATTTGGTGTGGTTATCAAGGGTATTCCTTGCTACCTTTCCATGATTTTTGGTATTGATTATTATGGTTTCCCATGTGTTGACTTCACATGAGTTTCCCTAGGTTTTTGTTTGTGTTATCACTCCCTCTGTTTCCCAAGGCTGAGAAAGGAGACTAAAGGAGGCAAACTCAAACCAATATTTACATATGGTAGCTAGCCATACCAAACCAGAGAGAGCTCTCTCAATGTCAATTTCATAGTAAATAAGGTGACTAGAAAGGAAAATATCTTAGGCTAGATATAAGATAAGTGATTTTGATTAGGGTTTTTTTTTTATTTGCTAAATAGGAAGCGTCAGCCTAGGAACTAGGTCTAGTTTTTCAAGGTCATATTTCAAATGAAAAATTCCAGAGATGAATATGAGGCTAGGTAGGTATACTTATAAACAAACTTATATTTTCATTGTGGTATAGGGTTTGAAAAAGAGAGAATCAGAATGACAATATAACATGATTTCATTCATCAGAAGAAGTAGAAAAAAATTATGAAAATCTTATAAAACAGAGCACAAAGTAAGAATTTTTCTTATAGACTCATAATATCATGATATAGAAGCATACACGTGATTTCATGGAAGCATAAACATTCAATTTGATGGTATCACTAAGAAAAAAATAATGCTAATAAGAATACCACTGGACTCCCAAAATTATAGCTGCAACATGTCTTTGATTTCACTGTAAAACATTTACATAAGCTCCAAATTGCAATATCATCTATCCAACCTCTAAGAAGAATTGAGTTGGAGTACATATATAAAATAGAGAATATTCCACCTCAATAGGTCAAAACCTGATCCAAAACACTTCATTAATGCACCTAGTGAGTCATTTCCTAGTTTTTAGGGAAGTTAGAAACAACCCCCCCTAATTTAACTAACAGCTAGGAGTGTTTCTCTCCTTGATTAATTACAAGATCCTTGTGAAAATGAGGAGAAAAAATGGGCTTAACTAATCATAAAATATCTCACGAGATAGCTATTACCTTAAATATTTGACGATTTGTGGTTGAAACCTATCCAGAAAGCCTCTTACACAGAAGCATAGTGTGCTTGGTAGAAACGTAGTGTGTTTTTACAGAAGCGTAGCATGCAATTGGAAGGCATTTTAAAGTGGCTTTCGTGCATATTTTTGTTGATATTAAGGTTGGATAAGGTAGCCCTGGATATCCTCTAGCCAAAATAACCTTGTAAATTTCATAACATCACCTGTAAGACCCTCAAAACTTCATTTTCACAAGCCTACTCGAGAAGTGTAGCTTGCACTGAAAAACAATGGTGGAAACATGAAAATTGAGGCTTTTTTAAAGTTTTTCTTCAAATTTAGGAAGTATCATGCAAAACCAAAGGCATATTTGGAATGTAATCATCAAAATACAACCATGTAAATCTGACCCCCATTGGACCCTCTAATAAAAAGTGTAATGTGGCCATGCTACGCTTCTGTAAAAGTGAAATTGCCAAAATTCCCCCCAAAAAAAATTACCAAAAATGTTCAAAATATTTTAAAATTTGATCAATAACATCCTTGAATGATTTTCTAGATAGCTAGAGATGCCTCAGCTAGAAAATCCAAGTTTTCCTTCTTATTTAGCTTAATTAGGGTTCCTTTAAGCTTTTTATTCAAACTCTTAACCCTGATTTTGGCAATTTGGTTCCTTGTAAGGTAGAGTCTCTCCATGTGCCTCTAGAGGTTATTGTTTCTTTCTACCTTCGTCAAGAGTTTCTCTAGATGCTCGTTTACCCTATCAAGCCAAAACTCTTCGTCTTTCTCAATCTCATCAGCAATCAAATGATCAAAATTTTGTTGACTTAAGGGAGGAGATAACTCTATTTATTGTTTTTTTTCCTAGTTAATCCTCTTGTTTTTGGCCTCCTTGGATTTATTAAAGATTTTTTTTCTTCAATTTGATCAACATATATCACTGATTTTCCCTTACTTTTTCTACCTCAAGATTTGCCTTAGGTTTTCTCAGGAGTAGTTGTTTCACCTTTAGTTTCATGTTTTCTTGTTGTAGGAACGTTATCATGAAATTTTCCCTTCAGAGACTGTCCTTGAGCTCTACTACCACTCCTTCATTTTCCCTGATTATCTCTTCATGTGACGTGTTTTCCACCTGATCTTCCATGTCAAACTCCAAAGGTTCTTTCTCCTCATTTTGACGCAAGGGTGACTCACTCTCATGCATAGGTGGTTGTTCCATAGTTTCTCCTAATACTTGATCAACTGTAGGTTCAGGTGAAAGTACATCTTTAGTGATCTTAGGAGAAAATACTAACCTTTTAACCTTCTCATAATTTTGAGTGGTTTTATCCCTTGGTGTCTTTGTAACCTCTGCTGGTCTTCTTGAAGAGCCAACCTCCTCTGGCTTTGATGATGTTGATGGTATGCTTTGAATGAGAGATGGACTAGTAGTGGGCATAGAAGCAATTGACTTCATGAATGTTTCCCAGGACATACTGATTTGTGAGAGCTGATGTAAGACTATAAAATTGACCAGACCATGGTGAAATAAATAGCTTTGGTGATCCTTGCCTTTACTTTGTACCTTTTCAGTCATTTTGACTAGACTCCTAAATAGATAATGAGGCAAATTCAGTGGCTTGGTGACAGTGAAATGCATCAATAGAATTGTGTGGTATTGGTATGATCTTGAGAACCTCCCTTCATAGGTAAAATAATTCATGATAAACTTCATTAAAGGATCATACCTATCAAGTAAAATCCTGAAGGGAAAGATGTGTTCGGGAGCATATTTGTAATGTGGTTTTAAGAAAAATTTATAGTTTTCAATGTCCAAATCTATCCCTTTGAACCAAATTTCTCCATGGTTTAGGATATTTGTTGCTGAGGCTATGGCATCTATTGATATAGTGAATTCAATCCATGTTATGATAGCTTTATCTCTCCTAAAACTAGAGGCAAAGAGGTTTGTCAATTTAGCATGACATCCTACCTCTTGAATTCTTTCACAAAACCTTAAACAACCAGTATCTTCAAAGGATTTCTTGACATAGGGAGACACATTTATCTCCTACATATTGGATGGCTCAAATATAGAATGATGAAATACCTTTTTATAATTTCTCTTCTCATCTTCCATGATGTTTTTCAGAAAAAAAGAAACCCTAGTTTGATATGAAGGAAAGGAAGGGTGAAAACTAAGAAAATGTGGGAGAATGATGTAGTCAGTTTAGGGATAGAAATGAGAGGGACTAGAGTTATGGAAAAATCCCTAAAATTTTTGGGATATAGGATGGTATGTTAGCAACACATTTCAAGTGAAATTTTTGGAAATGGGTAGGGGAAAGAGGGCAAAAGGGTCAAAACAGAGAGTTCACCTAGTATATCTGCAAAAATGTAGTGATAATTAGGGTTTGAGTGAAAATGGGAGTAATGAGACGTATGAATGATAATGAATTATTTGGTAAGGTGTATGAGTTGTATGTGAAGGTTTTTAGGTGATGAAACTAATGGTTTTATTGTTGAAGCAAGCCAAACATCAATGTAATCCAAATACATATTTGAGAACCCTAGAAGAGGGAATACACCCTTTGTTGAAGAAACTAGATGGAATGAGAGGTGAAGAATGTTCACTTACTAGATTGGAAGAATTTGAAACTTTGTTAAATGATGAATAGACCCTTTTGATGGCTTCTTGTACCTTTAATTCCGAAAACATAGAAAACTACCAGAAGCATAGCATGGCTGCCCCAGAAATGTAGCGTGTAGTAGTCTATATCAGTTTTTGGTGGTTGAATTCGATCTCTGGATGGTTGTGGAGAGTTGTTAATAATGAGAGAGGAGCTCTTTGAAAACTAAAGGATTAAATTAACTAAAAATAAGCTTCATTTCCATTTATAAACTCACAAAATTTTCTTTTGAATTTAGTGACATCATATGCACTTTATGAGAAATATATTTTTGAAATATTTTGACGGTGTAGCATACTTCTTGAAAAAGGACAAGTTACCTTTTTTTATTTTCTATCTTTGTTAACTCCCAATGAATGTGACTTGAATAATGACAATGACTCTTATTTTCCTTTCTTACATGATTTGACATTATGATCACAAAACAAAATAAACCCTAGTCCATAACCTAGATGATGGTATGTTAACTGACCTCTGACCCTAGATACCTAAATGATGACATGACCTAGAAATTTATTATGACCATGAGTGGGTGGAGGGAGCAACATCTGGCCTAGATAACATCCATTAAACAAATTTTTTTCATAATTCATTTGAAAGTATACAATTTTGACCAAGGACTTATACCAAATAATCATGAAAGAGATTATTTGATCACTAAAACATTTAGACACTAACGTTGGCTCCAGCTGGGGATGGAATCTCTTTTATGAGCTGTCAAGAACATTGTAGACCAAGTAGCCTCATCCACTGGGAAATGGAGTAAAAAATAACTAGAAATTGAAATAAGTTTGACAAAATAAAATGACTAACTAAAACAAAAAATGAATTTAACCCAAAAAGTGACTTGACTTTTTGAACTTTTAAAAATGAAAAACATAAGCTGATCATAGAAGCCTGATGGCCTTCTCCTCAGGATTCAAACTTTTGCGCTAACTTCCTTATTATTTGACAACAAATAAATTATTATTTACAATGAAAGTGGACCTTTTTATTCAAGATCAAGTGAGATAATTTTTGAGGAACCTACCATTCACCAGTCCTCCTTGAATTTCCTGCCCATCAAGATCATCAAAAAAAAATCCTTATTTTCCCTGAATGTTGTAACCTTCTAAGGAACTTTCTATAGGTCATAAAACTTACCATGTTTTCCTTTGTCTTCATTTAGGGAATCCCATCGAAGAATAACATCTCCTAATTTGAAATCATCAACTTTGGCTTTCTTTTCATAGATATTCTTGTTCTTCTCCTGAAGTTTTGAAGTGTGATTGAAAACTTCTTCCCTTGATTGCTGTAAATGAATCATTTGACTGATTCTTCACTAGATGTCGTTTTTCTCATTGTCGATCTCTTACAGAATTTTCATTACCGACACTACTAAGGAAGTAGGAAACGTTGTGTCTACACCAAAAACTAGCTGGAAGGGTGACACGCTGATAGATCTCTTTGTGCTAACTCTGTTGGCCAATAGAGAATTTATTAATTTTTTGTGCCAATTTCTCTTGTTCTCTTGCAGTAGTTTCTTGATTATGTTCAAAAGTATTTGTTAGACGATTCAACCAACCCATTGTCTTGAGGATAATATGTTGTATAATTCCTATGTCTGATGTGATATTTATCACAAAATTATATCATCTTTTTTGACTTAAAGGTGGCTTCATTACCAGTGCTAATTTTCTATTGGTAGCCAAAATGAGATAGAACATTTCTATCCAAAAAGTGAATAGTGATGGTGTATGTAGCTTGCCTCATGGGGATGACCTCAATCCACTTTGTGAAGTAATCAGTGGCAGTGAGTATCCACTTATGTTGAGTTAATGATGGAGGGTTAATCTCACCAATGAAATCAAACCCACACTGCTGGAAGGGTGCTTGAACTCCAATTGGTTTCAAGGGCAGCGGTAAGAGCTTTCTCTTTCCCTGAAAAATTTCACACTCGTGACAACACATGAAAAATTTGTAGACATCAAAAAACAAACTTTGCCAATAAAATACAACCCTCAATATCTTGTTTTATTTAGTCCTCCAGAAAATATGACCACCACAATAACCTTTATGAAATTCATTCATCAATTTTTCAACTTCACTTTCTACCAAATAGTTTAATAAAACCCGACTTGGATATTTCCAATATAAAACATTGTTAAGAATGAAGTATTTAAGAGCCTTTAAGTTTAGAGATATACCTTTACTGATGGAAAAACCGGGGGGGGGGATTCAAATATTGTAGCACATGAATAATATCAACATACCATGGTGATGAAGTAAAATTTCAGATACCTTAGATAATGAATAGGTATTTTTCTCCTCAGATAATGCAACAATAAAATTAATGTCCAAGGCATGTAAATTTTAGTCCACCATGAGCTTATCCAAGCCTTCTCATTTGATCGGTTTTAGGTTTGATTTCTAAGTCATACTCCAGCGTAGCAGCTATCCACTTGCCTCGTTGACCTTTAGGTTCATTCTGTGTTAGCACATCTTTGACAGTAGTGTTTGGGACATATGCAAGAACATGAGAATGAATAATATATACTTGAAATTCCTTCAATTATTTAACTAGTGCCAAGGCTTGTTTTTCAATGATATTATACTTAAAGGATGTGTTCCTTATGGTTCTACTGAAGAAGGAAATGGGTTACTCCATTTTCTGATATTTTTTTTGTATAAGGACAACAACTAAAGTATGTTCGAAAGAAAATTATAAAATGATGAAATCACATGTATAATCTAGGCTGATAAGAATAGGAGCATGAGAGAACACAAAATTAACTTGATTGAATGGTTTATTTGCCTCATCAGACCATTTCACCTCACTTTATTTCTTCAACATATCAGTAATTTCCCTTAAATGTTCAGCAAATTTAGGAATAAACCTTCTCAAGAAATTGATTTTACCATTGAATTATTGGATTTCCTTCTTGCTGAACTAGGATAGTACAAATTCTGAATTTCCTCAATCCTTGAAGGATATATCCAGATGTTGTCTTTACATATAACGTGACCAAGAAATTTCACTTCTTCCATAGCAAACAAACTCTTCTTTGGATTCAACGATATGCCAAATTTTCTGCACCTCTGGAAAACTCTCTTCAAATGTTGTAAGTGCTCTTCATCCGTCTTGGAAAGAATTGTGATGTCATCAAGATAAATGACCAAAATGACATATTTTTCATTGGAAAATGTGATATCCATCGCTCGTTGAAAATTTTCCCCTGCATTCTTCAACCCAAATGGAATCTTAGCATACATAAAAGTACCACAAGGTGTTGTAAATGTTGTCTTCTCTTTATCATCCGGATGAAATAAAATCTGATTATACCTAGAATATCCATCCAACAATGAAATTCTGGAAGAACCAACCACCCTTTGGAGGATATGATCCATATTTGGAAGTGGGTCATTTTCTTTCAGTGATACTTTATTTAGATTACATAAATCTATACACAAGAAAATATCACCTGTATTATTTCTTACTGGCACTAATGTTGACATCCAATTTGAGAAAAGAAGAGGAACTATAATACCAACAATATACAACATGTTCACTTTTTTTTGAATGGAGGTCAGCAACTTTGGATTCATCCGCCTAAGTTTCTGGCAGAAAGGCTTCTGATCATGTTTTAAAGGAATGGGGTGTTGAATTGTACTATTATCATACACTTTAAGGTTAGTATATTCCCATGCAAAAACATTAGAAAAATGAGACATGAGTGTTTCATATTTACCTTTCATTTATGGGCTCAAATATTTGGATATCTTGACCATTTTGGGCTTCTCAGGAGTGTCAAGATTGAGGTATTTCACTCTTAGCTGAGTTGGTAGCATTGTTGGTTTCCGTGCAACTGATCAAAAAGCTCCTCCAATGGTACAAGACCTCTAGGAATGGAGTTGTCTTTCAACAAAAATACCTTCATTTATGCTACATGCATTTTTTGACCATCTTCATAAAACAGATCATCCATTTGTGAACTCACAAACTCCTCATCCATCTACACGAAGTTGTTAATTTGTTTTTCATGTTGAAATAATTGACAAAACTGAACATTTTCTGGAATGTCAGGGCGATGCTTGACATTTATTTCATAATTCTTGTTGCGATACACTATAATTTTGAACATGTTAGCTAAAGTGGCAAGAGAATCAGCAATGAAATTGCTTCTCCTTGGAATCAAAAGTATATTCAATGAAAGTCTTGAGGATGCCTAACGCTTCATTGTGGTAAGCTGACATTCTAGGACACTTGGCCTAGTATTCCCCTTTGATTTTCCTTATTACCAATTCAGATTCGCCATACATAGAAATTTTCTTGGCACCTAATTTCTTAAGAATTTTGAGACCAATGATCAAAGCCTCATATTTTGCTTCATTGTTTGAACAATCAAATACCAATTTGTAAGAAGATATTCAAACATTAGGAGGAAGTTTAGATGACTGATTCATGGGGCTATGAATCCACACTCCAATTCTAGCCTCTTCCTTACCTAAGGTTCAATCAAAATCCATGGTCCACAAACCATTTTGTTCATCAGGATGCTCTAATTTGGATGACTTATCTAGACTAGATGTTTGAGAAAGGTTTGTTGTACCAATAGGTTATGTTTCTTTCATTGTTTCATCTATATTTTTGGCTGATGCACTGGGCTGCAAGATACTTGGCATCTTTTCTAGTTTTTCTGCACTTGGATTTTTTTTAACAAAATTTGAAAACTATGAATTTTCTACCTTTTCTTCCATCAAAACTTCTGACAATGTTGAATATATGAACAACATGTATTGGGTGATTATTAGGCTTTTCTTTGCTACTAATCATGTACTTCATCTTTTTTTCTCGGTATAATTTTCTAAGTTGCCCAAAAACCAATATATTAGCATAGGAAAAGTCTAGCTATAAAGTGCCTCTAATTTTGGCTCCCCATGACCGCGAGAGAAGCATTCCATATCTCGGAGGAATATCAGCTACAAAAACATCCATTAGAACATTCTTAGCTGGATTTTCCTCTAAGGACACCATTAGATATTTTATGAGACCAAGACATTTAGCCCTTCTTGAATGAAAAGAGTAAAGGTCATGGTAGGGTCTGGTAATATCAAATCGTATTTTTTCCATGTTGGCTTTAGACATGATATTATGGGATGCTCCGGAGTCTAGCATGGTGTTATGGAGGGTAAAATCATGAATTTTAAGGCTGAGGTAAAAAGGAAGGACCTCACTATCTTCTCAGTCACCATCTATAGCAGGGCCAAACAAAAGCTTAGGGTGATCATCATTAACATTTACCATATCATAAATTTGGTCTACCCTAATAAATTTGGCTACTTGGAACTTATATTGGTCCTTCTTGATTATTTCAGTCAGTGGAATCGAGACTTTAAGTTTTGAAATTTAATTTTCAAGACTAAAAAAAGAAGAACTTTTTTCTATCTCTTTAGATGGTATGTATTTCTTCTCGAGTTGATATTTGTGTCGATTCTCTTTTCTTTATCCTCCATCTTGAACTTATTTATCTTTCTTCTGATTGCTAGTAGAAGCTTCATTTCTTTTTCCATGATTAGGAATAACAGTTCCTTTATCATTGCTCTGATTTGAAGTAGTAATCTCTTTATTATGAGAATATTCTTGAGAATTCTATTTTTTCTGACTCGATGTTAAAGGCACGTTTCTATTTCTAAAACCATATTTCCTTTGCACCTATGTAAGATATTTTTGATATCTTGTTTTGTAATATTTTTTCTGTACTGATAACATGTCATCGTTAGACAAAACATATTGTTGATCACCCGGTACATAAATTTCTTTAGAAAACTTCTCTTCTTTAGTCAGGAAAATAGGTTGTTGATTTTCCTCAAAAAGATGGTTTTTGCCTAAAATATCTTCTTCTTCTTCATCAGGGCCTTTTGTATATTTTTTCTAAAATGGTGCATGAATTTATTGCTGACCTTGTTGATCCTGACCCCTCTGCTCCCTTTTCTTAATCATGTATTGAGGTTACTATTCTTGACTCATAAAATTGGAATTTATGATTGAGGTTTTATCTTGTCTACCTGTGATGGTCATATTTTCCATCATCTTCTCCATGGTCTTGATCAAGGTATCAATATTACCTTCAGATGAAGTATATGGTTCCTCCTTTATGGTAACCCTCTTTTCTGATTTGTTTTTTGACTTCTTGATAATTAAATTTTCTTCAACACTTACTGCATTCTGCTGCATTTCTTCAAGGGTAGATGGATTTATTTCCCTCAATTGGTAGGCCATATCAAGATTGAAACTATCTGGATAACGAAAAAGTGTGAGGCCAAGAGGAGGCTTTATGTTTTTTTTAATAGAATCGTATATCCTATTAAATCTGTCAGTGAAATATTTCATAGACTTATTATGATTTATTTTCAAGGCATTGTATTCAGCTAGAATTTGTAAAGGGTTCTTTTTCTTTTCCCATTTCGCCATAAATAATTCAATTAACTGTTGTTAATCAGCTATAGAATTATTTTTTAGGGAACGAAACCATTTATTAACCTCTCCTGAGAATTTTTTTTCTAAAATGTGCATCTTGGCATCATCATTATCAATCTCTTCAAGATCGATGAAATTAATCACCTTAAAAATGTGTTGGTGAGCAGTAACCTCTGTTGTTCCATTAAACAGAGGCAATATTTGACCATAATTCGAGTTAATACAGTGATTTGTGGTGGTATAACCAATCGAAAAAATCTTTCCATGACTAATGGAGGAGGTTGTGGAGGTGTTGATGGAGTGTATAACTGCAGAGGAAGTGATGGAGTGAAAGTGAAAGATGACGGTGTATCTGTGTGAGAAGGTGTGACAGTAGATGTCGAATCAAATAAAGCTTGTTGTTGGTATTGGAAATAATCTTTTTCAGAGGTTACTTGAAAGTTATTGACCAAAACCTTAAGTGTATGAAAATATGACCATACCTTAATATCAACCTCAAAATAAGAAGACTCAGAAAATGGCAAGTATGTCTCAATATCAATGGGGTCAAAGAATATTTCTGAAAGGAAGGATTATAACATGGACCTTAACAAAAGATGTCTCAAGTTTTAAATTCAATGAAAAATCTTCCAGAGAAATTAACCTCATAGGAAAGGATGTAGATTTTACAAGTGGGGGTATATATTTTTTAACTTTTTGAGACTGTGATTTTTTCTTTCTCAAAATACTCTCAGGGTATTTAACAATTCGTGAGGGATTAGGGTCTGGATTGGACCTTGTATATCTTCTTGGAGCCAATGTTGTTGCGAATCTTCACTTTGGCTCAAGTTTACTAACTTAGCCTTCTTTGAATGTCATCACTTGTCACCCACAATTCTAACCTTCAGTGAACTAAAAGAAATATTCCCAGGGAAAATTTAACATTTGTTCCCTGGAAACGATGCCAAAAATGTTATCACTCCCTATATTTCCCAAGGCTTAGAAAGGAGACTTAAGGAGTTAACCTCAAACCAATATTTAGATTTGATAGCTAGCCCTACCAAACCAGAGAGGGCTCCATTTATGTTAATTTCAAAGTCAATGAGGTGACTGGAAAGGAAAATATCTTAGGTGATTAGGGTTTTGTTTTGAATTTTCTATATAGAAAGTGTCAGCCTAGGAACTAGGTCTAGGTTTTCAAGGTCATATTTCAAATGAACAACTACAGAGATGAAGATGATGCCAGGTAGTTATACTTAGAAACAAAATTAGATGTTCATTTTGGTATAGGTTTTTAAAGAGAGAGAATCAGAATGAACTTATAACATGAGTTCATTCATAAGAGGAAGTAGAACAAATTTATGAAAATCTTATAAAACAAAGCAAAAAAGTAAGAATTTTTCTTATAGACTCACAAGATCGTCATATAGAATCATACATGTGATTTAATGGAAGCATAAACATACAATTTTATGGTAACACTGAGAAAAGACAATGCTAATAAGCATACCACTGGACTCCCAAAATTATAGCTGCAACATGTCTTTGATTTCACTGTAAAAAGATGTACATAAGCTCCACATTGCAATATCAACTATCCAACCTCTAAAAACTATTTAGTTGGAGTACATATAGAAAATATAGAAGATACCACCTCAATTGGTCGAAACTTTATCCAAAACACTGCATTAATGCACCTAGTGAGTCATTTCCTAGTTTTGTAGGGAAGTTAGAAACGGTCCCCCCTAATTTAGTTAACACCTAGGAGTCTTTGTCTCCTTGATTAATTACAAAATACCTCAAAAATGAGGAGCAAAAATTGGCTTCATTAATCATAAAAAATCTCATGAGAAAGTTTTTACCTCGAACATTGACCATTTGTGACTGACACCTTTCCAAAAAGCCTCCTACAAAGAAGTGTAGCATGTCTGGGAAAAACGTATTGTGTTTTGACATAAGCATAGCATGCACTTGGAGGGCATTTTGCGGTGGCTTTCATGCATATTTTTTCTAATTTGAAGGTTGGATAAGTTAACCCTGGATGTCCTCTAGCCAACCTAACCTTGAAACTTGAAAAATATCACTTGTAAGACCCTCAAAACTTCATTTTCCCAAGCCTACACCAAAAGCGTAGCGTGCACTGAAAATCAATGGGAGAAACATGAAAATTTAGGTGTTTTTCAATTTTTTCTTCAAATTTAGGAAGTTGCATGCAAAACCAAAGGCATATTTGGAATTTAATCATGAAAATAAATCCAACAATGTAAACCTAACCCCCATTGGACCCTTTGAGAAAAAACGCGTAGCATGGCCACACTACACTATGTAAAAGTGAAATTGTCAAAATTTTCCAAAACAAATAATACCAAAAATGATCAAAACTTGTTGAAAATTTATCCATAGCATCCTTTGATGATGTTTCGTACATCTAGAGATGTCGCGGTGAGAAAATCCAAGTGTCCTTATTCTTTAGCTTAATTAGGGTTTCTTTAATATTTTTCTTCAAAATTTTAACCTTGATTTTGGCAATTTGGTTCCTCGTGAAGTAGTGTCTCCCCACGTTCCTATGGAGGTTATTGTTTCTTTCTAACTTATTCAAGAGCATTTATAGATTCTCATTTACCATGTCAAGCCAAAGCTCTTTGTCTTTCTCAATCTCAACAATAATCAAATCATTAAAATTTTGTTGACCTAAGGGAGGAGATAACTTTGTTTCTTGTTCTTTTTGCCTGGTTAATCTTCTTGTTTTTGGCCACATTGGTTGTACCTGAGATTTTTTGTCTTCAATATTATGAAAATATATCACTTATTTTCCTTTGCCTTTCTCTGCCTCAAAATTTTCCTTAGGTTTTCTTAGGAGTAGTTGCTTCACCTTTAGTTGCATGTTTTCTTGTTGTAGGAATGTTATTATGAAAATTTCCCTTGAGAGATTGTCCTTGATATCTTCTATATATGCTTATTTTTCCCTGATTATCTCTTCAACTGAATTTTTTTCCACCTTATCTTCCATGTCAACCTCCAAGGGTGTTGTTGAGCTCCAAAGATGTTCTTTCTTCCACCACATTCCACTCCATTTCCTTTGTCCACTATTAATCACGGGCTCAAATGATCAACAGAATTGGTTAAAATTTCTTTAAGAATATATATCATGACTAACTTGCTATGTTTTTATGATTTTGTCATTGTAGTACTTTTTGAACTAGATCTAGCTATAGAATGCAGACATTCTGTAGCTAGTTGCCGATTCTGCAGCTGTCTTCATGTCTACGCAGGTTCCAGGTGTCATCTCAGAGGAAAACACATATGGTCATATTCCACATCATTCCCTCATCATTTGTTGCTCTCCACGAAGTTTGAACGGAATTCTGTAAGCGGTTATGTACGTGGGAACTCAAACTAGGAGAGAGACTCCTAATAGGACAAGGACAGTCCAGATGTCCTTAATTATATTACGTGACCACCATCAGAGTCCTAGTTTGGTTTTTATTTGGAAAGACAATTATCCCTAGGTTATCTCAAGACAGTTATGTAATTTTGTTACAAATATGGCTTGGGAAACCAAGGGACAAGGTTAGATTTTTTGTTTGATTGCTAGATTTCAGAAGTCCGAAAACACTCTGTTTTTGAAGTAATTTCTCTTTAATGAAAGAAGCATCACTTCCTTGAAAGCGTTGAGTCAATATTGAAGTAGATTTCGTGCTACTCCGGTGGTAGAGGGCCCCTGCTACCTGAGAAGCCTTGTTTATACGGTTTAGATAAGTATTTTAGTCTCGTTTTCATTTCTAGCTTAGGCAAGTTTCTGAATTTTATGTTCATACTTGTTTACATTAATTATCACAGCTAGACTTACTCTTATAAAATCTTCCAAAATATCATCACGATGAATAAGGAATAGTTGTGGTATTGTAGGTTTCAGTTGCATTTCCTTTCGAATTTTATGATTTATGCTTGTTTACACTAAGTGTCACAGTCAGTCTTACTCTTACAAACTCTTCCAAAACATCATTAACAATGAATAAGAAACAGCTGTGGTGTCTTAGATTCTAGTTGTATTTGCTTTCAATCTTATGTTTATGTTCAATTGCATTGAATAATACAGCCAGACTTGTTTTACAAACTCTTCCAAAATATCATTCCTATTGAACGAGATGGGCTGTAGAATTCCATAGACTAGTTTCATGTTAATTTAGTTATAGCACTCAGGAGGTTGATTGCATTTAGTTCAGATCTGTCACTACATTTCCAGTTTGATAATGGAATTTTAGTTTAACTCTGTTCACTGTACTTCAAGTAGATTAGAAGCACTCTAGTTCAGTCTCAGTTCATTTTGTCTCAAGAAAAGATTAATGGAATTCTAGTTTAAGTGTAGTCACTACATTTTAAAATTGATAGACCGCTTTCTAGCCTAGTGTTATCCATTGTGTTTCAAGTAGTGCTAGTTGTCAAAATTAGTCTCTCGGCCTTCATTATTTACAACTTAATTTTGTTCTGAATTTATATTGATACATCATCACATGAACAGGGGTCAGTAATATCAGTTTAAAGATTTGATCATTCTGCAAATCTTTTACAAATTCACCTATAGCCTTTTTCCCAAGCATTATTTTAGAAAATCTCAAAACTTATGAATAAGGCCTAGAAGTGATAAGTCAAGTTGCAAAATAGGGTAACTTCAGCATCATAGGTTAATCTAGAATAGAAACCTTAATGTGTTACAAATAATCATTTTGTAATATTGTGAGTTGATTTTTTATTTAGGAGAACTTCATTTACACTTAACTTGTCCATTTCTCAAGCTCTTCCAACACACCTTTAATGAATGAATTGGATAAGTTCAAGCTCATGTTGTGATTTATTTTCTTGCAATAAAGTCATTATCAAGATTTGCATTTGTTGTTTGTCATCCATAGTTTAGGCCTTGTTCTGTTTTAGTATAACCATCCACTTCTCTTTTCCAACATTTAGCTCTTTTTCTTTTGAACATAAAACCATAAAACCAAAAACATCATAAAACACTAAACACAACGTAGTGAGAAACAAATACCTAGGCACATATAGTGCACCACACTTCAGAAATTTACCAAACCTGGTTGACAATTAATGAACTCAATTTAGGAACACTAGGTTGAGCACAAACAGGTGCTTGCACCTCATTTTTCTACAAGGGTGACTCACTCCCATGCATAGGTGGTTGTTCCACCGTTTCTCCTAGTACTTGCTCAGTTGTAGGTTTAGGTGAAATTACATCTTTAGTGATCTTAGGAGAAAATACCGACCTTTTACCCTTATCATAAGTGTGAGTGAATTCAACTCTTCGAGTCTTTGGAACCTCTACGGGGTGTGCTTGAAGAGCCAACCTCTTGTGGCTTTGATGATGTTGATGGTATGTTTTGAATGATAGGTGGACTAATAGTGGGCATAGAAGCAACTGACTTCATGATTGTTTCCTAGGACATATTGATTTGTGAGAGTGATGTAAGGCTATAACCTTGACCAAACCATGGTGAAACAAACTAGCTTGGTGATCCCTTCCTTTACTTTTTACTTTTTCAGTCATTTTGACCATACTCCTGAATAGATAATGAGGAAAATTCAGTGGCTTGGTGGGAGTGAAATGCATCAATAGCCTTATGTCGTACCGGTATAATATTGAGGACCTCCATTCATAGTTAAAATACTTCATGATAAGCTTCATTAAAGGATCATACCTGTAGAGTAAATTTCTAAAGGGAAATATGTGTTAAGGAGCATATTTGTAATGTGGTTTTAAGAAACATTTATAGTTTTCAATGTCCAAATCCATCCCTTTGAGCTATATTTATACATGGCTTAGTATACCTATTGCTAAGGCTATGGCCTTTGTTGATACAGTGAATTATATCCCTATTATGTTAGCTTTATCTCTCCTAAAGCTAGTGTCAAAGAGGTTTGTCAATTGAGCATGACAACCTACCTCCTGGATTCTTCCACAAAACTTTAAATAGTCAGTGTCTTCAAAGGATTTATTGGCATAGGGATTGATCTCCTACAAATTGGATGGCTCAAATTTGGAATAATGACTTCCCTTGTTATACTTTCTCTTCTCACCTTCCATGATGTTTGTCAGCAAAAGGAAACCCTAGCTTGATTTGAAGGAAAGGAAGGGTGGAAACTAAGAAAAAAGGGGAGAATGTTGGAGTGAGTTTAGGGACATAAATGAGAGGGATTGGAGTTAGGGAAAAATACCTAAAAATTTTGGGAGATAGGGTGGTAGGTTAGCAACAAAGTGCAAGTGAAAGTTTTGGAAATGGGTAAGGGAAAGAGGGAAAAAGGGTCAAAAATAGAGATTTAACCTAGTATCACTGCAAAAACGTAGTGAGAATTAGGTTTTGAGAAAATGGGAGTAATGAGAGGTATGAATAATAACGAATTATTTGTTAAGGTGTATGAGTTATATGTGAAGGTTTTTGGGTGACGAAACTAAGGGTTTTCTTGCTGAAGAAATCCAAACATCAATGAAATCCAAAAATGTAGTTGAGAACCCTAGAAGAGGTAATTGACCCTTTGTTGAAGAAACTAGATTGAATGAGAGGTAAGGAATGTTCACTTACTGGCTTGGAAGCATTTGAAACTTTTTGAAATTATTAATATACCCTTTTGATGGCTTCTTGTACCTCGAATGATAAAAACGTAGAAAATTTCCAAAAGCATATCGTGGCTGCCCTAAAAATGTATCATGGAGTAGAAACGTAGCGTGCAACAGTCTGGATCAGTTTTTGGTTGTTAAATTCGATCTCTATATGGATCTGGAGAGTTGTGGAACATGAGAGAGGAGCTCTTTGAAAACCAAAGGATGAAATGAACTCAAAAGAAGCTTCATTTACCTTTATAAACTCACAAAATTTTCTTTTGATTTTAGTGACATCGTATGCACTCTGAGAGAAATATATTTTTGAAAGATTTTGACAATGTAGCATACTTCTTGAAAAATTACAAGTTACCCTTTGTTTTATTTTCTATCTTTGGTAACTCCAAATGAAGGTGACTTGAATAATGACAATGACTCTTATTTTTCTTTCTTACATGATTTGACATTATGATGAAAAAACAAAAGAAACCCTAGACCATGACCTAGATGATGGTATGTCAATTGACCTATGACTGTAGATACTTAAATGATGACATGACCTTGAAATTGATGATGACTGTGAGTGGGTAGAGGGAGCAACATCTGACCTAGAAAAAATCTAGTGAACAAAATTTATTTGATAATTCATTTGAAAGTATAAATTTTTGACTAAGGACTTCTACCAAATAAGCCTGAAAGAGAGTATTTGATCACTAAAACATTTAGACACTAATAGTTTGGATGAAGAATGCAAGTGTTATCACTATTAAAATTTTCTAAACTCAGTCAGTTTATACTTGCTCCTAAGTCATGGTATTAGATAGGGTTTGAGTCATTTTTATGTTTTATAGGGTCTAAGCCATAGGTTTAGAGTCTCATTTCATCACCAAAAAAAGTTCATAAACCTTTCTTTACTCTTTAGAAGTATCATACCACGTTTTGAAAACCATATTTTAAATATTTTTCAAAAAAAATTCGAATAAGCCACGAAACCACAATTTCGTAGCGCGCTCAGTGTAAAAAACTACTTCCGTGCTACAAAAACGTTGGTCTTTTCGTAGCTAAAAATCCCGAAATCACATTACCAGCGCTACAAAATTGGAGATTCAAAATTTTTCGGTTTAGCTATCACATCCATCAACTTGGGTTAAATTTTCATGATTATGGTGTCAGTCCATGAATCCTCCCTCACGCATGCAACCATCCAAAGCAATTATGAAATCATTATGAGATTGTTTAGGGGTCATTTTTCATTGGTCCTTTGCAAATTTGAAAAGGGGTTGGTTATCATTGATTTTGTCTCATGCAAAGAAAACACTGCATGCATATCTATTGTTGAAAGAGAAGCTCATGATAAGAAACCAGAGCACTCCTTAAGTTTTCAAGCAAGGCAGAATTTTCAATCAAGCGAGGCTAAACCCAATTGATGTTATGTCAGCAGTTTCGATACTTTCTAATCCAGTGAGTTTGAAAATAATTATTGACTGAAACAGGGTTTATAATCAAGCAAGGCAGAACTTCAATCAAGCGAGGCTGAACCAAATTTTCAAGCCAGCCAATTCATCCAGCAAGGAGGTTTATTAAATATTTGCTGAAGACATAGGGTTTTCAAGAAGAAGATGACAAAAGAAAAAAGAAATCACTGGTCTGGTCACTGTCTGAGAAAAGAACCTGAAGGTTTAGAAGCTCTCACAAGAGATAAATCTGTTGAAGAAGCCTTCAAGAAGGTAGGGTGCTAGAGGTTCTGCGAAAAGCTTCAAGGAGGGATAAACCAGGTTACCAAAGAGTTTTCCATGAACTTCACAGGGTCAAACACAAAGGTTGGTTTACTCAATTTACCAATTTCTCCTGAAGTTATATCAGTAGTCACAAAAATTCCAAGAGGGGAGGAGATATGGTTTAGGAATTTTAGGTTTGAAATGCAACCCTACAAAATATTTTTGAAACCAGAGTTTATGGACACTGATTTGAACAAAGTTGTGCCAAGAAGTTATGTCAAGGATGTATTTTCCAATCTGCTCTATAACATCCAAAGGTACTTCACTTGCAAAGGGAGATACCACAAGGTGTACACTTACCAATTTAAACTCTTATTGAATTTCACAGGAATAATCTCTCTAGATTTACCTTTCTTTCTATTTTGAAGTCTGGGCAAGATGGAAAACAAAGTATAGATGAAAGCTCAGGCATGTGAAACCTCATTATTTCATCATGGTCTAGTCAAGTTAATAGTTTTGCATGAGCTTTAGAAATTGAATAGAGAATGGTCTACATTTCTCTTTTTTAGTGGAATAGGGGTTGAAGGAATAGGTACTAGCCCTCAAGTCAAAGAAACATCTTCATCAAAGACTACTGAACCTGGAGAAAAAAAATCAAGGAGGTTTGTCAAGCTTAAGCCCAGGAAACAGGTTAAGGAACCAATGATAAACACATCACTGAATATCCAAAGGAATCCTCAATCTGCACAGAAGAAGAGAACTCATGTCAAAGAGACAATTTAGAAATAGTCAACTAGTAAAACAGATTAGAAGAAGTTGACTAGGAGTCAGAAGTCAAAGGAGAAGGGTAAGGTTGTGGTCACAAATGAAAACTTGGAATTAAGACGTGACTTGAATGATATATTACAAGCTATTGACATTGAAGAGTCTCCCCTGGTTCAAGCAGATTTCATCAAACTGGATACAGGTGTAAAATCAAAGAAATTGAGAACATCCAAAAAATTAGATTTTGAGGATGAAGTGTCAGAGTTTTTCTTTAAGCCTAGAAAACCCTTGACTAGGCAGTCTAAGAAATTGCAGCAACCAGACATGGAGATAGTCCAAATAGGGGGTGAGGATACAAATGTTTTTGAAGAACCCATAAATATATCATCTCCAATGCTTGAAGAAGACAGAAACATAGTTTTTAATACTCAGAGAGAAAAAGTAGTTATGAGGAGGTTAAAGATAAACTCAGACTTGTGAACATTGAAATTGATAAATTGAAGAATAAAGTGAGAATCCATGTTGTAGAAAGGTCAAAATTTGAGAGGTTGAAAGGTCTGTGGGAGCTAGAAAAGGTTTCAAACATTGATTCAATCAGCAGTCAAGATCAATTCTTCATATGGACCGTCCCTGCAATCAAGAAAGAAAAGTTTCTAAGGATGGTTAATACCAAACTAAGAGATAATAATAGAAGTCTTAAAAGTTAGGCTGAAGATCTTGAGATACAGCTAGCTAAGCCTGAAGATCAACCATAGAAAAAATGAGTGTAAATAGTAAGTGACATCTCCTGACACATTTTTGGGGTTATGTGGAAATATTTCATTTTTGAAAGCAGCTCAGAGTTGATTTTTGTTGGTTATGAGAGCTTATATATAACTGAAAGGATGGCAGTAAAGGTTGGAAACTCAAATTTTTGGAAAAAAGCTGTGAAAAGATAGACACAGCAGTTTCATAGAGCGTTAAGAAACTACTGTAGGTGTCATGCACAGCAGTTTTGTAGCGTGCTATGAAACTGTTGTAGGTGTCATGCACATTAGTTTTGTATCGCTCTACGAAACTATTGTAGGATGAAGTTTGATCAATTCTGCAAGTTTTAAAAGGGTGAAAGGGTGTTTTTTTAAATCTTGATGTTTTTGAAGAATGTATAAATATCAAAATTGAAGATCCAATGGAAAAACATAGAAAATTGAAGGTTTCAAATGAAGTTTTCAAAGGTGAAGTTCTGCACTACGAAAATAGTAGACAGTTTCGTAGCGCAGCAATGTTAACAGTTTTGACACTCCTTCAAAGGCTTGGTTTGGGCACAGCTTGAAGTGAAAAGTTACATGAGTTTAATAAGGCTTTGCCACATGTTTTGAGCACAAGATGGTCAGCAGATGGTTTGAAGAAACATAAATGAAGCATTATAGATATTTTGTAGGGAGCATGTTGCTATATTTGAGGGCAGATAAGAGGCAAACAAGGAGATTGACATCATCAAGGTCGAATTTTAGGAGGAGCAACTGTCAGATAGAAGATTTAATATTTGGATAAGGTTGTTATGTTATAATAAGAGTTTTAATCCTAGTTGTATTAGGACTCCAGAACAGACAGTTTAACTGTCAGATGTAATTAAAAGTTTGTTTTAGTAGTTGATAGGTGTCAAGCTAGCAAATTTGAATTTTTCTCAAGTGATTGGAGAGAATCCAAGAATGTAATGATTTCTTTATAAAATACAAGAAGTCGAATTGCATAGGGTTGGCAATTTTCATTAACAAGCATACTATTTTGTTGTAGAAAACACTGTGTTTTTATTATTAATACAGAGATATTGGTTTCATCACTCAGGATTCAAAAGGGTTATTGATGTTTGATATTCTCATGGTTTTCCTCTTTCAATTACTTGCAGTGGCGTGAATGTATGTTACTTAGAATTCACTGAAGTTGCTCTAACTTCCTTCATATTTTCATGAACTATGTTTATTTTCAGTCCTACTGTTCTGTTGATGCATCTAAACCCTGAAATGCCCTGACTTCCATATGAATTTGATATTCATGTTTTGTGAAAACAAATTTGACTTCATAAGCCCAATAGATGTTTTTTGATTAGTAGTACAACCAATTATCCATTTTTATCCATTTTACTCATAGAGTTAGCCATCTAATCCTTATTTGAAAATCATAAACCTATTGAGAGAGCCCTCTCAGGTTGAGGAGGCTAAGCCTCAACTAAAAGTATAGTTTGAAATAGTTACACTGAGGTAGCCTAACTAGCAGCCTATCAAGACCTATTTTGGTGATAACACATAGTGTTCCAAATATTTTCATTATTTTGGTGCATTTTTTTTTGAAAATGTTGCCACACTTCCTCTTGATCTAGTCTTGCTAAATTCAATTCTTTATTATTTTTTAAATCCTTTGTAAAAATTTCCATAAGCATGGCATATTTTTCATTTCAATGGAAGCTACTCATAATCTATGTTTTATATGTGTATTTTGTTATCAAGAGATAAGAATATGGCTTCAAGAAGGCCCTTTTCAAGATAAACTCTATCACATACATGCATACGATGTTTAGGTTTAGATTTCTTAATATATTGTTTGAGATATTTTATAATGCTTTCAAGGCTATCATCACCCCAAAAATGAAGGGTAAAATGTGGCATGTGAATCCAAATAGGAGAAATAGAAATAATGTGTAGCTATAAATCAAAATATAGAGTCCAAATATTAAGGTACATGTCTTAAGAGTCGAAAAATGTAGTCCACTACTCTGAAAAATTATATCCATATCATCCTTGAGTCCAAATAAGAAGGAATAGAATCCTTTGCCACATTAGAAGTAGTTGAGTTTTACTTTGATGAGAACGTGCCAATTATTTTACATCCAGATCTGTAATGAACATGAGGAGGGTTATACCCTTGTAAACTATCTATATAGTTCTCTTTCAAAAAAATCCAAAAGCTTATGCTTGAGGGAGACATATGAGAAGTTGAACTTCAAGCAATTGATTGAGTTTCTTCACCAAATGAGTGGGGATCAAGTGTGTAATGGTTTTCCCCATGAGAAAACCAACTATTTGAAAGTAGTCACTTCGTAATGAAAGTCAAGAGAAGCAAGGGAGACTCCTCCTAATGGTTTGGAGGGCATGGATATGAAACAAAAACGAAAATTTACAGTTAGAAAAGAACAATTGAAATTGAAATTCTACTTTAGATATATTCAAAAAACAATTAACCAATATAATCTAAATAAAAAATAAAAAAATTGTTTAGAGTAGTGACTTCAGAGACAAGAAAAAAACATTAATAACGTAATACATATAGGCATTAGAGTAAATTTAGATTTATGTTTTTGAGTTAGAACTAAAAATAGAAAAAAAATTGATTTTATTACATGACAATAATAATAATAATAAAATACCTCAGGAGGGAAACACAATTGGCGATCGTCATGAATTTTTTGTGAAGTTTGAGTTTTGAGGTTCAAATACCCTCTAATTTATCATGTGGGCCATGATGGGTTCACCTAGAAGTTATAGTAGTAGGAATCAGAATCAACCTCATCTAACGCAAGTACGAGCCGACCCAGTTTTCGATTTCTCTAGATACAAATAATAGTAATAATAATAACAAATATTTCATTTTGATTATGAGTAGGTCCTTGAAATAGGAAAAAAACATGCCTATTAAATTAGTTAGTAATAAAAAAAGGTAATAAATACTTATTTATGCTCTTAAGTTCTAATAAAATTTGAAAAGTGTTTTTTTATTAGTCTGACAACTAACAAAAGGATTGGACTCTAAAATAAAAGCAATAAATACTTATTTGTGCTCTAAAGTTCTAATAAAATTCAAAAAATGGTTTTCTATCATCTTTACAACTAACAAAAGGAATGGAATATATTAAAATTTGATTTCTTCGAGAGTAGCGAGATTCTTTATAGTTGAGCATGGAGAAGATGTGTTCTCACAACATTGTTTGCAAAACAAAAAAAAGGCGCAGTCTAAGTAATAGAAAAAATGGAATTTTCCCTAAATATCAGTGACACAATTTTAGGCATGCATAAATGGATTACTTGAAACTTACAAATTAAACACCTTAAAATTATGATTCTAAAAAATCTCCATAGAATTACGGGCAAAATTGACCAAAAAAATGTCTAAAAAAGGCTCATTTTGTCTATTATTTAGACTAAGCAAAAAAGAAATTAAAAAAAAAAAGTAAATAAACAAAGTATGTACATATGTCCAATTATACTAGTGCATGGAAGCCACCCTTGATACATATGTAACCCACTTCAAAATCAACCGAGAATTCAGAATTTTGAACCAACTCCATTTGCATGTCATGAATGAGGCTATGCTCCCACAACTAGATTTATTCTTGACACACCATGGCAGCCACACTCAAGATTTCATTTTTAAATTATTATTTCTAGTAACCTAAGGCAGAGAAATCATCATGAATTGATTTGAGGTGATGCAGCTATAATGTTATGAATATAATTCATAACAAATATAATAAATATAGTTATTAATAGTTAAATAAGGATTATGTAAGTAGTTATTAAGTTAGTGAAGGGAATGTCTAAAAGACATGCCCAGTCATGAAAGGCCACTTGCGCAGGTATATAAGCAGGGCCTCATTGTAGCATTTTATCATCTCTTATACATTTTTTAAATAATATATTATTATTACGAATACCTCTTATGTATTTTACAATTAAGTCAACAAACCTACACCTTTGTTGCTCCATTTGGTATCAGAGGAGTGATCTTCTCCCCTGGAAGGAAGCACCTACACCACTGTTGGCTGCCTTCAGCTATTACATGAAGTGCCTCGAAATCGTTGCTGCTCGATGTCTTCATCAATGATGATGGACGATTTCAACAAAAAATTGATCGATCTTGAGAGTAAGATCAATAATAATTATGATAAATTCACTAAAAGATTAATCATTCTTGAGGATAAGGTTACAAGAAATTCTGATGACATCAAAAGAATTCAAGACACAACAGATCAGATAGAAATAAAAATTTGGCAAAACCATAGCGAGTCCACAGACAATCATAACAAAGAAATGCAGAAGATAAACGCCATTTGGGACAAGATAAATCTTACGCAAGAACCAATATTCCCAAATATTGGACATAGTCAACAGAAAAATTCAGCTGATTTAGAGAATTTAGATGATAATCATGAAGAATCACTACATTCTGAAGAAGATCAGGTTATGGAAATTCCAACTTATGAGAATGAAGGTGATCTTAAAAATAAAGATGAACCTGCTAGTCAGGAAACTATTGAAGAAACAGAAAAAGATGAAGCTGATGTGGATGAGGATTATGAAGATCATGATGATTTAGATAAAGATGATTTTGAAAAAGGATATCTTAACAAACAAAAATATGAAGAATATTATAACAATGAGGGAGATGCAAAAGAAGACATTGATTCTGACGAAGACAGAGTTGTGAAGGCAGAGAGTGATTCTGGAAGAAATGAATCTATAAATGATGAAGGGGATCATGAGGATGATATGAATTCATACAAAAAAAATGGAGGAAACAATGCCATTTCTGGTGAAGGGGAAGATATCAAAAGTATTGATTTAAAGGATTTGTAAAATGAAATTCGGAAACAAAAGGCCACAAAGGTAGTGGGGATTGTTGGAATAGGCATAGTAGGAAAGCCAACTCTAGATAAACATCTTTTCAATTTGAGACGTTCAAATTTTTCCCCATATTATGTACTCAGGCCTCCAATATTTGACATAATTTTTTTATCCTAGATTATGCAGTCAAGCCTCCAGTATCTCCAAAAACTCCTATAATGCCCAAAACTCCAGTAAAATGTAGACCCAAGGTTCTAATTCAAAAGAAAAAAACCCCCAAACCATTTTTAGCATGCGAACAATAATTTTTTAACAATCTATTTTTAGATCTGAAATATGGCTTCAAAAGAACCACCAATGTTTTTCCAGGTCTTTCCTAGCCATTCGTTAAGGATTGTGTTAGCTGGTTCACCCAAGATTTTTCTTCGTTCCGTCAACCAATTGGGAGAGGATGTTTTGGAAATTGTTTCAAAGTTTTGCACGTTCTAGATGGTTGCTATTATGCACTAAAAATGTCGTTAAAAGAATATGACCTCTATCAACCCTTTACATCAGAGCTTCAGTGTGCCCATGCTGAGATTCAATACATGGTATACTTAGGTAGCCATAAGAATATTGTGGGATATTATGGGGGCTGGGGTGAGCACAATCGCATCTACATTCAACTGGAATATTGTGATGAGTCCTTGCAAGATAAAACCCTCAGAGGGCACTTCAAAACACAAATAGATTTTCAAAATGTACTCTATCAAGTGCTTAATGGATTAAAATATGCCCATTTAATGGGAGTAGTGCATCTTCGTATGAAGCCTACAAATATACTGGTTAAAGACGGTGTTTATAAGATTGGGGACTTTGGTCTTGCCGTATCTCCTGATTTCTCAATAGGTGGCATTTTCTTCTCTTCAGCAGGGGATGGGAAATATAACCCCAGCAACATTGAATAAGGTTGCCCAACTAAGGGTGATATATTTTTCCTGGCCATGTCAATTTACGAAATGATGGTGAGACACCATCACGGTGGACCTAAAGTTGTAGAAATGCAAAGGGGCCATGACATCTTAATTGATCATCTTCCTGGTTATCCACTAGACTTTCTTGAGCTTCTGCAGTCTATGGTGGAGAATGACCCAGAATCCAGACCCTTTGCTTCTGAAGTAGTCACAAGTCCACTCTCATGTTCGTCCACAAAATATAGTGGAAATATAGTAACGGCCAAAACCTCCCGACAATTCACTTTTCACGTTGCAGTCTCCTTCACTCTGTTGTCTCGACACTTCCGTTGACATTTTCTGTGGGTAAATTCTTGCAGGTGGGTGTGTGCTAAGTCACGTCATTTGAAAGGCAACTCACCATAACATATATATGCATTGCGATATAACTTAATTAATTTTATGAATTAGTTTATATAAATTTATTAATTCAATTAATTAATTTATATAATTTGATTAATTAAATTAATTAAATTTAAAAAATAAAAACAAATATAAAATAAAATTAATTAATTAAAACTAATTAATTAATTAAATTATTTAATTAATTAAAACTAATTAACTAATTAAATTATTTAAAAAAAAACCCCAGTTCCAAGATAGTATTGGGAGCAAATTATACATGCTGAGCAAAAATCACGTGAACTAAGTGAAGGAAATGATTAGCAATTAAGACAAAAGAAATTATTATCCATAAAAATTTAAGGACAAAGTTCTGAATGAAAGGGCAATTCATAACAAATAAATAAATAAAATTTGATATATTATAGGTTGGGAGTATCATATTAAAGGTTGGATATAGTAAAGTTATATTTTATATTAATTTAATTAATTAAATAATTTTAATTAATTAGATTAATAAAATTATAATTAAATTATAAAAATAAAAGGGTTTCCAAAGGAGTATGACAACAAATTACACTTATAAAAAATGACGAAAGAAAATGAAGAAAATGGTGTGTGATTGAATTGAAGAAAAGTGTCAACTATAAGCTTTGAGGACAAAGCTTTTGAAGGAAGGGGCAATGTTATGAATATAATTCATAACAAATATAATAAATATAGTTATTAATAGTTAAATAAGGATTCTGTAAGTAGTTATTAAGTTAGTGAAAGAGCATGTCTAAAAGACATGCCCAGTCATGAAAGGCCACCTGCGCAGGTATATAAGCAGGGCCTCATTGTAACATTTTATCATCTCTTATAGATTTTTTACATAATATATTATTATTACGAATACCTCTTGCATATTTTACAATTAAGTCAACAAACGTACAACTTTGTTGCTCCATATAACTGACCATGAGATCTGGTCTAAGCTCACGTATATTCCACACAACAGCTATTAAAGTAGGCACACTTGAATTAAGCAAGTGGCCAGTTATTTCCATGTCGAGATTAGAGATGGTGTCCTCGACAATCATGAGGAGGTTGGGGTATTAAGCTCAATAATTCATATGAATATAGGAAGCCAATAAAAGAGAGAAGAGGATCGAGTTGTAACAATGGCTCAAGTGGAGGGGTGGGGGGGGGAATAGAAATGGTGGGCACTAGGGAGTAAGACATGAATAATTATGGGATTGATAAATAGCCTCTTATTCCATTGACCTATGTTTGTCCTTTTTCTAGAAGACAACCCTTATTGGCCTGATGATCTGCCTTGAAATTAAGATTTGGAGGATGTAGAAGAAGGTAGAGCTAGAGAAGGAGAGAAGAATAATTTTAATTCAATGATACAAAAGGCTTAATGCATTATCTTTTGGAGGGGTGTGAGTTCTTAAATATAGAATAACTAGGAAAGAATAACCTAGAATGAAAATTTCCCTGACACCTCGATCTTGAGCCAAAGTTACCCCAGGAATAGTCCATACATTTATGCTTGGTTGTTGTACTTTTACCCAAGGTCGCATGAGAATTTATCCACAACACTTCCATCAGGATTTAGTAATATCCCTCTCCATCTTGTGACTCTTAGGTTGTGCTTTGGGGTGCCATCAAATTGAAGGATCCAATTTTGGGCTTGATCCTTCCAATCAACAAAATCTCGAGGAGAAAGACGCAGCTTCCAATTGAGATTGGTATTGCACTGATTTGTAGGGAGGGATTGGGGAGAATGGGAATAAGAAACCCAGGGTGTCAACCATTTCCGTTTTAAGGGGTTGAAGGAAGAATCCAGAGTAGGAGCATTTTTCAAGATAGAAGGAGAGATATTTTATCACCAAGGCTCTAGCAGAGATAGATATGTTTTTTAAGATGCCACTATTTTTGGAAAGCCATATTTCCAACAAAGATATTTAGGGAGAGCATTCCAAATAAATTTGAGGGAGGATTTGGTATCAAGGGAGCCTATATAGGATTTATCCCATGGTAAGAAAAATATTTGGATATTTGGAGGTGATCTGGATTTATGCTAGAATGCAACAGAATACACATATAACCATAAATATAAAATGTAGCAGAAATAACACTTCATTTCATTAACATCAAAGAACTGAATTTTTTTTACACACAGAATGGAAATAAACTAGCTAGGGTGTTGGTAGCTTATCTCTGAAAAGAGATGTGGTGGCTACAAGCCTCTCAACTTTGTGTTACAATGAGGCTCGAAGGCCTATATTTTCTTTAGAACAATGAAAAACCCTAAACATTGAAAAATCTAACCCTAGGAGATGAAACACCAAAATATGGGCCTTATCGGGGTGAATTGGTACATCAATTTCCCGAGGTCGTAACTTTGGCGTACTATCTCTATTTGACGCACATGATACATCGTTAGAAATATATATCCAAGGAATACAACTGATGAAAAACAATATCAAGTCTAGAATGGAATAATGTTCGCCAGAGGTTTGATTCCCAAAAAATGTCGTTTAGGGTCTCAAAACGACTCAGGATGTTCAAGACCTGAAAATATGTTAAAAATAGTAAGTTGTGCTATAATTAATGAAACTGAAAAAATAAAAGAAAAATTGGTGGGGATCCAAGTGGAGAAGGAGGGTGGCCAACAATATCCACCTGTATCATTCCTCCCCCCTTAGGAATTAATGGTCCCCATTGCATTTAGTTCCTCCACGAGATGAGGAAACTTCTGTTGAACTTGGTCCCTAGTGAACCACTTGCCTTGGTGTAGGATGGCTAGATTTCACAACCCAATACAATTAGATCTTCTGCTGGCGAGTGTTCTTGATTTGCATATACATGATACAATATGTGGTGGCCTCTTCCATGCAGTCTGGATTTAACTCCATTGGTGTGAGTTGTTTTGCAATGTCAGAGGTGTCCAGTAGAGGTGGGAAATAGGGCCGAAGGCAATCCCCATTGAATACTGGGTGTAGACCAAGGAATCGTGGAATACTGAGCTCGAAGGCATTGTTCCATATAGCCTTGGTGATGGTGTATGGCCTATATCGGAGCGGGTGAAGCTTGCAGTGCAGTCCAGTGAGGCACTCCTTCTGCAAATGTACCCACACTTTTTCGCCCACCTGGAATTTGTGTGGCACTCGATGTTGATCATGTCATTGCTTGTACTTGGAATTGGTTCTATCCAATATTTCATGAACCTACTCGCATATGTGTTTAATTTTCTCAATGAATTTGCTCACTTTTTCAGCTTCAGACTGGACATGAGCGAAATCAGCTTGAGTAGCCACAAATGGCATGGCTACGTCAATGGGACATAGGGGGTTGAACCCCAAACCCACCTGGAAGGGGCTATGGATGGTTGATATGTGGAGAACTCAGTTATAAATATTTTGTACATAGGGAAGGCTCTCATCCCATGTGTGTGGATGCTTTGAATTGTACATGCATAGAATTTGTACAATATTCCTTTTGACGACCTCTGTCTGACCATCAGTTTGGGGATGAAAGTTGTGAACTTGGTGAGCTTGTGTCAAGCATCAACCAAAGGCTAGATAAAAATGTGTTGATGAAATTTTTGTCCCAATCTAAGACAATAGACTGTGGGACCCCAAAGTGCACCCACACTCGTTCAGAGAAGAGTTTAGCAGTGGCTTCTATTGTGATATTCTTCTTGGAGGCCAACATAACGACCATCTTTGAGAATTTTTCGATGACCACGAAAACACAGTAATTTCCATGCTTAGTAGAAGGAAATATCAACATGTAATCTATGGAGATGGATTACCAAGTTAGAATAGGGGTAGGTATTGGAGTATAGAGGCCTTGCTTCTTGATGGTCGATTTGGCAATGGAGAAAGTAGTGCACGATCTGATGTACTTCCTAACATCCTGTCGAAGGTTCAACCAATAGAAATAATTCTGCAGTACTACCACTATTTTCTCAACCCCAAAACGCCCAATGGCTCGAATTTAGTGTGGTTCCCAAATCATCTTGGTATGCTCGCTTGAAGGAACATAAAGGTGTCCTAGGTGACATAGCAGTGCATCCTGGAGGTGAAAAATTGGAACTTGCGTACCCTCCAAGAGTGTCTTATATGTGTGGACGAATTCCAGATCACTCTTGTAGAGAAGCAGCCAATCAGAAGTCTCATGCCCACAAGAGTTGAGAACAGTGGTTAGCGCCACGATCGGTGGTCGGTTGAGGCAGTCGGCAACATTATTGGTGCTGCCCTTCTTATACTTGATGTTCAAATGAAATTGTTGTAGATATGTGGAACACTTCTGATGTCCATCATTCTATAACTTCCCTTGTGTCTGTATGAACTGCAGGGGTTGGTGGTCTGTATGGATGATTGTTTCCTTCCCCAAAATGTAAAGCTTCCATTGGCGGCACACCTTCACAATGGAATACATTTCTTTTTCATAAGTGGGATACTTGTGGACTGTGTCAGATAGTGTCTCACTGTGATATGTCACTGGATGCCGTTTTTGAGTAAGAACTACCCCAATAGCATAGTCAGAGGCATTTGTCTCGATCTCAAATGGTTGTTGCAAGTCTAGTAATATGGGCACTTGGGCAGAGCAGAGGCGATGTTTCAATACTACGAACGCCTTCTATTGAGATTTCGACCAAAATATTTTTTCTTTCTCTCCTCCCTTGGTGACTTGACTGAAGGGCCAAGTGATATGAGAGAATCCCAACACGAACGTATGGTATAAATTAGCAAAACCTACAAAGCTACGAATCTCTGTTAGAGTGGTTGGGGTCAGCCAATCCCGAATTACTTGGAGCTTGGTTGGATCCACATGCACCCCCATGTTCATCAATAATCTATCCTAGATACTGAACCTTGGTCATGCCAAAAGTGCACTTCTCCAAATTGGCAAACAACTTGTGCTGCTGTAGTGTTTAGAGGACCTGTTGTATGTATTGGGGGTGCTCTTCCCAAGTCTAGCTAAAGATCAGGATTTCATCCAATTACACTACTACAAATGATTTGGTGAATGGCCACAAGATGTCATCCATCAGCCTCATGAAGGTTGCAGGAGAATTCATCGACTTGAAAGGCATTTCCAGCCATTCGAAAAGGCCCTCCTTGGCTTTGAAGGTAGTATTCCACACATTAGAGGGTTTGATTGGTACCTAGTGATACCCAAACTTCAAGGCGATCTTGCTAAAATATTTCACCCCTTTGAGTTGATCCATAAGGTCAACAATCCGTGGGATCGGGTACCTATTCCAGATAGTGATCTTGTTCAACTCCTGATAGTCAATACAAAGTCTCCAAGTCCCATCCTTCTTCTACACCAACACGATCGGGCTCCCACAGGGTGATGAAGTCATTCGGATGTGACCTTTCTACAGCAGCTCCTGAATCTGCCTCTTGATTTCATCGATATCCAAAACAAAGTGCCGATAGATTGGTCCATTGGGCAGCAGTTAACCTAGGGTCAGATCGATGGGGTGCTTGACCTGACAATGCAGAGGCGCCCCTACGGGTGAGGTGAATATTTCCCCGTACTCCTCCATGACCTTGTCCATTTGTTGTTGTCGTGTGGAGGAGCCTTGTTTGGAGGTCGTGGCCACACTCTTCTTCTTGCCCTAGGGTCGGATCATCAGGAAAAAAAAATTCCTGGTTTTGGAAATGAGTTTACTGCATTGTTTTCCAGTAACCAAATAGATATCCGCAGGCGGTGGTACCTCTATTATATTGTACAAATTATTTCCCAAAGTAACAATAACAATGCGAGGCTAGGACTTATACACAGCATGTCGCTTACACAAGTATGATTGGCCTAATAATACATCACAAACATCAAGACGAGCAATGTCACATCATACCTCATCTATGAAGGGCTTGATTTTATAGGGAAAGCGACACTGTTGGATGACGAAGAGATCCCGTCCTTGGTGAAGCCACCCGATGGTGTACGACTATGGGTGTGTTGTGGTCAGAAAGCCCAAACACTTCATGACCTCTACTAAAATGAGGTTCTTTTGGCTCCCGTTGTCGACAATGAACTATCAGGGGGGACCCTTTACCCACATCTAAGAGTGGAAGAGACACTCCTCCTCCTATGGATCTTTCAGTTCCTCCTTCTAGATCTTTGTAGCGACAACGGTGGCATTAGGCTCCACCTCAATAATCTAATTCCCTTGCCATTCCCCTTGTCGGGTTCTGATTCAGAGTCGGAGCATGAATATGTTTTAGAAGCCCTCATCTCAGCCACCAGTGACTGCTTGGCCTGACACTCACTTGTGTTGTGAGTGGAGCTCTTATGGAACTCACACCACTTTCCCATGTCTTTATTTGGCTTCATGGTATTTTTCTTTTCTTTCAGCTTCGATAGGTTATCTTGGGCTGCCATGCCTTGGCTTTTTCCTTTGTTTTGTGGTTTGGGGGCACCTTTCCCTTGTTTTTTATTCACATATCCAAAGTCTCACTTCTTCTATCTGAATTTCTGCTCAATCTTCGCAGCATAGCAGTAATCTGTACCAAGCGAGGAGATGCTAAGGAACTCCATTTCCTCCTGAATGTATCTGTGCAAACAACTGCGGTACTTCAGAACCAAAATTTTCTCTAAATCTTTAATACCCAACTTTGTGCATAGGGTATGGAACAAATTTGTTAGCTCATGCGCATCTTGATCCCTTTGTTGTTGCAGCGTAGTACATTTTATGTTCTTGTCCTCATAGGTCCCCATGGGATAATATTCTTCATTGATGGAGTCTCAGAAATAATTCCAAGTGAATACAGCCGAGAACAGAGAGGGTTCCCCCTCATACTTTTTATCATAGTAGGTTTCCCACCGGTCCTTGACATGGAGAAGTGCAAAAATAATACTCCCGGTTGGAAAAGTCATGAAATGATAAATATCCTCCTAATATATTCAACCATCTATCTACAACTTTTGCATCTATTTTGCCCTCAAATATGGAAATTTCAAATTTTACTTGTACCTTAAAAGGATTTGCACCTCCAGAGTGGTTGCTGGATGTAGATGCACCATCAGTGGGCGATCGTTGAAGGATCTAGGCAAAGTTATCCATCATCACGTTCCTTTTTTTTTCAAGGGCCTCCTCGAGAAATATTTTGATAGGATCTCCTGCTCTCTCATCTTTATTTTCATCCCCCATGGGCGATTGGCATGGTTTGCAAGGCAGATCTTGCAAATATTAAACCAGATCGAGCCCTAACTCCTTATACCCCAACTTCGTTGGGGACATTAAAAGAAGGTTCGAGAAAGAGAAGATTGCTCTGATACCACTGATCTGGATTTATGAAGGAATGAAACATAATACACATATAACCCTAAATATAAAAATGCAGTGAAAATAACACTTCATTTCCTTAATATCAAAGAACTGAAATTTGTTTACACACAGAATGGAAATAAACTAGCTAAGGCGTTGGTAGCTTATCTCTTAGAAGAAATGTGGTGGCTACAGGCCTCTAAAATTTGTGTTACAATGAGGCTCAAGGGCCTATATATTATTGAGAAATAATGGAAAACCTGAAACATCCAAAAACCTAGCCCTAGGAGATGAAATGACGGAATATGGGCCCCATCAGGGTAAATTGGTACATCAATTTCCTGAGGTCGTAACTTTGGCAGAATGTCTCTATTTGATGCACATGATACATCATTAGAAATATCTATCCGAGGAATACAACTTATGACAAAGAATATCAAGTCTAGAACGAACTCATATTCACCAGAGGTTTGATTCCCAAAAAACATCATTTAGGGCCTTAAAATTTCTCTGGGAGTTCATGACCTGAAAATATGCTAAAAATAGTAAATTGTACTATAATTAAGGAGACTAAAAAACTGAAAGAAACGATGGTGGGGCCCCAAATGGAATAGGCAGGTGGCCACCAATATCCACCTAGATCAGGAGGCCACTGGGTTTTGGGGAAAATAGGACCAAGGGTAGTGGCCCAAACTCCATTATTGGACGAAAAAGAAAAATATGAGAAATTGATTACTCTGATTTCTCATAAATAGGACATCTTGAAGGGCTAGAAATGCCACACTTTCAAATATTCTTAAAAGTTAAAATGTATTTATGCATTAGGAGAAAACATAAGTTGTTTACCTTTTGAATTTCATTAGCCCTTCATAACTTGTTCTATATAATGGATTTTGGAGGAATATGGGAATTAAAAAGAAGGGCATTATAGCCCTCTCTAACAAAGTAGAAGGAATATTTCGAGCCCATCTTGTCAAATGAAAATTCGCTAAGCAGAGCACATCCAACAATTTTGCTTTTTAGGATTTATCTAGATGGTTTGAGAATGTGAGGGACATCATCCAACTTCTATCCCTTCCAAATACCTACAACATCCCAATATATAAGGTTAGCAAGGGTGACTATACTTTCTTGGCTTAGGTGTCCATCAAGGGTTGAATGTTCTCCTCCTATAAAAATGGTAGGTGGCCTAAAATCAATTCTTCGCAAAGAATTGTTTTATTCCCACTACCTATAATCCAACAAATATGATTTTTGATTAATGAGGAAGTCTAAGAAACCAATTTCCAGATCAGAGATCCTTGGATCGTCACCCTATCCATAGAGCGATTATCATTTTCTTGTAAATACTTTGCTTGTAATACTTGCACCCAACACAAGTGAGGATGAGTTTTCAGCTTATAGTATAGCTTTTCCCCCATCACAACATTAACCAAAGAGGGATCCTGAATACCTAATCCACCATGTTGCTTTGGATCTCAGATAGTGACCCAATTCATTAAATGAAAATTTTAGGTATCTAATTTTCCCCCTTCCCACAAAAATATTATGAGATAAACTCCCATTTGGTGTAGAAAATATTTGGGCATCAGAAGGGAAGATAATTAATATATGGGTATGGTTGAAAAGATCACTTTTACTAGGACCATTCTCCATGCACCATTGAGCGAACAAGCTCCCCATCTCTCCAAATTATTTGTAATCTTATCCAAAAACAAATTTATCGGTCAAACGGGGATTATTACCTCAAATCGAGAAATTTAGCCCAAAAAAACCCAAAAAACATGAAAAACCACCCCAAAAACAAAAATTTTATATTCCAGAATGATGTTTTTTTAGGGTAAACTTTCAACATTTTATTAAAAGCAAGAATTTTTCTTGAAATGAGGATTGAAAAATACCCTCAAAACAAAAATTCTTGATGCTGGAATAACCAAAAAAAAAAAATTGGTTCAAAATTTTAACACTTTCTAGCAAAGGAATTAAAGATAAAATATTAGGACTTTGAAAAATCGTAAAATTCCAACAATTTTGATACATGATGTTCAAGATAAAAATATCATGTCTCAAAGTCTTATAATTTCAAACAATTTTCATTCATCTTGTAAAAGATAAAATATCTTGACTCTAAAAAGCCCTAAAATTATAATTGTTTCCAACCATAGTATTAAAGATAACATATTATAACTCAAATAAATCTTAATATTTTGACAAATTTTCAACCATGGAATTAAAAATATTAAGTTTTTAACATATTTGAACCATGAATTTATGGACAAATTTTAAAGTGGCATTAAATTTTCAATGAGGCATTAAATTTTCAAATTTTTTAAAAGTATCTTATACCAAATGTTAACAAGAAATAATATCATGGCAATATCACTATATAATTTAAAAATTCACACTAATTTCTAATATTTTTTTTTACTTCTAATCAAAATATCAACAAATGATAACAAAAAATAATAGCATGGCAATATCACTGCATAATTTAAAAATTCAACGTTAATTTATAATATTTTCTACTTTGAATTAAAATATCAAGTTTAGTATATTGAATATAACATAAATTTTTTTTGTAATTCATCGTTGAATTGTTAATATTCTAAAGAGACAAATTCTTCATAATTAAAACATATAATCCAACAAACATAAAAAAGACTCATGAATTCATGTAATATATTATGAAGTCAAAATATTTATTTCAAATTACCATGCAAACATCATTTACATTAAATATCTTAGACATTTATTCAAAATCAGTCACTGGTTTCCCTTTCAATGAGGCATTGAATTTTCATAAAATTTAAAAGTATCTTATACCAAATGTTAACAATAAATAATATCATGGCAATATCACTATATAATTTAAAAATTGAACATATATATATATATATATATATATATATATATATATATATATATTACTTTCAATCAAAATATCAACAAATGATAACAAAAAATAATAGCATGGCAATATCACTGCATAATTTAAAAATTCAACATTAATTTCTAATATTTTTTACTTTGAATCAAAATATCAACTTTAATATATTGAATATAACATAATTTTTGTTTGTAATTCATTGTGCATTGTGGATATTCTAAAGAGATGAATTCTTCATAATTAGAACGTATAATCCAACAAACATAGAAATGACTCATAACTTCATGTGATATAATATGGAAGTCAAAATATTTATTTCAACTTACCATGCAAACATCGTTTACATAAAACATCTTAGACATTTATTCAAAATCAGTCACAGTATCCCATTTCAATGAGGCATTAAATTTTAAAAAAAAATTAAAAGTATCTTATACCAAATGTTAACAATAAATAATATCATGGAAATATCACTATATAATTTAAAAATTCAACATTAATTTCTAATATTTTTTTTACTTTGAATCAAAATATCAACAAATGATAACAAAAAATAATATTGTGGCAATATCACTAAATAATTTAAAAATTGAACATTAATTTCTAATATTTTTTACTTTTAATCAAAATATCAACTATAGTATATTGAATATAACATAAATTGTTTTGTAATTCATTACTGCATTATGAATATTCTAAAGAGATTATTTCTTCATAATTAAAACATATAATCCAACAAACATAAAAATGACTCATAACTTCATGTAATATCATATGGAAGTCAAAATATTTATTTCAAGTTACCATGCAAACATCATTTACATAAAATATCTTAGAAATTTATTCAAAATTAGTGATAGGTTCTGGCACACCATAGAACCTACATCTTCAAATGAATGACTGGATGCATGTGAATATGATTCATATTCTTCTCTTTCTTCAACTAGTGCTCCATCTAAGTCAACATGCATGCCCACCATTTTAGGTTTCAAAAGTCTTCTAGATCTAAAACTAAATTTAGCAAACTTCCATCTCAACACTTTTTCCTCTGGTAGAAATTTCTTCAAACTATCTATGGTCTTCAAGAAAAGAGTTCCTCTCTTTGTTAAATTGAAGTCATACACAAGTATGTCAACATCCTCCAATTTTAATAGGTTTGTGCAGCGACGATTTATATTTGTGCCATTTATTTTTCTCTTTCTTTCAATTTTTTTTATCAACTACCATCTCTGGCTTATACACACCATTGATTTGGTGGGTATTTGTGGCATACCAATGTACTTCAACAGTTGTAATATCTTCATTTTATTTAATTGCCTTTATAACCTTGGCAACCCAGAATGGATAGCCAAGTGGATCACCATCTTCTAACACTGCTATCATGCAACCCTCCTTAACATCCAGCATAGAACCCATGTAAAGGTCTTCCATGGCTTCATGTTGTGCACGTGATCTTCTAGAACCAATATAGATTTTTGTTTCCTCTACCTGTGGAGAATTAATAATACCTTGAGAATGTTTTTTTTCAACAATGTGTCTTTCCTGATGTTCATTTGGCATATTTGTGTCCAAATAAATGGAGTATTCAAAAGTATATCCTCATTTATTGATCTTGAAATCATATCACTTTGATTATTGAAAAAAATACTCCCACCAAACTAAATCAATAACACAAAAGTACTCATATGTATCTATAATACATATTTCATTACTTCCTAGCATTCAGAATAGTTTATATCTATCTTATGCCTTCATGCATAATGGAGCTCAAAAACTAATTGTAATGACAATATATTTGATGAAAATATTTGATTCTCTAGAATGAACTTCAAAAATTCTAAACCTGATGACAGACCCCATTCTGAAACAGTTGAATACTTCTTGCCCCATATAAGTGTTATCCCATCAATTTTTTTTATACAAAATTGATGTTAGAAGCTAATGTCATTAAATTTTTCAATGCATTTTTCCTCACCATGCAATCCCAGAATAAACCTTAGTCTGTCAATATTTTCTTCCAACACATGAAAAATAGGCTCTGGAATGTATGATTTCTTAATACATTCAATTAATGATGGTAGGATCCCAAAATTTTTCCTCCTCAATGGTAATGAAAAATGACTAAGCATCTTATCAATATGGTCATGAGTATTCCCAACAAGAAGGAAACCAACCTTCACCTTTTTTTAAATTCCCAATTCAACGAACATGTTTGGATACCGAAAAAGAACTTGATTTGTGTTTTCACGACTTGTGTTGTCTAATTTTACATATAGAACTTCAGGAAGAATACCAGAACAATGAGTAACCACATCATGGATTATAGTTATGGTCATATTTTCATCATTATGAATATTTGGAGCTGTGAAGTAAACCCTTGGTGAAATTTTCTCATTAAAGACTATACAACCAACCAAGTGAAACTGAATAAAATTTCCCTCTTGTAAATTTTTTGGTGTGTAGACAAAATGTGGCATAAGTGTTTTATTTTGGTCCATACCATCAACATCAAGCACAAATATTTATTTGGATTTTCATAACACTTCTTTTGATGTTTATATTTTTTTTTCTTTCACTTGTTTGTTGATTACGGTTCTCTTGAAGTTCTTTGACAAAGGAATTTTCACATAAAATAAAAGAAACCTATTAATAAATATATTTCTTATTTGATAACTATCCAATTTTTAAAAATAATGTTATGAATGCATACTTATTTCTCAGAGAAAATTTTAGGGGCTAATATTCGCAAGTGGGCTAATTTTCCATGCTTTTTCCAAAAAAATGATTCACTAATTTCCATTTTTTCAAAAAAAATCGCCCAAATTTTATAGTATAATTTTTTTATAACTTAAAAATTTCCAAAATGTTATGTAGAGACTATATAAAGTTATTAGAAATTTGAATAATTTTACAATTACATTACCAAACATTTTAAAAATTGCATATTATGTACTAGTGACATTCGCCAACGTTTCTAAACTTTAAAATAAATTCCCATAAAAAATTTCGTCTTTCTGCCCCTTGACATTTATCCCTTTCTTCTTTAGGAGAAGCACATGTATTGAAAACCCACATACTTGTCTTTACGAACATTTTTAAATTAGTTCTTCCATACCTTTGTAAATATGCATATGTAATAAAATTATCAACTCCTTCAGTTCCTTCAACATATTATTTGTATAAGTTTTATATTTCTTGTCTTGAGAAATTAACTGGAATATGTATTGTGTCTTTGTTTGGCATACACTCTCCATGCTTTGAAAATAAGTCTTTCATCCATGACATAGCAATATTTTCTAACAGCCCAACCTTCCATCCATAACATACTTCTGAATAATATCTAGGATCATTTTCCAGTCATTATTGTATTCTTGACAAACAAAAAGCTACCAATTGAATGCAACGCTTTGAAATCCTTTCTGTGGAGCAATGCATTCCCAATATGATCATCATGACCTACTAGTGTAGATTGCATACAACCCACTAAATATGATTTTTGCATGCTTTTATTCATTTAATTTATTTTTTTTCCTTTTCTCTAAAGTATACTTGAGATCCATATGTTTCAAGAAATCCTTTCGAAAAAATTCACTTGAAATCATATCATTGATATAACTTCTGCTTGTCACCATATGTTTTCTTAAGCCTTCTATAACTGCAATATTTTGGATTGATATGAAAATGTCTACTCCTACTCCTAGTTACAATATTTTCTTGCAACGACTTCATCATCCCATTATCCTTTGTGGAAGAATTTTCATCATTTTTAGGAGGAATATTGTCCTCACCATGATCATTTTGAAAATAGTTAAGAAATTCATCATCATCATTGCTTGGAAAATATTCATTACCATCCTCACGTGAAGAAAATTTTTCACTACCATCATCTACGCTTTTGAAATCCCTACTTAGATGAAATTCTTCACCATATTCATCCATGCTTTCGAAATCTTCCCTTGGAGGATTCAATTCGCCATCACCATGAGTGCCTTTGAAATGCTAACTTAGAGAAAATGTAATATTCAGATTTGTTCCTCTAAAATTATAATTTGCAAGAAACTCTTCATCCTCCCCTTCATAACTGGTGCTCTCATAATCCTTAGGATTAGGACTAGTTGGAACATATGACTCTTTATTTATAGTCAAATTATCATTTGCAGGAAATTATTCTTCCTCAACTTCATTAGTGGTGGTTTCATAATCCTTAGGATTAGGACTACGTGGAAACGTAGAATCTCTATTTAATGGAAATTATTCATCCTCCCCTTCCTCAGTGTTGGTCTCATAATCCTTAGGATTAGGCCTAAGTGGATGCTTTGAATCTCTATTCAGTGGAAATTATTCATCCTCCCCCTCCCCTTCCTCACTGGCTCTCTCATAATCCTTAGGATTATGAATAAGTGGATGCTTTGAATATCTATTTATTGGAAATTATTCATCCCCCCTTTCATCAATGGTTCTCTCATAATCCTTAGGATTTAGACGAAGTGGAAAATTTGATTGTGGAAATTTTTCATCCCCCCCCCCCCTCTCTTCATCGGTGGTGCCTTCATAATCCTTAGGATTAGGACAAAGTGGAAATTTTGACTCTAGAAAATTTTCATCTTTCCCTTCATCATTGGTGCTCTCATAATCCTTAGGATTAAAACTAACTGGAATAATTGACTCTCGATTTACATAATTTTTTTTTTGTTGCCCTTCATCAATTATGTTCTCATCATCCTTAGGATTATGACCAAGTCAAAAAATTGACTCTCTATTCATAGTGAAAAAACTCATGTTATATTCATCATTCTTAATAGAGTTGTTGCGTGATGAAGATGTTGATGCTGCAAAAAGAAAAAATTCACTATCAGAATAATCCATGACTTTCAACAAGAATATGTTGAATGATACAAATTCACTCTCTCTATATGAAAATATATAGCTTAAAGACTGGAAATTTCCCTATAAAATTTCCCTCCAAAAAAGTTCGTTAAAAATTTTCCCTCCAAAGTTTCTACACAAAAAAATTTGCTAAAACTTTTCCCTCCAAAAATTTCATTTGAAATATTTCCCTCCAAAATTTTCACTAAAATGTATCTGAAAACATTTTATTAAGTTATTGGTCTTGAAATATTTCACCCTACTTTCTCTTTGAAAAAATCTATAAAAATATTCCTTTCATGCTTTCTTTTGAAACTAAAATAATTTTTTTATTTAAATGATTTAATATTGACTATGTAACTAAATTATTTTCTATAATTTTTATTTTATTTTTTAGCTGACATTGAATAAAATTTAATATAAACCTATAATATTAACTACATATCAATGTTTTTAAATTTAATTTTAATCCCACATTCACTAACGCTAAAGTAATCCCACAATATTTTCTATATAATAACAATAATTGTTTCTATTCCTCACATTACATTAAGCCTTCTGGGTTTTGTTAAAAATTTTGGAGAAATTTCTGCATTGGCATCGTTAACAAATTTAACTAGAGTGAGTTTTTCGCATTTCAAATGTTATTTTCCTTCTATTCTGACCATTTAAAGATGAATTTGGGGAAAATGTGTTCTTTTTATGGTTTTTATTCTCCAAAACTATTATTTTTACTGTTTTCCTTCTTCTTGAATTCTTTTTTTGCAATATCATATTTTACAGGAAAAACCACATAAAAAAACCTTATTTTTTATTATTTTTATAGTGAAGAAGATGAAAAAAAAAATCATATTTGTACATCTTTTAGGAGAAAAATAGGAAAATTTATATTTTTTAGGGTTTTTGGCTTCCTCCGCGAAACAAAAAAAACAAAAACAACCATTCACATAAAAAAACGGTTATTTATATTTTATCTTATTTTATTCTGAAAAATACAAAAATGGAAAAAAAAAAATTGTATTTTTAAATCATATGGTATGTTTTATTTTTGTTTTTTTAATTTCGTATATATATATATATATATATATATATATATATATATATATATATATATATATATATATATCAAATGTTTACATTACATTTCTCACTTTACATCTACACATGTACCCTATAACCATTTTTATGTTTTTTGAATATATATATATATATTCAAAAAACATAAAAATGGTTATAGGGTACATGTGTAGATGTAATGTGAGAAATGTAATGTAAACTATATTCAAAAAACATAAAAATGGTTATAGGGCACATGTGTAGATGTAATGTGAGAAATGTAAGGTAAGAAATGTAATGTAAGTAAACATTTAAAATGTTTGACATATTTACGAACACTTAAAGAAGAGGTATGGTAAATAAATAAAAAATATAAATAAACGGGGTATGGTAAATAAATAAAAATATAAATAAATTGGAGCTATGGTAAATAAATACAAATATAATAAATTGGAGGTATGGTAAATAAATAAAACATCTTTTTATACTTACTCTAGAGGTATGGTAAATAAATAAAAATATAAATAGACTAGAGATATGGTAAATAAATAAAACCTCTTTTTATATTTACTCCATAAACCTTTCTATATTTAAGAAAACTAAAAAATGAGGTTTTATGTAGGTGAAGCTTATGGGCCAAATACCTTGGAACACATTATTATTAATACCATGGGCTAAATACTATGGGCCAAATCTCTTATTTATACCATAAATAAATATAAAAGAAGTATACATAAGTATGGTAAATACATAAAAATATATCAAATATGATGAGAAATCAAGATCTAAGTATATACCAAGCCTATGGGTGGTAAATAAAAGAGATGTGGTAAATAGTTATAAATATAAATAAACAAGACGTATGGTAAAAAATAAAACCTCTTTTAATATTTACTTCACACTCCTCTTTATATTTACGAACACCCAGAAAATATGTTTTATTTAGGTGAAGCCTAAGGGCCAAATACCCTAATATTAATATTAAAAGATTAATACTATTATTATTATTATTATTATTATTATTCATATTAATATATTATAATATTAATATTATTAAATTTAAGAAATTTGGATCCAGAAGGTTTGTATTTGAGTACACTACATGCATTGACTATCTCAGGTAAACACGTAAACATAAATGTAAATGTAAAAGTAACGTTTAACATTTAATATTTAATATTTAATCTAATTAATTTAATGTCAGCCCCAATGAAAAATCACTTCTCTCCCTAAATATATAAATTTAACACAAATAAAGTGTCGAATTGCATTTGTGAGGAAGCATCTTTGTGAGAGTGCGAAGAGTGACATAATATTTGTGGGAAATGATTTCAGGAGCTGTGCGGAGTGGAAAATAATATTTTTGGGAAAGGATTTCACAGTATGAACTGTGATAGTGCTCCTGCATTTTATTTGTTTTCTACCTTTTTATCTACTTCTACTCCATGGATGCAATCATGTGTAATGAATCATTCTTACCACAAAATTAGAATGATTTAATTTCTGCATTGGGCGAAAGACCACCAAATTAGAATGATTTAATTTTTGTCTTGCCTGAAACCTTGCCTAGCTATGAAACAAAGTGATTTCAAGGATCTATTTCTAAATGTGTAAGAAAATAGCCTAGATTCATCTTAACTCCATCTTAACTATGAATCTATCAAGTACCCAGAATGATCAAATTTTTCTAGGTGCAAACCTTTCCTCAAGTTTTGCACTCAAAAAAGAGGTTTGCACCTCTAGAGATTTGATCCCTTTGGGAACTTGATAGATCCAAAGTTAATATGGAGTTAAGATGAATCTAGGTTGGTTTTAATATATATATATATATATATATATATATATATATATATATATATATATATATATATATATATATATATATATATATATATATATATATATATAGTTAAAAAAAAACATTTTTTTAATTTAATTTATATTCGTAAAATTTTAAAACAAAAATTTGGTTAATTAAGATATGTGTTTTTTGTTAACACACACACACACACACACACACATACACACACATAAATATATCATGAAATGGCATCAAATATCTTTGTAAATGTTTCTTGACTAAGAGTAGTGATTTCCAAATCTAAAGTTGTAGATGGACGCACTAAGGATATTGTTGGACGCACTATGGATATTGTTGGACGTACTATGAATATTGTTGGACGCACTATGAATACAGTTGAACACACAAAAACTGAGAAACATAGTAAAATTCAAGTAAGTGGCCCATCAAGTACATTCAATATTTTTTTTAAATGGAAGAATGCACAAAAATTAAATAAAACAATTTTTTCATGGCATATTCCAAACAGTGAAACCAATGATGGTGTACATATCTATCTGTATTGTGGTATGATTAACTTTGGTGAATCATATGAGTTGATGATAAGAGTACGAGCCATATGTTTGGTGCCGAATATAGACATTGTTTATGTGCTTGCAATATTGGCCAATACACGTGAAAAGGTTAGTTATCGTCTCTCAAAGGTTCAGTATGACACTTATGAAGAATCTACACAATTGTGTGCATAAATCGCAAGCACCATTTCAAATGACATTGGAATTATTATTATTTATATTTATGTGTTATGCATTATTGTAAAGATCATTCAATTTTCTATAAATTATTGATCACTGACATATTGTACTTTTTTTCATAGGATTTTTTTGAGAGTCTTTTAAGCATGTTGTAGGACATTGATTATCTGGATGACTGTGATCAATACTTTCTACACAGAGACAAAAGAAGAAAGAAGAAGGAAGAAAATACAAATAGATTGTGACACTGCAACAGTACAAAGAAGGGATCAACAAAGAACCACTAAGGTGGGTCAATATAGTAAAGCTAAACATGTTTATTTTGAGGATGTGAAGATTAAGTTGAAAAATATGTTAGCATTCGTGAGGAGGAGATTACAAATGTTATTGAAAAGAAGAAAATAAATAAAACACCAAAAAGAAAAATGGCCAAGGATGTCTCTCTTCTAGTTTGTGATGAAGAGCTTGTTTATAAAAAATAAGATATGTTAATTGGTAAGAATAAGAAATGAAATTTTGGTCAACCTATAAAATTCATAAGAAATAGTGAAGAACAAACTGAAATCTCTAAAGGCAACAGAGAAATCATAACATCAGGTTTTGAGTTAGAGGATGGCATTATTAAAACAAAAAAAATGTCATTCGATATGAGTTAAGGAAGAATAAATTAATTAATGGTGGCTAAACATTTGAGCTTAATGTCAGAAAATTCTATACGCCGGATGAAGGACAATCTCAATATCAAATTAGAAAGACACATCACCTATATGTACATAATATGAAAACATTGTTCAGGTTCAATCCATATGCGCATGTGTTGGATTATGTGGTTCTTGTTGATCCAAATCAAGTTCCCAAAAAACATGCATTTGACGGGACACAATTTTTAGAACATAAATATTATGTGATTAGAGGGAACCATTCAGTAGAGGCTAAAAGATAATTGACTAAGGAATATCCCAATAACTCTCTTTTGGAAAGAGTGAAATGCATCATTTACATTTGTTTAACATAAACGGAAGAAAATTTATTTCCATGGTATCATAATGCAGATAATGAGTACAAAATGTCTATGAATTTCATCCAAAGGGTCATATTTATTCATAATGAATTTGTAGAAAAATCTAGTGGGGATAAGACAAAATTAAGTCTAAGCTTTCGGAAGGAATGTTTAATGGAAAAAAGTTATCAAATTGAGGATAAAATCAATTCAAAATGTGGCAAAGTACATTCAAATACATCATATAGGCATGGATAACTTTTTTCAGTTGGAATTTATAACTGGGGAGATATGGGAATTAATTGATAATATTTTTAAGAAGTGGTAGAATATTTCCATAAAAAATCAGAAGGCGAAAAGGTGTAAACCCATAATATGTACCAACAGTAAGACATGTCCTGAAATGAAGCAACTTCCATATGATGTGACTATCACACCTTAGAGAATAATGCAGGGAAGTGAAGGATGAGAAACTAATCAAATCAACATTATTCTATGTGAAGCCATGTGAATTATCAATGGATGCAATGTGCATAGAATTTCAAAAGTAAGTTTGTTGAATTATTTTTACATTTTATTTTATTCTATTTTTTTTAGATATAACATATTGTTGTTGGTATAATTTGTTATACATATCACTATACTAACAATTTTTACTTTATTTATTCATTCATAAGATTTATATAAAAATACAAGAACATATGGTTAAAATGTTGAATGAAGACAATTGGGATGATGTTGTGTGCAACTACTCAGAAACAAGTTCTACAACAATGCTTAAAGATTTTTATCTTGAATTCAATAAGGTATGTTGATTTATACATTCATTTTATTCATATGTAAACTATTATTATTTTATTATTTATACATATATATTTTTTATGTCATTAAAGATGTCGAAGAAAGATGTAAATGGAGTGCCAAATACTTTAAAAAGCTTTATTCAAAAAATTAAGTTGGAAAAGATGATAAAGCAACGTCTTAAGAATGTTGAACTTCATCCTACACTTAATAATTTCATTTGGAATGGGATCGACACTATCCAATATGAAATAATACCAGGTGATTATGAAGACATTGCAAAAGTCATACCTAAAAGGGAATATGCCCTAGTTATTGCAGATATTCCAGATGGTTTCAATTTCCCAGACATTGAATATGATAGTGAACCTTACACTTATCAAGCTTTTAGTAAATTGGTTACGAGCTTTCAAGAAGTCACAACATCACCAGTTTCGAGATTTGTGACATTGCATTCACACACAATTTTCAATGTTATTAACAAGCTTCAAGGGAAAAGAAAACTCAAGGATGCATCTTACATGGTAAGACATTGAAATTGTATGTTTGATTAATGTGAAAAAAATTATTTATGTACGAGTTAATTGAACTTTTACTATTTCATATTAAAATTAGAAGTAAAATCTTGTTTCTTCTGAATATTAGGATATTATAAATTATTGTTAGTTCATCCATGTTGAATGTTGGACAAAATATGATAACTATAAGACTATTCTTCTGAATCGAGTAGATGGGAACAGTGATAGTCAATTATTGGTTCATGATGTTGACGTAATAAAATAACATATGAGGATAAAGATGCAAAAGGAGATATAGCTAACATTTTTCAAAAGGTGAAAACATTGATTAATTAACTTATAGATCTATGTTCAAATTAAGGATATTGGGTTTTGGATTTATTCTTAGGTTTAGGTAAGTTTTATTATTAGATATAATACTTTTGCTATCCATAATGTATATAAATGTCTTTCGGATTAATCACATCATTAGGATTTGGTCAATCTGAAAGACATTTATCTAATTTTATTATATAAAATTGAATTTAATATTTTATTTTTTTAGTTTTTATGTGTTTATACTAATTTTCTTAATTATTTCTTTTGTACTTGATGATTAGGTACAACACTAGCATGTTTCCTACAAAAAGGAAGAAATTGCATTGCCATTTAGAAAGACTCACTACGATGCAAATTTATTCAACAAATAATTAATGCTCTTCAATTTGTTCCAGATGCAATGCAAGAAATTGGTTTCAGGAAAGGGGATTTTAATGAATCATGTGTGGCAAAAAAGGAAGAGGAACCTCAACCACCGTTATATGGAATGATTGGAAAAGGAAACTTTGGAATATTTGCACACATCAAAGATCTATTAGAAGAGGAAAATGACCAAAATGAAGGAAAAAATGTTGTGGAAGAAGACATTAATGATGGTCTAGAAGATGTTGAACATGGATTAGTTGATATTATTGATTAACTTTAAGTTATGCTTGCAAATAAAGCTCAATTTTGGGGTTTATTCATCAATTTTACCTGTAATGTTTAGACTTTGAGATATTATGAGAAAATTCGTTATTTTTTGCAAAAACATTGTGATTACTATTAATTTTTTACATAAAATTCATAAAAAATGCTATTTTTTTATTTTTTTTTGTTAATATTTTCCCATTAAAATCGTTTATTTAACATGCTATTTTTAACAAATAGTCTCAAAATGTGTATTTTTTCATTGTATTTATATTGAAAATGTGTATTTTTGTGTCATATGTTTAAAAATATTGGTTTTCTAGCAACAATTATTTGATGTGAACTCAAATATTAATTAACAATACATAAAGATATAGAAAACCCAAACTTTAAAATATTGACCCTTTTTTTATTTTTTTAACTATGCAAAAAAATGAAGATTTCATTACAAATTTTTTTTTTAAAACAAGTACATAAATACACTTAAAAATAAACATCTCAAGGAAGAAGAAGACATTATAAAATGTAAAGTGTCAAAATAAACCCTCTAAAAAAGGGGGGGTTGATTATGCATCACCAACTTTCAAAATCGACATGAAAATCAAGACATTTAAAAAATATATATTCATAAGAAAATTTAAAGTTCCAAAAATATGCTCCAAAAAAAAGGGTGATTTTGCATCACCACTTTTCAAAATTGAGTGTTTTTTTTCTAACTCAAAAAAATGGGTAAACTAATTTTCTCGTTTGATCGGTAACTATGTTCAAAATGTGTTGCTAGGATTTGGGGGACATTTTTCTAAGGTATAATGGAATTCCCAAATATTTTAACTCCTACCAATCTCTAATGAATTTATATCCTAGAACATCTCCAATTTTCCCCTGCTTATGATGTATTCCATATGAAGATCTAACTTTTGAAAACATTTGTTATCCCCTTAGAGGTAGAGAGAAACCTATCCAATGCCATTTTAAATATCTTTTCAATCAACAAAGAGGCTCCCCCAACATAATAGTATCGTCCACAAATTGACCATGGTTAATATTCCTTATTCCAGCTATGAATCTGATTCTTGGAAAATTTATTTTATTCCCACTACCCAAAATCCAACAGAGATGATCATTGATTAATGTGGAGGTCGAGGAAACCAACCAGATCGGAGATCCTCAGCTCACTACCATGTCCATAGAGCGATTATATTTTTCTTGCAAGACTTTCACCACCACAATTCAAGCTGAGTTTTGAGCTTCTAGTGTAGATTTTCCCCCATCACAATATTAACCAAAGAGGAATCCCTAATAGCTAATCCACCATGTATCTTTGGAGCTTGGATAGTCAGAAAATTCACTAAATGAAATTTTTTGGTCTTTGATTTGCCCCCTGCCCACAAAAATTTTCTTAGATAGACTCCCATTTGGTGAAAAACATATTTGGGCACTCGAAGGGTAGAGAATTGATATATGGATATATCTAAAAGGATTGTTTTTCTAGGATCATTGTCCCTACAACATTAAGCCAACGAGCACCCAATCTCTCCAAATTAGTTTTAATCTTATCCAAGATGTGATGCCAACATTTGGGGCATGTTTTTCGAAGGTATATTATAATGCCCAGATAATTGAACTCATTCCAATCTTCAACGACTTTATATCCCAAAAGATCTCCAATTTTCCTCTACTTATGAGAAAATGTATTCCATGTGAAGATATGACTTTTGACAACATTCCTTAACCCCCCAGAACTAGAGAGGAATTTTTCCAATACCATTTTAAATATCTTTGCAATAAACAGGGAGGCTCCCCCCAGAATAATAGTATCGTCCACAAATTGACCATGGTTAATATTCCTTATTCCAACAGTGAATCTGATTCCCAGAAGATTGGTAGCCACTCTTTTAAATTCAAGGTGTTGGCTTGATGTACCTTACATAATAATATATAAGAAAGGAGATAATGGGAAACATTGCCTCAGCCCCCAAAATTCTTTGAAAAGAAATTCCACTTACTCACTAACTAGAGGAGAAATCCGGGTACAGTCAATACACAACGTCGTCGACTGAATAAATTTTGCATCAAAACCCATATTTTTCATTACCTTAAATATAAACCCATGAATTACTCAGTTAAATGTGTTAGCCATGGCCAGTTTTATAATCATATCTTGGTCACCTCTCCTCCATCTAGAGTCCATTGCTTCATATTGTTTGATTATATTGTCAAAAAATTTCCTAACAATAACAAAACCCCCTTGATCAACTGAACTAAGATGAGGGAGGATTCTCTTAAGGCGAGAAGCTAGAATCTTCAAAATAATTTTTTAAGAAAAATTTCATGGGGAGATAGGGAAAATTTGGGAGAAAGAAGAAGGTTTTGTCTCCTTTGTAATGAGGGTCATGAAGGACGAGTTAATGCCTCCACCAATGTAGAGTCATTTAGAGAATATGAAATCATTATGTATAAGTCCTTGTTGATCACCTTCGAATTCTTTTGGTAAAAATTTGAAGTAAATCCATCAGGGCCCGGAGTCTTGTCCAAGTCGAAGGACACCATCATGTTATTGATTTCATCGATAGAGGACACAACTGTAAGCTAGGAATTCATATCTTCAGATATTAAATTGGAGTCATGCTCCAATAATTAGTCTTCATCACCAAGATCTCTGGGGTCATTCTCTTGGTACAAATTACTATAATGAGCAGTGACAACTTCCTTTATTGCTTGGAATTCGATGACCCTCTTCCCTTGAATTTGGATTTCAGAGATATTATTCTTACTCTCCTGGCATTTTTCTTGTTTATGAAAAAATTTGGTGTTCTAGTCTCCTGCCTGGAGCCAAACACTGTGAGATTTGAGACACCAATATTCCCCTTCTTTTTTCAATAGCAAGTGATAGGTCTTAAAGGTTTCTATTTCTTTCTGCACAATACCCCTTCTAACTATTTTTTATTCCAACCCTTCTTGAATAGAGGCCACTTGTTGCTCCAGTTCCAATATTGAATGTTAGTGTTTAGTCTTCCCTTTCTTTAGCCATTGCTTAATACAATTCTTTAGCCACTTAATATTTTTTCCCCATATTACAATTGGGATCCCTTCCACTCATTCAAGCCAAGATGACTCAACAAGGTCGCTAAAACTAGAGGAAATACTCCAAAGAGGGGATAAACAGAATGGGATGGGGCCATAGTTCAAAGGAGGCTATATTATTAGTCGAATGGGGTGATTATTAGAACTATTAAATGGAATAATCGGGGAATGAAGGGAGAGGTTCTATGGACAGCGTTGGAAATCCGTTAACTCGTGGGGTCTCCCCAAAATATAGTCGGTTTAAATTGTGCTTAGGATGTGCCTTGGCTGAAATTATTAACATAAGAGGTTATAAAACACTCTTTGAAATAATAAAGGAAGCTAACACTATGTCGCATACATTGTAATGTATATAATTTACTTTCACGGCAAGGAGAAAGAGATTGAACCTCTAGAAGAAAAGGAATAGTACTATCCTAAAAGAGCCACACAAGAGCACAAGTGGATCATTAGTTAACCTACAAAGTATTTCATAATACAACCACGATCATAAAACCAAATGCAACACACATTCAACAAGATAAGTAACAAATCCACCGAAATAGTTCAATTTCTTTAGTACATATAAATGAAACATATACCAAAAATGTCTAAAGAATAGTCCTACAATGTTTACAATACAAGAATGAAAATTTGTTGCTTCATAGAGCTTCATATATTAAGTGGAAGTTCCAAGATATAGAAGTACAATGTTGTCACACTAGCCCCAATAGTGGAAGATTATGTCACCACTTTCTCCTCCAATGAAATATCTCTCCAATGCGAAGCTACAGAATCCAAGGTGAAAGTTAAAGTCCTAAAATTCTTTCTGCTTGAGTTATGAGGGTGTATTTATAACAAATGAGGTGACTCTTCACCTCCCATGTGACTCTTGACCTTCGTCATGAATCTTGAGCTTCTACAATGAATTTTTTAATTCTTACATGACCTTGAGCTTCTATGACTTTGGAACTCAATAGTGACTCTTCATATTCCATGTGGGACCCTTGGTCTTACACATATTTTACATTTTCTCATTTTGAAAAATTACACAATCACATTCCTTAAATGATGTGGTAGGACACTTTGACACATGTGACCCTTAAGATGACTATTGATAGTGATGACATGAAAATTCATGATGATGTGGAATTATTGTTGGGCCATTGAAATGGTATAGTTATTCTCCTTATTTCTTTAATAATCATTATGCTTTTAATAAATTTACCCTTGATTTGCAATGATTTAAGAGAAAAATGATAATGAAAGCGAGTCAAAGATAACTTAGTTAATTTGAGCTTTTTAGATATCAAAAAGGTTATAATTTGAGTAATTTTTTATGCAAATCAATCCAACTAAAAGATTGTTGTTCCCTCGAGATATTGGAGCAATATATTGTATTAGTAGATGTCGTATTTGTGGCAGGTTACAAATCGACGCCTGAGCATGGTCAGAGAGTGAAGTCAAAGAAAACTGATCATTTCTATTCGAGGGCCTTATGGTTAAAAGATAAATCTAAGTTTGAACCTTCATGAGGTTATTTTGTAAAACACTTTTAAGTTAATGAATTTGTGCAAGATATTACCTTAATCCCTTCGTATTGAGTTTATTTGAGGAATTAATTCTGGGGAACATGGGCCCAGTCACCAGAGGTTATACAGTCCATTATGTATCATTATTAGTTGGTTATTTTTCTACATTCGCATTAATTGTGTTAATATTTACTAGCCTTCTTTTTTGGTAGATAATCAATTGAATTTTGTATCTTGTAATTTTGTTATGCATCTCCTAAAATCACTGATAGGATTTTGTTGCAATTGTAAGGTGTGAGTTTGTGAATTCCATAAGTTATGTTTGAGAAGTAAATCTTTCAAGATTTTGTATGATTTACTAGTCTTCCTTATGCGTAGGATTTTCTGAAAGATAGATAAAATGGTTTGTGAATTAGAATAGTATTTTTCCATAGAACTGTAATTCTAGGAGTAATTATTTGTTGTTATCATTTATCTCTGCAATGATTGAATTAGGATGATAATCCAAGTAACTTTTTTGTAGTAGTTACTTTACACTCTTTCATAATCTAAAGACTCTACTCTTGCATAGATTGTGTCGATAACTGTGAAACAAAATACAAATCCCAAGTTGTTAAGATTAATGAAGGTAGGATTAAGTTGATTTTTATGAGTCATCTTAGTGCCCAAAATTTTGGCAACGTTGCCGAGGAGGTTGTCAAATTATAGGTTGTATCTCTGGGAGGTCGAGTATTGATACGGAAGGTAAGAACCTACACATGTGACAAGTAAAAATCTTGTGCTTAGCACCTGCTTTCGGTTGATACAATTGGGTTATGTAAGAGTGTATGACTAAGGAAAGGAATAGGAACAAAGTAGTAATAGAACAAAAACCAGTATCAAAAACCACAAAAACTCAGGGACCGATGAGCCTTGGGAGAACTACCATCATCAATTAAATTATTCATAAATTTGAATGTCACACATCAGTAGGACCCCGAATAGTATCTGGGAAGGCCTCTATCATAATCCCTCAAGCCGTAGAATCAAAAAATGTAGCTCATGTTGAGATTCACAACAAAACTGAAGGATCTAAGAAAAGCTTCAAAAGCACATTTATTCAACACTCCAGTACTTCACAAGAGGGAAATTATTTTAATTTGAAAGAAGGAGAAGGAGAAACCTATGGAGCATATCCATGATCCTCAAGATCTGGATCTCATGTGATCTTGACAGAAGAGAAAATTCTTGAGATCCCAGATCTAGGAAATGTAGTAAAACCCCCTCAAGATCCAAGTTGTATCCATAACTTCCTTGCTAAAATATACCTCTTGATCAAGCCCTGAAAATTACTGGCAGATTTTTTATCAGATGGAAACCCAAGGGCAACAAAATCAAACATCGACATTGGAATGTCCTATTTTCGATCAGTGGCTAATGCCATAATGAAGGCTATCCCTTTACGGAATATCCCAACCTTTCATGGGATGACCTCAGAGGATCCAGATGCCTTTTTATTTGAGTTTTATGTTTTGTGCAAAGGGTATGATTATACCATTGATCCAAAAAAATTAAAATAGTTCCCTTCTACTTTGAAGGGAGCAACATTACGATGGTTCTGTTAGCCATCAGTAAATTTTGTCACATAAAATGATGGCTAAAATAGGTCTTGAGCCTTCATGAGATTATTTTCATAGAAAATTTCTCATTCTTGAAGCCTTCTAGTGCTCTCTCACTTAAGAGTAATCTTCACTACTGTTTCATTCAAAAAATCCACCAAGTAACCCTGTTGATATCAAAAGGGACTATTTTTTAGGCCATTTTCCATCATTTCCTAAGCCTGTTTCACTCATTTTCCCCTTTATATACCCTCCATTTTCCTCTATAAAATCTCTCCTTTCCTCTCATTTGTCCTCTATTCCCTTTGAAAAAATCCATTTTTTACCTTCCATTTCATCAAAAATCCCTTTTTAACGAGGAAAACCCCTTTTTCTGGTTTAAAAAACCCCTATTTTACATATCGGAACACTAAAAAACCCAAAAAACCCACTTAAGCCTTGTTCCACTCTTTTATATTAAAAAACAGGCTTTCAAGCCCCTTGGATTAAGCCCCTTCGTTGTTTCCGCCATAAAACCTAGCGCCCACGACCAAGAAATAGCTCACATCACCATCGCGCATCGGTGTTCCCTTTTCTTCTTCCCCTTTACCTTTTTTATGCCAATTGGTCGATGCTCTGATGCGATCTCCACCGTCAATCGGGTTTGGTCTGACTTCCAGCTCCTAACACTCCGTGCCCATTCCTATCCCTTGTTACCTTAGCTCTCGGTCCCCTACTCCTCCACCGGACCCTTTCCTTCCCCATTCTCTAAGCCCCCATCAGCATCGAAAAATTGCGTTGTTTTTCTTCATTTTCCTTCACCTTTTTATGCCAATAATTCAACCTCTGATTTCATCACAACTATTCGATTGAGAATAATCCAATGGGTGAGGTTTTTTTCGAGGGCATCCCCAAGCTTTTCGCCTGTACTCCCCAGTGCCACTGTAGTTGACCCTTTTGACTATGGAGATTTCAGATCTAACGGCCGAGGTTTTTTGCAGGGGCACACCCCAAGAATTTTCTTCCATACCCTCAGTCCCCCCGCAAATGCGATCCCCACCGTAGATCTATAAAGATCAATGGCTACATGCTCACCCTGCCTTCTCCTCTTCCCTCCAACCGCTTTTCCCCTTTTTCTTCATACTTCGCTCACGGTTCTTTTCTCCCATAAAACCTTCCCTTTTTTCCTTTAAGCCACATTCCTTTATTCCTTTTCTTTTGCACTATGCATTCCCCTTAAGCAATATTAACTATAGATCTCATCGATCTGACGATCATTTCTCTCCCCTCTCATCCTTCGATCACCTAACCATCCTTCCTCGTTCATTGGCGCAAACAAATCTCAACCGTAGATCAAAGGCCTCAAGCCTTGATCTAATTATTTTTATGCTCCCGCCTTCTGTCCCATCTACCAACCATACTCCCGCTACGCAACAAAATACATGATGTCACATCGGTCCCACCGCCTCTTCCCACTGAACAACTTCAACTTATCGTGCTCGTCCACCGTTGTCGATCTGCATCCCCGCAGATTGGACGGTTGACGCATTTCGATCACCAAACCCCTCCATTGCACAAATTGAACATGAAATTAGTGGTTTTCAGAGGACACGTGTCGCATGATAAACAATATTGCATTCATGTCATGATAAACCACTTACCGCTTGGATGCTGCGCGAAAACCGCTAATGGTTTTCACAAAACCACTTTTTTATTCTGCGCCAAAAATACAATTTTTGACCATTTTCTTCGTATTTTTGCCTCCCTCCATGCATTTATCCTTCTGCCTCACTGCTCCTTCTACCTCCTTTAAGCCTCTGCTAGCAGTTTAGCCCCAAAATCCGCAGGTTTTACATAACAATTGTGTGTTTGTTTGCAGGTTTTAAAAAGCAGATTATTCAATAAAAATAGTCTTATAGCCAAGAAAACAGTGGCACGGGGCTGAAGATCACCATCTTTTAAGCCTAATAAATGCAGAAAAGAAGCTTTTGGGGGTGTAAAATCTGGGTTTAAATCAATGCTTTATGAGCATTGGTCATATAATCAAACCCTCCCGTATCGATGAAAACCACCTGTCCACAGCAAAAGGGGAAAGACAGTGAAGCTTAAAGTTAAAGGTTAAAGTCAAAATACCAAAGATTAAAAGACTTAACCAATTATTTAAAAAGGATAAAATAGTCAGCAGAAAAGTTTTAAAGCCCGAAGATGATTATAAAGGCCCAAAAGCAAGATCAAGGCCTAAAATTAGTGTTTAAAGTGACAAATTATGATAGATCAGCATAAAGAAGACTTCAAATTCCAAATCATCGAAGCAGTTATTCCTCCAGAGATCAAAATTCCACCTACAAGTTCATTTTCCTCAAAAGAATACAAATTGAATGCACAGTCAGAGATATTTTCCAAAGACAGCTTAGAAAGTAATTACAAGCCTACCAAAAGCCTCTAAAGTCAACAAAAGTGACTGAATTTGATGAAAGTTAATGTAAAATTTATTAAAACAGAGTTAAACATCTGAAATCTTCTCCATAAGGCCTCCCAAAGGCCGAGAAACATTTACTCTGTATTAATTGAATATTTGGACCTTCTTTCCACTCCACCTCCTCAATTTACCTATAAATACCGTAGGAGGAGTTCATTGTTTTTGTTGGTTGAATACTCATTGAATGTAAATAGCTATTGAGGCATGCTGAAGCTCTGTTTTTTAATTGAATAAAGTTAGGCTAAGAAGAGAATTTTGAAGTTGTAAAAGACCCAATGGAATTGAAGATTGTAACTGGTTTGAACATCAAATATACAAGTTGATTTATGGGATCCTGGTCTATGTCAATGGTGATGTTTTTCTTACTATAATTGTCATTTTCTCATGTTTTCCATACTTTCCATTTTCTCTGATAAAGAACAACAAATATAGATTAGGATTTACTTTTAAAGTACCCTAAATCCCACTGATAAGCTTTATCTTTATGTTTTCTTCTAAATGTGTGTTTGGGAATGATTTAAATAGAGTACAACCAGTCAAGGAATGTTGGTGAGCCCATGTCTTGTTGAGTAAAACTTGAGATATTGTTTTTGAATGATATTTTCATTGCATGCTAAGTAAAGTAAAACTAGGGAAGTCTATGGTTAGCCTTGTCCTCTAGTGTTTTCTCCAACAACTGTTTTGAAAGTTTCCCTTAAGAGTATGTCAAAAGAAGGATAGGTTAAAAGTCCTTACCTGATCTTAGGCTGCTTTTTATGTTTATCTTGAATGTTTTCCTTAAGAATATGCTGAAATCAGGGTAGATTAAAAGTTCTTACTTGATCTTAGGCTATTCTTTGTTGATTTTAAATGTTTTCCTTTGAGAGTATGTCAAAAGCAGGCTAGGTTAAAAGTCCTTACTTGATCTTAGACTATTCTTTGTTTTCTCATATGTTCGCTTCTTTCACCACACTTCTTAATGTTCCACACCATAAATCAACTTAAATAGATCCTTTGACATAGATGACCTTCCCCATGGACCATTCTTGAAACTTGTTGTGCAATTAAATCCTTTTGTGACTCCATAGCCCAATGGATTGATATTGTTTCTTACCTATCCTATCAGCTAAACCATTTTCAACCTACTCACACCTTTACCCTTCAGAAGACTTCCTTCATTTTGATGATATCCATCCCAACCAAAAAAAAAAAAACCCTTGTACTTCATAACTAGCCTAATATCATATCATAAACCTTAAATATATTATCTTTTGAAAGCACTCATATAGAGAGATCCCTCTTTGAATCTAGGAGGGCTAGATCCTAGGATTCCAAAGTGGTTTTGATGTAGGCTCTGCAGCGTTTGTTCTTGCCAATCTTGCAAACTACGGAGGCCTAACATACTGGGGACAAACATTATTGAGTAATAGATAACTTCACAACTCAACGAACCCCTATTCCTAAATGAATCAAGTGTCACCAAGTCTGGTTATTATTGATTGTTGATGGTGAACAACAACCAAACCTTAAAAACAAGTAAAAATCCTTCACCTGGCGACTCCACAACTCCGAAAAGACCAAATGACTCCACTGGTAGAAGACTCTGGACTGGTTGAAACGATTCAGTGACCCTTTTTGATTTACAAACATGGATCCAAGGATTCAAAGGAGATATGCTCCAATGAACAGAGATCATATCCCTGGATTCCCACACAAAATGCCTCAAATAGATTGGATGAAAAAACTTCCGGTTTTTCAAGGTGAAAATTTTGATGACCCATTATTACACCTCATCAAATTTCATATACATGTATGGAAGATAAAGACTGAATGGCATGAGGACTTCCTTATGAAAATTTGCATGTTTACATTAGAAGGAAAAGTAAGGGAATGGTATGAATGGTTGAGGACTGGTTGTTTGTTTTCTCTAAGAGACCTCCACATGGTATTTTATGATCAATATAAGGAAAAGTCCCCATATCTATCATTGGATGGAATTTGTTGCAATCAATCTGAAAGCTTCATAGAATACCTTGCAGGCATTTATGAAGATTTAGGAAATTGCAACCTGAGGATCTCTTAGCAGCCATCCATAAATTTTATACCCAAGACAACTATCACAAGAACCTAGATGAATAAGTTGAGGAAGAAATCAATCAAGGAATAAAGGAAATTCCTTAAGATATCCCTGCCAGCATAAATAATGATTCATCATCCTTTCTAGGTGAGGCTAATTTAAATACTGATGATCTAGAGCAGCCCATGTTTTTTCCAAATCAAGAACAAACTCAACCACTACAATACCTAGACAAAGAGCAAGACATGTATGATGATCAAGACTTTATAGAAGATGATGAAGAAGGTTGTCAAGAAATTCCTGATTGCCTACCTATAACTTGGGTTTTACTGTTAAGAGATCTTTGTGAACAAAATGCAAATACTAGTAGTGAGCAGTGCTTTGAGGAAAAAATAACCCACTTAGAAAACACAGAACCTGAAGTAGAATAAAAATAAACACATATAGGGACCCTCCCTCTATGTTATAACTCATTTCAGATTTTAAGAGGAGAGTGGTCTCCTGACAATGTAGAAGAAACAACTCATGAACCTTGTATTCAAACTGAGTGTCATAATTATCATAAGGAGTTGTTTGAAACAGAAGAAGATCAGGAAACGGTAGAAAATCCTCAATATTTTCCTGAAAGCACAAGTAAATATCCCCTAGAAGAGGCTCAAGAAGACATCCAACCTCAAAACCAGTTAACACAAGACAAAGAGGACTGTTGTACTTTTGTCCATGCTGAAAAAGAAATCCCTCCTTTGACAGAAGAAGAAATTGATCAAATAGTAAACAAGTAGCTAGCCTCCAAACCTTCATTTGAACAAAATAATCATCAACATAGTGCCTATCCCATAGAACAACACAATGGCACTCAAGACAAAGAGGATAGTAGTGAAATTAATGTTAAATCTAAAACTAGTCCTCTGTGGAATATGAGTTTTGATTAATCATGTAGTAAAACTAGTGCAGGTGCAGGAATATGGCTTTACAATCCAAAAACCATTCATGTTGAAGGCCATTCATATAAATTGAATTTTCAATGCACAAGTAACATAGTAGAGTTTGAGGCACTCCTTTTAGGGCTACACTTATTGAAAAAATTAAGAGCCCAGAGGATAACAGTTCATGGGAATGCAGAGTTGGTAATTAGGCAAGTGAATGGGGAATACATTGTTAAAAATCCAAAAGTTAGAGCCTATAAGGATGATGTTATCGACCTGTTAAAATCATTTGAAGAGTTCCAACTTACCCTTGTTCCTAAAAGCCAAATTAGTCTTTCTAATATGTTAGCCCTTGTTGATAGTACATGTCTAAGACCTTGTGAAAACAAACAGTACATAATTCAAGAAAAATTCAGACCAACTATCCCAAACAATGAAAAGTATTGGAAATTCTTTGGGGAAGAAAAAAAAAATAGAAGACTGTCCTACTGAGGATATATCATCTTTTCAAGAGAAACCTTCTCCCATTGCTGATATCAATCTGTCATCCGAAGAACCTGAATCTACATCAAAAGCAAGCATAGAGTTAGATAAAGAATAAATTTCACTACTTGTTGATTTGCAGTTGAAGGATGATGATTATTCCAAGGAACATATCGAAGATGCAGTCCTCAAAGCTGATGTCTTAGAATCAGACGCTCTACCAATCATGGAGGACCAAAAAGAAGAGAGTTCTAATCTTTTCTTTGTTGCTCCTATAAAAGAATGTGTGGAGGTCCCAATTGGATCAAATTCTCAAGCATGGATCCTTTGAAAAAGCCAAATACATAAAACATTGTCGCCTTCTGTGATAGCCTTAGTTTTGAAGATTAATATTCAATATGTACTATGGTTACCTCTGACAAGCAGCCATATTTTCTATTCCTTTTTGTCACTGCTAAACTGGTTACATTGGCACTATTGTATCATATAAAACATGTAAATATTTCAGAGTTAGATTAGGGTAGATAGGAATGTCAATAAAGCTTAGCCTATGAGAATTTAGTTAGTTTCTTATTTTTTCTTTGAAAAAGAAAAATTGAAAGAAAAATTCAAAAACAATAGAAAAAGAGAAAAGAGGGCAGATGTAAAAGAAGAAAGGTACAGCCCCATACCAAAAAAGAAAACAAAACCTGAAAGTGTGCAAGCTTAAACGCCACTACCAAAAAGAGAGCACTACTATTTAGTCATATAGCCTAATCATGACTAGATAGATTTCAATTTAGTGCTGATAGGTTAGTGAATCATATTTTCCAAATTGTTTTATCTTGGCTTGTTAGTAGATCAGATTAGGATAGAAAGAAGTGGCTCTAATCAGATCAAAACCTGAGCCAAAGGGAAGAAAAGAACTGGTTCTAACATGCTGAAAATTTGAACCAAGTAAAGAAGAAGACAGCTCTAAAAAGATCAAAACCAGAGCTGAAAGAAAGAAACAAGGATGCTTGAAATTTTTCAGATCTTAAGCCTTCACAGTTTTGGTTTAAATTTCTGTAAAATCGAGTCTATGTGTAGCTTGTTTTTATGCCATAGTATTATAGCAAATCAGACAGCTTAATCATGGTTTGGTTGTGTTTTAAATTTTATGTTTTAGAATATAGAGAATAAAATCTATCAAACATTTTAATCTTGGCAGATAGTAGCTTAGGTAGAGAATTTATGAGTTCAACTGTTTAATCTGAACTCATGGAAGAAATAAGGGTAGATTTAGATTAGTTTCCTGCTTTCAATAAAAGAATAAAATGTTGATGTCAAAAGGTTTGCAAGTCCAAGTGCACCTTATGAAGAAAAAATGTTAGGAAAAGTAAGCTGTGTAGGTAGAATGTTTGGGAGAAATTTGTTTGCTGATACAAGGTATTGATCATCTTTTTAAGCAGCGTGATCAAGGAAGAAAAGGTTTTCAATGGATAAGGCATAATTCTACATTCCAGAGATAAAAATTCTGAAGTTCTTGACACCTCCAAGGAGCTGCCATCCCCAAGTGGAGCCACTTTTAGCCATCAGTAAATTTTTTCACAGCAAATGATGGCTAAAACAGGTCTTGAGCCTTCAAGAGATTATTTTCACAGAAAATTTCTCATTCTTGAAGCCTTCTGGTGCTCTCTGACTTAAGAGTAATCTTCACTGCTATTTCATTCAAAAAATCCACCAAGTAACCTTGCTGATATCAAAAGAGATTATTTTTTAGGCCATTTTCCATCATTTCCTAAGCCTGTTTCACTCATTTTTCCCTTTATATACCCTCAATTTTGCTATGTAAAATCTCTCCTTTCCTCTCATTTTTCCTCTATTCCCTTTGAAAAAATCCATTTTTTACCTTCCATTTCATCAAAAATCCCTTTTTAACCAGGAAAACCACTTTTTCTGGTTTAAAAAACCCCTATTTTACCTATCAGAACACTAAAAAACCCAAAAAACCCACTTAAGCCTTGTTCCTCTCTTTTATATTAAAAAAAATGCTTTCAAGCCCCTTGGCTTAAGCCCCTTCCTTGTTTCTGACATAAAACCTGGCGCCCATGACTAGGCGATAGCCCCCATCGCCATCGTGCATCGGCGTTCCCTTTTCTTCTTCCCCTTTACCTTTTTTATGCTGATTGGCTGATGCTCCGATGTGATCTCGATCGTCAATTGGGTTTGATCTGACGGCCAGCTCCTAACATTCCACGCCCATTCCTATCCCTTGTTACCTTAGCTCTCGGTCCCCCTACTCCTCCACCAGACCCTTTCCTTCCTTGTTCTCTAAGCCCCCATTGGCATCGGCAAATTGCATTGTTTTTCTTCATTTTCCTTCACCTTTTTATGATGATGATTCAACCTTCGATTTCGTCACAACCGTTCGATTGACCATAATCCAACAGCCGAGGTTTTTTGCGAGGGCACCCCCCAAGATTTTCGCCCGTACTCCCTAGTGCCCCCGTAGTTGACCCTTTTGACTATGGAGATTTCAGATCTAATGGCAGAGGTTTTTTGCGGGGGCACACCCCAAGAATTTTCTTTTGTACCCTCAGTCCCCCCGCAAATGTGATCCCCACCGTAGATCTATAAAGATCAACAGTTGCACGCTCACCTTGCCTTCTCCTCTTCCCTCCAGCCCTTTTTCCCCTTTTTCTTCATACTCTGCTCACGGTTCTTTTCTCCCATAAAACCTTCCCTTTTTTCCTTTAAGCCGCATTCCTTTATTCCTTTTTCTTCTGCGCTATGCATTCCTCTTAAGCGATCTTCACCGTCGATCTCATCGATATGACGATCATCGCTCTCCCCTCCCATCCTTCGATCACCTAACCATCCTTCCTCGTTCATCAGCACAAACAAATCTCAACCATAGATCAAAGGCCTCAAGCTTTGATCTAACGATTTTTATGCTCCCGCCTTCCATCCCATCTACCAACCATACTCTCACTACGCGACAAAATACGTGATGTCACATCAGTCCTACCGCCTCTTCCCACCGAAAAACTTCAACTTATCGCGCTCATCCACCACCGTCAATCTGCATCCCTGCAGATCGGGTGACTGAGGCATTTCGATCACCAAACCCCTCCATAGCGAAAATTGAACACGAAATTAGTGGTTTTTAGAGGACACATGTAGCGCGATAAACGATATCGCGTTCTTTTCATGATAAACCTCTTACCGCTTGGATGCTGCGCGAAAATCGTCGATGGTTTTCGCAAAACCACTTTTCTATTTCGCCGCTGAAATACAATTTTTGACCCATTTTCTTCATATTTCTGCCTTGCTCCATGCATTTCTCCTTCTGCCTCACTGCTCCTTCTGCCTCCTTTAAGCCTCTGCTAGCAGTTTAGCCCCAAAATTCGCAGGTTTTACATAACAATTGTGTGTTTTTTTGCAGGTTTTAAAAGGCAGATTATTCAATAAAAACAGTCTTATAGCCAAGAAAATAGTGGCACAGGGTCGAAGATCACCATCTTTGAAGCCTAATCATTGTATAAAATAAGATTTTGGGGGTGTAAAATTTGGGTTGAAATCAATGCTTTATGAGCATTGGTCATATAATCAAACCCTCCCTTATCGATGAAAACCACCTGTCCACAATAAAAGGGAAAAGACACTGAAGCTTAAAGTTAAAGGTTAAAGTCAAAAGACCGGAGATTAAAAGACTTAACCAATGATTTGAAAAGGATAAAACAGTCAGCAGAAATGTTTAAAGCCCGAAGATGATTATAAATGCCCAAAAGCAAGATCAAGGCCTAAAATCAGTGTTTAAAGTGACAAATTATGACAGATCAGCATAAAGAAGACTTCAAATGCCAAATCATCGAAGCAGTTGTTCCTCCAGAGATCAAAATGCCACCTACAAGTTCATTTTCCTCAAAAGAATACAAATTGAATGCACATTCAGAGATATTTTCCAAATACATCTCAGAAAGTAATTACAAGCCTACCAAAAGCCTCTAAAGTCAACAAAACTGACGAAGTTGATGAAAGTCAATGTAAAATTTATTAAAACAGAGTTAAACATTTGAAATATTCTCCATAAGGCCTCCCAAAGGCCGAGAAATATTTACTCTGTATTAATTGAATAGTTGGACCTTCTTTCCACTCCACCTCCTCAATTTACCTATAAATACCATAGGAGGAGTTCATTGTTTTTGTTGGTTGAATACTCATTGAATGTAAATAGCTATTGAGGCATGCTGAAGCTCTCTTTTGTAATTGAAGAAAGTTAGGCTGAGAAGAGAAGTTTGAATTTGTAAAAGACCCAATGGACTTGAATATTGTAACTGGTTTGAACATCAAATATACAAGTTGATTTATGGGATCCTGGTCTATGTCAATGGTGATGTTTTTCTTACTGAAATTTTCATTCTCTCATGTTTTCCATACTATCCATTTTCTCTGATAAAGAATAGAAAATATAGATTAGGATTTACTTTTAAAGTATCCTAAATCTCACTGATAAGCTTTATCTTTATGTTTTCTTCTAAATGTGTGTTTGGGAATGATTTCAATAGAGTGTAACCAGTCAAGGAATGTTGGTGAGCCCATGTCTTGCTGAGTAAAACTTGAGATATTTTTTTTGAATGATATTTTCATTGCATGCTAAGTAAAGTTAAAACTAGGGAAGTCTATGGTTAGCCCTATCCTCTAGTGTTTTCTCCAACAGTTGTTTTGAAAGTTTCCCTTAAGAGTATGTCAAAAGCAGGATAGGTTAAAAGTCCTTACCTGATCTTAGGCTACTTTTTATGTTTATCTTGAATGTTTTCCTTAAGAATATGCTGAAAGCAGGGTAGATTAAAATTTCTTACTTGATCTTAGGCTATTCTTTGTTGATTTTAAATGTTTTCCTTTGAGAGTATGTCAAAAGCAGGCTAGGTTAAAATTCCTCACTTGATCTTAGACTATTCTTGGTTTTCTCATATGTTTTCTTCTTTCACCACACTTCTTAATGTTCCACACCATAAATCAACTTAAAGAGATCCTTTGACATAGATGACTTGCTCCATGGACCATTCTTGAAACTTGTTGTGCAATTAAATCCTTTTGTGACTCCATAGCCCAATGGATGGATATTTTTTCTTACCTATCCTATCAGCTGAACCATTTTAAACCTACTCACACCTTTACCCTTCAGAGGAATTCCTTAATTTTGATGATATCCATCCCAACCAAAACAAACAAAACCCTTGTACTTCATAACTAGCCTAATATCATATCATAAACCTTAAAGATGTTATCTTTTGAAAGCACTCATATAGAGAGATCCTTCTCTGAATCCAAGAGGGCTATATCCTAGGATTCCAAAGTGGTTTTGATGTAGGCTCTGTAGTGTTTTTTCTTGCCAATCTTGCAAACTACGGAGGCCTAACAAGTTCATGGGCTTAGGAGGAGGCACTATCGATTCTTGGGATGCAACGAAAAGTTGTTTTCTTACTAAATATCAAGATTACTATCGATCCAGGGATCTAAAGGATGAAAATTTTAAAATGACTAAAAAATACAATTAAACTTTAGAATAATATATTGAGAAATTTCAATACAACTTGCAAATATTTCCTTATATTACCTTACCAAAAGAAGTATTGAAAGTTTCTTTAATAAAAGGCACGAAAGAGGAGTCGATAGAAACATTGAATTTAATGGGACAAGGTGATATCTATCAAGAATAATATGATAATATTGTTAAGTTGTGTATCAATTGTTCATGTGGAAGTACACGAGCCAGATCTGGAATACGAGATCCTCTCACTCGAATCAGGAAGACCAAGGGTGTTGGTGTAACGCGAATAGAAATTGGTGATCTTCTAGAAGATTTAAAACTAACATTTTGGGCACACTGACTACGAAGTTAGATGTTTTGTAGGCTAAACATAAGCAAGTCAAGGAATATCGAACATTCGCCATATTCTATTCATGATGCTGAAATAAACACATTGAAAGGGAATTCCCCCTAGACATGGTTCAAACCTATGTTTTTTTCACTAAATAACATTCAACAGAATAGTGTCCATCACTCTTAGGATTAGAAGTTGTACATAAACAAGCTAAGGAGGAAACAAATCCTGCATACCTGATGGCTCAACGTCAACAATGACAACCACGCCCTTCAAGTATGATGCAAGACCCTTCCTTATTTTATTCTGGACAATATGTTCCATAATAGAATCTTGGAAACAGATGGTAGGGGCAATCACCCTTCAATCCCACTTGGAAATCCCAATTATATCCTACATTACAATGGATGAACCAATCGTTTGTAGGATCAGGATGGCCAAATTTGCAATATACCACCGCATTATGTCATAATCCATTTAAAAATTCCTATCCCTTGCAATGGTTTAGTACGCCTATGCAGAATTCAATGTGGCCTCAAAGTTGGCAGTGTCCTGCAGGAATGGTAAATCCACCCCTAGGGAGGATCCCTCAATATCAACCCACACTGCAAGCTCCATTTCAGTTGCCTCCTAATCCTCAGCCTCCGATGTGTCCTTAATTTCTCGCTCAGACAAATCCCAACCCCAACAATATACCTATCCAATATGTGCAAATCATTGAAAATCTAATCTATGAAATAAACCTCTTAGGATGAAATGAGCTCCGGCTAAGATTTGGATGTATTATTTGTCCTAAAGAAAAGCATAATGATGGATAACAAGAAAAAAATAAAGAAGAGAAAACTATGATAAATCCTTCTACTGTGGTTATTTCAGAAACAAAATCAATAGGAAACACAATTGAGCAACAAGAATCTGAGAAAGTCATAACTAATTCCCCTCCATTCCTTGAGAGACTCATGATAACTAAACCAACCATCTACCCTGAGTTTGATATTGTAGGGGAATTGTAAAATATGTGTATAAAAATTCCGCTCCTGCAGGCTATACAAGCTATCCCAATTTATGCCAAAACGATCAAGGAACTATGTGGGAAAAGGCGTGTGAGAAAAGTAAAAAATCCACCCACAGTTCAATTGTAGGAACATTATCTGACCTTATTTTAGGAAAACAAGTTCCTATTAAATATGAAGATCTAAGAAGTCTGGTCGTAACTGTCGAAATACAATGTTTCACTTTTCCAAACACATTGGTAGACTTGGGAGTATCTATTAACCTTCTGACCTATGAAACTTGTAATGTCTTGGGGATTACTAGAATTAGCTGATAGGTCGGTGGTTAATCCTGAAGGAACTTTGGAAGACATTACTATCTTTGTAAACTCCTGGAATATCTTGTATACTTCCTGGTCATCAACCCAAGAAGTAGACTAGATGGACATCCATTAATACTAGGAATATTGTGGTTAGAAATGGCCAATGCATACATAGGATGTCGAATTGGAAACATGACGATTGTGAAAGGAAATTTTGTCAAAAATCTCATTATGTATCCTCCTATTAAACCTAGTTCGTATGCTATAAATTTTCAGTTATGCCCACCTAGATATCAAGAAGAAAATTTGTGCTCTCCCCTTTCCTTAGATGAAGCTCTGGGGCTTAAAAATAAATTAGAGGATGATTCAATCATTAGCTTCATCAATAAACCAGCTCTTATTGAAAACCCAACATGCGAAATGTTAAAATCTCTTCTTGATAATGATGCATAAGGAGACCCCTTAGAATATTTAAATGACAATCATATTCCCACAATTGTTGTCCATAACAGCATTCCAATTGAAATAGAACTAGGAAAAACCCTTAATATTAATGTTGGTCTAGAAAAAAATCAGTAGAAGAGATTAATTCAGATTCTGTGTAAATACAACAAATATTTTTCCTAGGAATATTCAAACATGAAAGGTCTTGACCCGCAGTTGTGCATCCCTCACACTTATATCGAAAAGGACACGTGTCCTATTGGGAAGCCCCAAAGGAGGTTAAATCTGCACCTCAAGGATATTATGAAATAAGAATTGCATAAATTGTTGAATGTAAAATTCATATACCCAATTTTAGATAGCCATTGGGTTTTCTCATTAGTAGTCATCCCTAAGAAAAACAAGAAATGGAGAATTTGTGTAGATTATAGAGAACTCAATAAAGCTACCCAAAAATAAAAGTTTCCCCTTCCTTTCATTGACCAAGTCCTTGAGACTTTAGCTGGGAATAAATTATTTTCTTTTCTAGATGTTTTCAATGGTTACAATCAAATTCAAATTGCTCGGAAAGATTAAGATAAAACCATGTTTACCTGCCCATGGGGTACATTTGCATATAGAGTTTTACCCTTTGGACTATGAAATGCTCTAGCAATGTTCCAAAGATAAATCTTGAGTATTTTTTCCAACCTAATCAATGAAGGACTTGAGTTGTATATGGATGATTTCACCCGTTTGGGGATGACTTTGATCAAGCTCTGAAAAATTTAGAAAAATTCATTGAACGATGTATTGCTACCATACTGTGTTTAAGCAATGAAAAGTGCCATATGAGGATGAATGAAGGTGTAGTTTTAGGGAACCATATTTCTGCTACAGGGATTTAGTTGGATCCAGCCAAAATTGAGATAATATTTAAGTTACCTACACCCCGCACACAAACTGAGGTACATAGTTTTATTGGTTATGCAGGGTACTATCGCAGATTTATAAAACAATTTTCAAAGATAGATGCACCTTTATATAATTTAACAAGAAATTTCTAATTTGAATGGTTTGACAATTATGATGTTTCATTTACAGATTTCAAGAAACTTGTTTTGATAGAACCAGTATTAAGAGGACCAAACCGGGAGCCACCTTTTCACAATTCCTGGAATGCATCAGACACAGCCATAGGCATTGTTCTTGGACAAGAAGAAGGCAAGAAACATTATACTATCTACTATATCAGAAAAAACCTCACTCCCACTGAGTTAAACTATACAATTTCAGAAAAATAATTTTTATATTTTATACATGCTATCAATAAATTCCAACATTATAAAACAGGGTACCCAATTTTTCTCTATACTTATCACTCTACTATTAGATATTTAGCTAATAAACCCATTACTAATGGTCGGGTGACCCAATGGTTATTTTTATTGTAGGAATTTGATATCGCCATTAAGGAATGACTTGGAAAAGAAAACTTTGTGTAAGATTTCTTGTCTCGAGTACCTAGAGTATATGATCATCAGTCGACGGATGACCAATTTCGGGACGAGAATCTATTCGTTGTGACAATAAAAACAACATGTTATGCTAATGTGTCAAATTACTTGGTGGTAGGGAAATTTCCAACACACCTGTCACCACGGTAAAGGAAATTAATCATCCAACGCAACACATGTGTTTCCCGGATTGGTGGTTATCTTTTCCACTCCAATTCTAATTTTCAAATCCAAAGCTACATCAGAGAGGATGAATTTTATGAAATTCTAAGGGCCTTCCATGACGAAACCTACAGAGGACACTTTGTAGACTGTCAAACTAGACATTAAGTTCTTCCAATGGGTTATTATTAGCCCACAATATTTAAAGACAGAAATAGGTATTTTCAAGCATGTGATAGTTGTCAATGGATGGGTTGTCCTAGCCAATATGATGAGAATCCCTTACAAACACAAGTGGTGGTGGAACCATTTGAAATATGGGTACAGGATTTTGTTGGCCCCTCAAACCCACCATCAAATCAAAAAGTGTACATATTGGTTTGCATGGATTACGTAACTAAATGGGTCGAAGCAGTAGCTTTTCCAAGAGCCACGAAGGAGGCAGTGATTAATTTCTTGTTTGAACTATTTCTGCGATATGTATTACCAAGGTAATTAATAACATATGGAGGGCCACAATTTATAGGTCATAAAATTTTGGCCACTCTTTAGAACTATCATATTAAGCATAGAGTTATTTCTCCATATCATCCCCAAGAAAATGGACAAGTGGAAAGTACTAACAAGGTTCTAGAGGTAATTTTAACCAAAACCGTATCCGCAAATCGTCGAAATTGGACGACCAAGCTCCCAGAAGCCCTATGGGCTTATCAGGCAACATGTCAGAACACTACTCGTCACTCGTCATATCAACTTTTCTTTAGCAAGGAACCAATTTTTCTAATATAATTTGAAATAAAAACTCTCAAGACTACAAGGGAGATTGGATTGGATTTTATAGAGTCAAAAACCCAATGCCTACAATATCTTAATGAGTTAGATGAAGCATGTATGTTTGTTGTTGAATGCACTACTATTATACAGAAACAAAGAGCTAAATTCCATGCTCGACTGATTAAAAATAAATCATTATGAAAAGGTGACTAGGTGTTGTTATATGATTCCAGGTTCTAGTATTTTCCAAGGAAATTATAGAGAAGGTGGCTTGGGCCATATTAAATCAAATAATTCCACAATAATGGTACCATAACTCTAATCCCTATTGATGGATCTAGTACCTCTTTTGTAGTAAACGAACATCGATTACACCTCTAGATCAACCACTCACAAAGGAATATTTCTATCATGAGATAAGTAATGATCCTACTTTCCAAATTATAGCTCACTGGGGTAGCAACCCAACAACTCCATCTTCATAAAATCTAATTTTATTTATCATTTTGTATATAATGTATATATTTTCTCCATGGTGATTAAGTTCGTTTTCTTCATTTTTTTTTTCTTTTTTTTTTCTTTCCTTTTCCTTTTCTTCATAATAAAGAGGGGATAACATACCTTAAGGAAATAGTTGTTCCTTTGACATATTTTTTGTTACCTTAATCACAACTATTGTTCCCTTTGTCACAATTGTTGTTCCTTTCGACATAGTTGGTGTTCCCTTTATCACATATGTTGTTCCCTTTATCACATTTGTTGTTCCCTTTGGCAAAATTGTTGTTCCTTTTTATCACAATTGTTATTCCCTATTATCAGAGCTCTTGTTCATTTAATTGTTTATTAATGTTCTCAATGGAACAATTTATGTCCCCTTTGCACCAATTTTTCTCTATTTTCATACAAATGACTGCAATCTTTAAAAAAGTGAACTAAAAAAGAATTGATGTTTACCCTATCATGGTGTCAAGAATAATGTCTTATCTATCATCCTATGAAGAACATTTTTTTCCTCTCGCGCATCCTATCAATTTAAATATTTGACTTATATTCATATTTTTCTTGAAGAATCATAGATTCTTCATGATCTATCACCACCATAGTAGTTTTATCTTTTGTGTACATCTTTAAATGGTGATTTTATTTCAACACAGCAAAGGACTGACACATACTTTATTTGGAATTCTCTTTCTTCCTTACACCATCCTTAAACTCTTAAGGATTTTATGAGCCACCCTTGATGATAGAAATATCAGTTCTCAAACACACGATACTTAAATTTAGATTTTCTCATAAGGATAGGGGGTCTCATTATGAGCCAACCTACCACGACCATAGGACAATAACATAAGTGACATTCCCATTATGGATACCAAACCAGGGTAATGGCCTTTGACATTAGTGTCAAAAGGACGAGAGGTCTCATCATGAGCCGACTTGTTCACTTTGTTATGATCTAGTGAGTGGAATTGTAGTTATCTAGTCACCACACAAGAGAAATTAACTTTTTTGAGAAAAATCATTTAAAATAATAATATGGTATATCATTCATAGGACATTGAATAATCTACAGGTTAAAAAGGAAATCTTGCCGAGGCTATGAACACTTGCTGGCAATAGTGGTTGTGCCTGTGGCATTGGAATATGTCTTGAATTTCCTTATCGTAATTATGTTGTTAGACCTCCTTTTTCTTAATAAAGATATCACCCTCATCAATATCTACACTTATCCTTGTAAAAACAACTAGAAGTAATATATCAACTATTACATGAACAAATTCTAAACTTTTAAACTTCTGTAATATGCATTTTACATATAAAGGAATGTCGTCAGATATATGTTTTTATGTTCTTCAAAGGTTATTATTTTAAATAAAAAAGAAATATTTTTACACATGGTATATCGTTAAGATTATGCTTTTATTTTCCTAATGATTATTGTACGTCAACAATTCACGCATATATCACAGTTAATTATATCTTACATCTAGTTGTGTCTTATTTGACCATTCACTTTCATAGTAATGACTACATCTGTGTGAACATTTAATTTCCATAGCTCTACCGATCATGGTCGACCTTTCCTATTGGGAGGAGTTAAGGCATAACATGTGCATGACGTTACTAAGCACAGTTAACAAAAATGGAAATTTCCATCACACAAAATCACATTGGACGATGTTACTCTTTCATATTGTTCATTCTATTAGAATATTTTTGGATTGAAACAAAACTGTATACATTTTTTTTGCAACAATATCTTTCAAACCATAAACAATGGGGGGTAAATCCATCTGAAGTGATATTGTTACACTACAGGTGACTGAGAAACACCGAAGAATCTTAGAAGGGGTGGTTGGCTTGAATAATTCACCTGATTGCAGGGATTTGATAACATTTTGGCTTTAGAATTTTTACAGAATTTGAGTAATGAAGTCACATTGGTTAAAGGTAAGCAGATTCTAGTCAATGAAATGATCCTCACAGAAGTTACAGATATTTCCACTGAAGGAGATAAATGGATAGGCAAACATACAGGACTCCAAAGTGTGATGGAATTGTTTACAGGCCCTGGTGAGGAACTAGTCTGCAAAGGAAAAGGATTCTTCCCCACTTCATTTGGAGAACCATGGTAGGATCTTGCAGACATAATATAGAGGTACATTACATGTCATGGCTGCCACGATGTGGTAAGACCACGCCATCTCAAACTTTGGAAGATTTAAAATAGAAGATATTCATAAACATGCCTTTCTTTTTTAATTTTCTTTTACATGAAGTTGATGATAGATTTGGAAGAGCTAAAGACCCAAGTGATATAATCATTCACCATTATTTAATAAAATTGATAATCATTATGGAATTGGCATTTTCACAATTAAGTTGGGACAATTTCTTGGGACTTAATGACCTACCATATGTGGACTAAATGAGTGAGGAAGAAAACTTTCAGCCATACATGGCAAATTCTCCCCTGAAATAGTAAAAAATAAACCAAGAGAGGAAAGTGATAGTCAAACCCTAGTTTTGTATAACTTGACGAAAGATGAGAAGAGGTTAGCCTCAATCCTAGTTTCTTTGTCATCTAAGCGTAGAAGGTATGAAACATTGGCCAGGGCAAAGCAGCCTATAGGGTCTATTGATCATGCGTTAGAAAATGAGACTTCTGAAGAACCCCCCATGGAACTGTAGGTTAAATCACCTCGAATTTGTGAAGAGGAACTATCCTAGGCCTTGGAAAATATAGGAAACCTCTTTTCCTTTGAAGGGAATGAAGAATGATTTGAGAATCCATCTGAACCAGCTGTTAATTTTTTGGCCTCTACCCCTAATTCTAATAATAATGAAATATTTCGATATTCACCAAGAATGCATATTAATAACATTCAGAAGAATCTACTAAAACTATGAAGGAGCTAGACTCTTCTAGAGAAGGGACCATTCCATTGACCCTTGATAATCAGAAATCTGAATATAACTCAACTGCTACAATTTTAATTGATGAAAATTCTGAAGAATGTGAAGTCCATCATTTTAATGAAAATGTCACTATTGTTCCATATTTATCTACAGTTCCAATTTTAGAACCTATTGAAGGGTTGAAAGGAAAAAATAGGCAGATAATCAAGCTATTGAAGCGAGAAAATAAGAAACTATGAAAAAGGATAGAAAAACTCAGAAATGTCTTAGAAACTCTAGAGGACATTACAAAAAGAAAAAAGAAAAATGTGACAGTTGGAGTTCAAAGTGAGGGTATTCCTATCAATCAAGCAGGGACTCAAACTGAAGGAATTTCTATAAATCATGAATAAATTCAAACAGACATTAAACCTTCTATTGTTACATTTGAGGCAGATATCCAAACAGATCTATTGATGACTACCAACAAGGTTACACAAACTCAAGTAGTGCTTCTTATTCTCACTTGATCAAGGATACCACTATCCAAGTACTAAACATGGAATTGTAAATGCATGAACAGTTTTTGAAACAATGCCGAGGAGAAGTGATACCTTGGACAGAACACCAAGATTTGCTACAAAATTACAAATAACTAGTTTCTACTGAAGAAGAAACATACAGCAAACTCAGAATGGAGAAAAAGAAAATAGAGAATTTATGAGGGCAACTCCAAAAATCTCTAGAGAAAACTAATGAAATATTGTTTGTGTACTCTGATGTGTTGTCTTGTAGATCTCTAGCTAAAAATAATGCCTTGTTTCTTCTTGAATGATATTTATTATTGAAATTAAAAGCCATATGGTATGGCCAACCTTCTGAGTTCCTTACTATTTCTTATTTTATTAAGTGTTGTCGAGAGTAGGATGATAATGTCAGGTATTTATTATGTGAACTTTATATGCATAACTTCTTTCTAGAAGAACAGAGGGATGAGAACCTTAGTCCTTTCACTAGGGATGTGAAATTCCAAGATTGTATATCCTTTTCTAGGAATAAAATCAAATGGTATAAGGCCTATAGCATATTCCAAAGAAGGGAGAATGGTTTAGACCTTTGGGTCAGAGGAGAACCTAACAGTCCACTGCAAAATTTTATAAAGCATAAAAGGTTCATGCAACAACCTGGGGTTTCTTATGCTTTGGCCCCCATGCATAAAGATGTTCTTATAGCAGGTCTTGTGTATTTTGAGGATATTAAATAAGAGGCCCTTCAGGCAGCACAACAACAATGGAAAACATCTCCTAATAAGGTCAAAAATAGAGGGGCTTTTGGTTACAAAAAATTTCAGGCAGCAGCTAATCAAATGCAACGTTATATTCATATGGTTCTATCTAAAGGCCCAAATTGTATTGGGTGCTGGTACATATTCCTTGTTATCTGGTATCCTACAGATGGTTACAATATTGAAAATGAACTTCCTGAAGGAGAAGAAAGTGAGGATTTCAAGGTTCTTCGGAACAAGAATGGATTTTGGCAGTATGGTGAACGTTCTTACCCAACTTGTTCTTTAACTTTTCTACATTTTAATCATATTTTTGCATGAGGACATGAAATAAGGTAAGTTGTGCAGTAATGTTGGGCCATGGAAATGGTATAGATATTCTCCTTATTTCTTTGATAATTGTTATGTTTTTAAGCAGTTTACTCTTGATTTGCAATGATTTAAGAGAAAAAGGATAATGAAATTGATTCAAAGACAACTTAGTTAATTTGATATTTTTGGATATCAAAAAGGTTATAATTTTATTAAATTGCTATGCAGATCAGTCCAATTGAACGATTGTTGTTCCCTCGAGATATTGGAGCAAGATATTGGTCATCCAATGCCATATTTTTGGCAGATTACAACTTGACACTTGAGCATGGTCTAAGAGTAAAGTCAAAGAAAATTGATCATTACTATTCGAGGGCCTTATCGTTAAAAGAGAAATCCTGATAATCTTTTGATTCTCGGGATAACTCGATATTCAGTTTTTAAATCTAATATATAATACAGCAAGTAATAATATAGCAACTAAAAATACAGATGTTTTTATTTTCATTATTACACTTTCACTGTATATTATATACAACAATCTATTTTTGAACCTTTTTGAGGTTATTTTTTAAAACATTTTGAAGTTAATGAATTTGTGCAAGATCTTACCTTAATCCCTTCATAATGAGTTTATCTAAGGCAGTACTTCTGGAGACTATGGGCCCAGTCCCCAGAGGTTCTACTCTCTATTATGTATCATTATTAGGTGGTTACTTTTCTACATTCGCATTAATTGTGTTAATGTTCACTTCCCTTCTTTTGTGGTAGATAATCAATTAAATTTTGTATCTTGTAATTTTATTATACATCTCGTGAAATCACTAATTGGATTGCGTTACATAACTGTAAGGTGTGAGTGTGTGAATTCTATAAGTTATCTTTAAGTAAGAATTTCAAGTGTTCATATGATTTACTAGTCTTCCTTATGCGTAGGATCTATTGAAAGATAGATAAAATGGTTTGTGAATTAGAATAGTATTTTTCCATAGAACTATAATTGTAGGAGTAATTATTTTTTTTTATCATTTATATTTGCAATGATTGAATTAGGATGACAATCCATGTAAATTTTTCGTAGTAGTTACTTTACACTCTTTTATAATATAAATACTCTAACATAGTTATTGATCAAATGAGAACTATTACCTCAAAACGGGAAATCTGGCCCAAAATGACTTAAAAAAAAACATGAAAAAACACCCCAAAAATGAAAAGGGTGTATTCCAAAATGTATTTGTTTTTTCCTCAGGGTCAAATTTCAACATTTTTTCTGCATAAGACTAATTTCTACTATATGGTACAAAATAGTACATTCAAGCTTCGTGACCGAGGTTGCTGAATTAGCCAACCCTGGTCAAAAAGAGATAATTCAAAATTTCAAAAATGAGGCTACCCATTGGGGGGAAACCAACCCATAAAGAGTTCCACAAAACATATAAAGATTTTCCCTTAATGGTGAAACCAGCTATTAACAGAATATCCAAAAAAATAAGTTTGTTGTGCAAAAGAAAAGTAAACATAGAAACTATAGAAAGGCATGGAAAAACTGGAGAAAGAGGAGCCAAGGCACTACTGATGTTAGTCCTTTACATCTTGGTGTTACATATGAGGATTTTCTTCCACATTGTAGCATCCATAATCAGATAGGGCCTCCTCATTCTTGGAGAGTTGAGGGGCCAACTCTGGAGTGCAGGTGGAGTGTGCGCCTATGTCTCCAACATTGTCAGGTTGCCTAGCGCCTTCAGCAGAGATGCTACCCCCACTGTCAGAGGTTTCCTCCATGCTTTTGATAGGAAGAGCCACAATTTTCCTAGGTAGCGGGGAGGATGAGCGAGAGAGAGTGGACTTTCGTGACCTCTTCTTAGAAACAAAGCTGGAATTTCTTTGTTGTGCCTCTAGAATTCGAATTGAGAAATGGGCTGAAAGGAGCTAGGAGTCAGAGACCTCCGGCGTGTCCATGGCCACCGAGAAGGCCATAGTGTGCTCCGCCATGACTGGAATTGGAGGGTGAGAGGGAGAACCTATAACACCTCCCCTGTGGCAGCAAATATGGTGGCGGCGAGGCATAACTTCAGTGGAATACTGGGGATGAAGAGGAGGGACAAAATAAGCATAAGGTGGTGGATGTGCCATGGACGGATGGCAGCAAATTGAAATGAATGAGCAATGGGTTGATGAACGATATTGTGAAGGGAGGAAGTGCAGTAGTGACAAGCAGAGTAGAGAACAGGATCTTGCAGAGAAATCTTGAGAGAGAAACAGAGGGAGGCATGAGAAGAATGTGGGGTGGAGACAAATCGATTGCCATAAAAATCCAGTGAATTTTATGTTGTAGACGAAGCAGGAGTGAATGCGTAGTACACCAGAATGAATTCCCAGGAGTGAATGAGGTTGTCAACCATCACAACATATATATGTATCTCACGCCTGAGGTAGTTGCAGCCTCATGGTGAGGCCATCTACATGACTGCAGAGAGGCCAGGTGGTCTTCCAATAAGGCATGTCTAATCACCCGCATCTGGGGATTGAATGTCTTTGAGCACCAGCTGAGTGCATGTTGTGTGAATAGATTCATCATCAATATCCTAAAATTTGTAGGAGAGAAGGGGGGAGTCATGGTCCACCCCTTTGTCAGCAAGGAAGTCTGCAACATCATTGGCTAATCTGTGCACATGCATGAATGAGATGGCTCTATGGGAATGCAACCATTGCTGTAGGTGTTCCATCCGAGTAGCTAATCTCCATCTATTTGATAATTTGGAGGAAGAGGAGCCCAGAAGAAGTCTATCCGCAGTATTGATAATGATCTGGGAGTCCCCTTCTACTTCTAGAGAGAAGAATTTGTTCTCATGAGCAAGGTGAAGACCTTGTAGAAAACCTTCCATCTCCGATGAGTTGTTGGTGTCCCACCCAATGGATCCAAAGAAGATGAGCAAAGGATCCCTTGTTGTGTTTCTGAATTTTCCTCCAAAGCCTACTTCTCCTGGATTGTCTTTAGAGGCTCCATAAAATTTTAGTTTGTAAATGTCCAGAGGGGGAGGGATCCAAGACAAAGGTTAAACAAGCAGATGGATGGATGAGGAATATCCCACTAAGTGGAAAGGAATTGAGAGATTTGAGTTGGCCCATATGATGCGCTTTGGGGCTGAGTTGGGAGATCTGCATCCTTTCATTGTCGTAGGGCTAAGGTATATTTTAGATTGTTGCAGAGATTGTTCCATATTATCTCTTGTGGATTTACTTGGTCTTTGAAGATGTGGTTGTTTCTCTCCTTCCAGGTTGCCCATAGGAGAAGCCCCGAGATGAGTATCCATAAAGAGTTGAGGAGCTTGTTGTTGAAGGGAGTCTCCTGCTAGTGGTGGATAGAATTGATGATATCCCCTCATTTTCTGTCTATTCTGCAACAAAGAGTGCCTATTATGTCCCAAAGAGAGCTTGCGAAGGGGCAAGTGTCCAATAGATGGTTTATAGTCTCCTCCTGTATTTGACAATTTGGGCATCGTGAGGGACCTATGAATCCTTTTTTAAGAGATTATCCCATGTTAAGATACTATGTTTCTTGAGCAACCATAGGAAGGTGGAGACTTTTGGCCAAATGATGGAGTTCCATATGTGCATCCAAATTATGTCAAATAGATTAGGATCGCTTGGCTGAAGTAGGTGATAGGCCTCCTTGGTGGAGAAAGTACCTTGGGTGGTGTAGCCCCATCTGAGGATGTTCAGTCCGTCTGAACATCTGATTTTCCTTTTATTTAGTTCCCTCCCAATGTCATCATAGGATTCCTCATGCTAATTTTCTTTCCATTGAATTGTGGGAATCCATTGGCGAAATCCCTGAATGTTTGGCAATGCCCAGAAATGTTTAACCTGATTGTTCTCCCTACCTTGGAGGATTGATTTCCATCTCGGTTTTTGAAATAGTGAAGCCAGCTTAGGTTGTTGCTGCCAAGAGTCTTCCCAGAGACGATCTTGTGATAATGAGCAAATTTCCTAGAAACTATGGGATTAGATGAGATATTTGTGCTGCTTGGTTGCTTTCTAGATTTGGGATCCCATTTCATCTGAATTGTAGCATATGAGCTCTTCCTGAGGCCATCTTCCAGCATATTTAGATGCCCATAGCTGAGCCCACATATTTATAGGATTGGAAACCCATTTACATTACTATGGCTAGGATCCCTCAGCCGTAGGCGTCCCAAGTGTTTAGGTGAGTAGACTTCGGACCATGTAATATTGCCAATTATCTTTAAGCTAGTTGGAATATTAAATTTGTTTTTGCTTCTTATTTAGAATAATAAGAAGGTATGGAGACCCATAAATCTCTTTAGAAGGAATAAAATCACTCCTAATGTGAATGGAGATCATCCTAGTAGCTTGATTAACCACCCTTTTGTGTGAAAATGGGCTGGAGCATGAAGACTGGGTCAACTTTGACCAAATCAACTATGCTGGTATGGAGGAGTGGAAATTCATTGAGGGACAACGCAGTTTTGGAGGGAGATTCCATGCATGGTAGTAGAGGATTTAATGAGTGGGGCCCAACGTGGGAAGGCTCACAAAGCATATAAGGAAGGGGATGGTAGCCATAGAAGGCATGATTTGATTATTATTTTGTTTATGGTCTGTATGACTTGTTTCTCTCTTTAGTTGTTTAGCGGAGACAGCAATGTTGTTTAGCACAAGGGTGTTCTCGAAAGGGAATCCCACCTTCATCCTCAGGGTACTTTGAGTGCCCACTTAGGAGAAGTAATTTGACTACATTTCGACATTCTAGACATAGACCAAGCTCCATCTTTCTTCTACAACACAGTTTCTACAGAGGGTTGTGTTATGTTGCATGATGCAGTAGTGGAGAGTACATTTGGGTCACTTCAGAGCTCATTTTCAGTGGAGGGAGGTTTCCTTCCATTAGGAGGCTAAAAAAGGAGGCCCTTTAGCTTTATTGCATCATTTTTCATCAGGCCAGGTTATTATTAGCCCTTGAAATGCAGTTTCAGTCTTGGACTGCGTTATTTTAGGGAGGAGTTGTAGGGGTGGTCTCAGTACACCATTTGGGGATATGGTTTTCCAGTGAAGGGATCAACCTTTCACCTAGAGAGTCTATTGGGAGGAGGCTTCATTCTATGCTACATCATATTAGCCAATATTTCCAGCTATTTTTTTGCATTGAATCTTCAACCCTAGGGCTTTGGTTCACCCTTTGTATTTTGGTGTATTTTCAGGAAACCCCCTTGGGTTCTATTGGGAGGTTGATAGAGAGCCTGGATCTTTATGTTTAGAATCTCATGAGGCATATATCAATATTTTTTATTATTTTATGATCCTATGTTGTAGCTATGCTCATCATGATTGCACTGTAGCAACTTTCCAGCATTCTTTGTATTAGCAGAACCTCACTTTTGAGGGGGTTTATTCATTGGAGGATTGTTGGCTTATGTTTTATGATTTGTGCCCCATTATATTGTACTATTTTTTTGCTTATATGACTAATAAAATTGCTCCATGTTGGTCTCTCATGTTTATGCATTGATCTTCACTGTTATTTCCATGTTTATGTCCTATATTATTGCTTTCCCCATTTGGGAATATTACAGTGGTATCAGAGCATAATCTTGGCTCAGTCTTTGCATCTAAGCCAATATGTCATCAGAAGAAGGAGATCCTCTCATAGATAGAAAGAAGAGGTATCTCAAAATAAGAAAACAGAGATATGATTATACAGATGATAAAGAAGACAAGGGTAGAACTCCCTTATTAGGAGAAGATGAGGAGAAGGAGTATCCCAAGATTATTCTTTGAACTATGCAAGATATTGCAAGAGAAATAAATGAGATGAGGATGGATAGACAGAAATATTCCTCTAACGGGTTTCTACATGGAGAAGGATCCGACATTTCTCATCACTAGAGTGATCAACCAATGAAGTAGCAGGTTTCCCAGCACTCTATAATGCCTACATTTTTAGCACTGAGAAATGGAGGGTTTCAAGAACAAGAAACTCTTTAAGACTACTTTCTTGAGTATGAGTCTCAATATCAGAGATTCAAAGACCATTTGAGCTTTCAAGAGTTCTATAAGCTCAAGGACAATAGCATACCCCGACATCACAACAGAGGTGGAGGATTCATACAAAATCATGATCTTCACTGGACTATGGCCAAATTTTTCTTACCCACTTTTGATGGTTCATCAAAATGCATTGCCAAATCATGGGTAGAGAGGCTATACATCTACTTCTAGTTGAATCAAGTACCGAAGAGGGAGGCCATCAAAATAGCAGTGCTGAACCTTGAGGGTGAAGCACATTATTTGTGGTTTCATGGTATTTCTACATTATTTCATGCCAATGTGACTGCTTATTCAGAGTTCACAAGGAGGTTGGTGGAGAGGTTTGATCGAAGAGATTCAGAGGCACCTTTCATTGGGCTAGCTAAGCTCAAACAATCAAGTAATCCAGAAACTTATATTTCTGAATTTCTAAAACTTTCTGTTATGGTTTTTTATTTATCTGTAGCAAGGAGGGTCTATAACCTCTACATGGGTTGGTTAAATATACCAAAGCCACTACCCTTCAATATGCTATTGAGAGGGCTAGAGATCTACAAGATGCCTTGCCAAGCTTAAAGGGAAAATTTTATCAAAAGCCCACTTTCTCATCAAAGGGGAAAGATGAGAAGGCTCATCCTTCATAGGAGTGAAAAAACAAAGTACCTCTTAGTGATGATGTCCGAAGAGACTTGAGGATAAGGAAGCTTTGCTTCACATGCCAAGAATCATGGGCACCTAGACATAGATGTGCAGCAGTAAAGGCAGGCTATATAAAGTTATTTTCTAATGATGAGGAGGAAGAAGAAGAGGAACCAGAAGGAGGGTACAACGCTGGGATAGCAGGAGAGGATCCACCACCACTAGGAGGTGGGAATGGAGCATTTGCTCCAATTGGAGGGGCCTTTGCATCATTGAGAGGAGTACCCAAGTACTTCACCTTGAGGGTTCGAGGTTCCATTCAGGATCTGAGGGTTTCATTTTTAATTGACAGTGGGGCTACCCACAACTTTGTTTATGCCCAACTAGTGTAGAGGATTGAAATACCCACCGATGATTTTGAGGTATTTTCAGTTTTAGTCCCAGGAGCTAGAAATATGTGGTGCATCCATTATGTTCCATATTTATCTGTCACCGTGGGGACATATACATTGATTAATCACTTTTTTTGTGGTTGAAATACCTAACACCAATGTGATATTGGGTGTGCTTTGGTTGATTACTTTAGGGAAGGTCACCACAAATTGGGAGACTTTGTAGATCGAGTGGATGGACAGAAAGAGTGGCAAACATTAGATGATTAGGGGCATGCACACATATCCCTCACAGATAGCTTCCACACAGAAAAAAAAGCTGGATTTTCGCAATGGGAGTAAGGACCTAACAGTCCTATCAGTTATGTAGATGACTTTGGCCCGTGAGACATTACCATTTAGTGGTGTTCCACTTGGGAGGCCACCTGATCAGGATTTGGTGAGAAATGTCTTACAACATGTTGCACCACTCATAGATCTGTGAGGAGTGGGAGCATTGGGAGGTCATGGTACAACGCAGAGAGTCTTGGGTAGGCTCAAGGAGGAGGTAGAAATTCTCCCAATATCATCATTACCCACTCTCACCCCACATATTACACTAAGAGAGGATGCTTCAAGGATGGAGGATGGCACCATCATGGTGCAGGGAGACTACTCCTTGACTTTGGAGGCTCAGAAGATATTCTCAATTGGGGAGAAATCTTCCACACATGGTAGAGGATGGTGACCACTCATGCATGCATTGGCCAGACTCAAGAAGTTTTAGATGGATGATAGATTCCCATGGAATACTAAACTCTAATAGATTCAACCCTTACTTGAGCATGAGCAGCTACAAGAGGAGCAACAAAGGAAGGACAGAAGCATCCTGGTATGTGAATTTTTCATGGGAGATGTCAAACAAGGGGGAAATCACATGACAGATGCTTTACATGATAGATCATCATCGTTGTCACTATGGAGGATAGATACTTATTGGAAATCCCAGTTGTTGGTGGATTACTCCAAGGATCTTCTTACATGCATGATACTTGATGACCAGCTATTAGATGATGGATATCCTGTAAGAGATGGGGTCATATGCTATCATAGTAGGATCATCTTATCTAGAGAATCCAAGCTCAAGGAGAAGTTACTACATGCAGCACATGAAGATTGTCTCTTCAACCACACTTATTCCATGAGAGCATACCACACCATCATGGAGGGATTCACTTGGGAAGGCTTTGAAGAGGAGATACATCAGAATATTGGGAGATTCATGGATCATTTGGAGATGGAGGAGAGACATAACTCTTTGATGGATTTATAACAGCCACCTCTTTCCTCTTTGGGAATGAGAAGAGATCTATCTATGAGCCACTCCATTATCAAAGTCTATTGTAAGGATCATGTTTTAATGCATAATGATTTACTTGATGAATATTTTCATTCCTTTACCATACATGTGCAGGAAATTTCTTCAAGTGGGGGTACTCTTCCTTATAAAATTCATCGTCAACTTGAGGCCATAAACAATGTTGAGCATGGCCACTCCCTAGGAGGATTTAGGGAGATGGCATATCATTCAGGGTGTACTCCACCGGCACCAAACATTACTCACCTTATCAAAGCATGTGAGAATACTATGGCAGCATACAAGCGGCGGGGAAACCACTTATTATATCATGCTCTGAGGAAATCAAGAGACATACGGCATTGGTTCCACATGTGGGACTATGATCCTCCTCCATTATTACATATGGCAGCTTATGTATCCTTGGTTATGATCCCATACATTGATGATATCCTTATTCTTATTATGGGAATGATTGGAGGAAGGATGCAAGGATTGAATGCGCCCATTGGGAGTGAGATTATCCATGTTTCCTATGCTTCATGTTTTAGGGAGAACACTAGGAAAACCATAATTGCTACACCGGATCTTTTATTTCCTTATGAGGTGAGTCATTGGCATCTCATGAGTACTTGGGAGGAGAATTTCATGGAGGGATTTATTGGGAGACATTTGGTTCATGAGGATAACTTATCACATGGAGGTGTCACCAAGGAAGGAGGAGAAGAGTTGCAACACTCACCTTTATAGTTGATTGAGGACAAGAAACATTTGGGAGGGGAGGACTGTAATATTCCCAATTATCTTTAAGCTAGTTGGAATATTAAATTTTGTTTTTTCTTCTTAGTTATAAGAATAAGAGGGTATGGAGACCCATAAATATCTTTAGTAGGAACAAAATCACTCCTAATGTGAATGGATATCATCTTAGTAGCTTGATTAAGCACCCTTGTGTTTGAAAAGGGGTTGGAGCATGAATAATGGGTCAAATTTGACTAAATCAACAATGTTAGTATGGAGGAGTGGACATTCATTGAGGGACAACACATTTTTGGAGGGAGATTCCATGCATGGTAGTAGATGTTTTAATGAGTGGGGCACAAGGTGGGAAGGCTCAAAAATCATATAAGGAAGGGGATGGCAGCCATATAAGGCATGATTTGATTAATTTTTTATATGGTTTGTATGACTTTTTTCTCTCTTCAGCTGTTTAGAGGAGATTGCGGTGTTGTTTAGCACAAGGGTGCTCTTGAGCAGGAATCCCACCATAATCCTTGGGGGACATCGAGTGACCACTTAGGAGAAGTAATTGGACTAGATTTCCACATGCCAACATCAGGCCAAGATCCATCTTTCTCCTACTGCGCATTTTCTACAGAGGGTTGTGCTGTGTTACAGGGTGCAGAAGTGGAGAGTACATTTGGGTCACTTCAGAGCTCATTTTCAGTGGAGGGAGGTTTCCTTCCATTGGGAGGCCAGAAAAGGAGGCCCTTGTGCTTTATTGCAGCATTTGGCACCAGGCCAAGTTATTATTAGCCTCTACAGTGTATTTTCAGTCTTGGACTATGTTATTTTAGGGAGGAGTTGCATGGGTGGTTTCAATACACCATTTGGGGAGATGGTTTTCTAGTGAAGGGATCCGCCTTTCACCTGGAGAGTCTATTGGGAGGAGGCTTCATTATATGCTACATTAGATCAGCCACATATTTCCAGCTATTTTTTTTGCAATGAATCTTCTGCTCTAGGGATTTGGTTCACCCTTTGTATTTTGGTGTATTTTCCGAAAACCCCCTTGGGTTCTATTGGGAGGTTGATAGAGATCTTGGATCTTTATGTTTAGCATATCTTGAGGCATATATCAGTATTTTTTATTATTGTATGATCCTATGCTATAGCTATGCCCATCATGACTACGTTGTTGCAGCTTTCTGACATTCTGTATATTAGCAGCACCTCACTTTTGAGGGGGTTTATTCATTGGAGGCTTGTTGGCTCATGTTGTATGATTTGTGCTCCATTATATTGTACTATTTTACTGCTGATTTGGCTAATAAAATGGCTCCATATTGGTCTCTCATGTTCACGCATTGATCTTCACTACTATTTCCATGTTTATGTCCTATATTACTGCTTTCCCCATTTGGGAATATTACAGACCACTTGACAAGAGCCCATTTCTTAATGTCTTTTTTGCATCCCCACAGAAAGCTGCGTTGAATATTTCGGATGGATTTAAGAACCCATTTAGGAGAGGCTAACACTGAGAAAGATACAAAGGCATGGATTTAAGGACATACTTGATCAGCACTAGGCACCCAGCAATATTAAGAGCTCGGTGGGTCCAGGAGGAGAGTCTGGCTTCTAGTTTATCTAGTAGTTCCCTCCACGAGGAGTGCTTGATGGCAAAGTCTATGAGTGGAGCTCCAAGGTATTTGGAGGGAAGAGAGGTGATGGAGAAGCCAAGAATCCTAGAAATGTTGCGTTGGGTGATGGTTGAGGTGTTAAAGAAGAAGAACTACGATTTTCCTGCATGGTGGTTCTGGATGCTTTAGAGAAGCTATCTAGCATATATTTTAAATTTTGGGCTTCTTGGACTGAATGATGGCCCATCAACATGTTTTCGTCCACAAATTTTTGATGTGAGAGGGAGGGGTGTTGTGCATGGAGATGCCTTTGAGGGACTAAGAGCTGATGTCATGGTGGATAACACGTCCCAAACCTTCTGCCATGAGGACAAACAAGAAAGGAGAGAGAGGATCACCTTGATGGATTCCTCTTGAGGGAGTGAACGTGGACGAGGGTGAGCCATTGATAAGAATGGAGAAGAAAGGGGAGGAGATCAAGATCATAATCCATCTCATCCAAGGAGGGTTGAAGTCAAATCCCTGGAGCATGTGTTTGATATAATCCCAACTAAGCTTATTGAAGGCTTTGGATAAATTGATTTTGATGAGAATACCTCGCTTTTTCCTGATTTTCAACAAGTGGATGACTTCATTCGTTAGGATTATGCCATCCAGTATTTTTCGTATTTCCACATAGCCCATTTTTTCTGGAGATATGAGTAGCGAGAGAAGCGGTTTGATCCTATTGGCGATCACTTTGGAGATGATTTTTTAGATGACATTGCAGAGAGTGATTTGCCTGTACTTGCTGGGAGTAAACACTTGTTCCTCTTTTCGTATGAGAGTTAGGAAGGTTGCATTGAGGGCTAGAAGGATCCAGTGCATACTTCTAGATTCCTCAACCGGATCCTATATTTCCTATTTGATTTCCTCCCAAAAGAAGTGAAAGAAGTTGGAGGTGAAGCCATCCAGGCCTAGGGCCTTCCCATATTTGAGCTGCGACATTGCCTTATTCACCTCTTGCAATGTAACCGGTTGCAAAATCATTTGATTATGATCCTCTGTGATTATTCTTGGGATGTGCGCAGTAATTTTGTTGATGGTCAGTTGGTGCTCTGTATTGGGTTCTTTGAGAGCATCCTTGAAGTAGTTTAAAATTTATTTTTCAATGTCAGTGTGTGCCTCGAACTTGTCTCCATGTTAATTTTCTAGGACTGCAATGCGGTTGAGCATTCGACATTGGATAGTGGATGGACGGAATAATTTAGTATTTTTCCCCTTCTTTGAGCCATCTGATTCTATATTTCTATTTCCATAGGATTTATTCTTGTATCCTGCGATATTCCCAACATTTCATTAGCTCCTTCTCCTGGAGCACATTATCAGCAGTGCACCCTACAGAGATAATGTGTTGCTAAAGATCGACCATCTGGGTTTCTATCTCCTTCTGATATTTGAAAATATTTCCAAAGAATGATTAATTCCATCTCTTGAGAAGGTTTTTCAGATTTTTCAGTTTCTGCTAGAATTGGAACATTTTGGAGCCCTTCAGCGGGACTATACTGCTCCACCAAGTGGTCACCATCTCCTTGAAGCCAAGATGAGTGAGTCAGAACTGTAAAAAGTGGAATGGTTTGTTGCTTACTATTCCTAGACGTGACCATTACAGTTGTATGGGACAATGATCAGACCCTGAAGTTCGAAGAATGGTGGAGATTATATCGCCTCCAAGATGGATGGAATTGTTTGAGATGAGAAATATGTCCAAGCACGAAGCGATCTAATGGGATCCTCCTCTACGATTCTTCCAGGTGTGGACTCCATTGGAAGTCTGAAGATCAGTCTGATGTTTTTTTCTGAATGAATTCCTTGAATCTGTACTAATTTGCCTCTAGCTTGAGGCACTCTCCTCTTTTTTCCTCCAGATTGGTGATCATATTGAAGTCACCTCCTAGAACCTAGAGAGGGTGGGTACGTAGAGAATTGAGATTCTCAATGGAGTTCATAATTTCAAATTTTTGGGAGATAGGTTGAAGGAAGTAAACAATCGTGAGATGGTTGTGAATGTTGGTGCCTAGCAAATGGAAGGAGGCTTGAATGAAGTTATGAGAGGCATGAATATTATTCAGGGTAAATTTGAGAGGGTTCCAAGAAATTTCTAAACCTCCCGAGGCTCCAAGAGTGTCAACAAAAATGGTGCAGCAACCATTCCACAATCGGGATATAATAGATTTTAGGGTAGTGCTGGAGCATTTGGTTTCTTGCATGAAAAAAATAGTGGGTTTTTCTTGAGAAATTCTATTCTTGATCAGTCGGTGCTTGGATGGGTTTTTGAGCTCTCCAATACTCCATGATATGAGCTTCATTGAGAACAGTCAGGAAAAATTGTGTAGAACCTGGTCAGCTTGGGATATCTTCTCGATTCAACGATTTGGCCTCCAAGAATGACGAGGCATTGCAGATCCATGCGTCCCCCTCTTTTTCTTGATTCTTTCATGATATTTTTTGTGTCTAGCATGGTGCCTCCTTGGATACAAAGAGTTGGAATTTGTTGGGCTCTAGTGAGAACTTCCTCAAGGCATTTGATCTGCTGAGTGGGGAGCATATGATATTCTTGTATTTTTCATGCTTCCTCCAAGCCTAAAATATCAAGCTTGCCGAATTCAATGCTTTATGGTTCTTCATCCATGGTGAAAGGTTGCTCCTGTTCAATCTTCTTCCCTTGGTTGGCTTTATTTCCATTGAAATCCGGGGACTGATTAGCATCAGCGGGAGGGGAGGCAAGAGGATGAAGAGGCACAAATTGGGTATGGTTTGAGTCAATATTAGGATTGACCAACTTTAAGGGCTACTCAAGGGATGCTGAGGAGAGGTCTTCCATGGAGTCTTGGTTCGCTAGAACATAAAAATTGTTACTTGTGGAAGGGCATGAGGCCTTGGGAGCTGAGGAGGACTTTCTTGCATTTCTCTTGAGAATTGTAATCTTGGTGAAACCATCTAGATATGTATTATCTGAAGCTGAGTTGGGTTTCAGAGGCTGATTGAGAGGGAAATATATGAAGAGGTGCCCATGCTCATGCCATCTACGACAGCAAAAAGGTACATGTTTATAATCAATAGTTTTAACTCATTCATAATAATCATGAAAGAGACTTATCGAATCAGGGAGGGCTTTGGCTAAGTGCATGTAGATGCAAATCCTCGTATAAGTTGTGTATCGATTGAGCTTATTTTCTTCTACAATTTTGATGAATTCTCCTAGATGATTACCGATATCTTTGAGGGATAGTTCATGCCAGTTATCTTGAGGGAGTGAATAAAGGCTGATCCATATGGGTGCCCAGTTGAAATCCTCTTTGTCTATGTTGAATCTTTCCACCCAGTTCCTAAGAAAGAGGCCAACAGAGTTGAAGAAGTATGGTCCTACATCCATGATTCGATTTTTTCCTCTAGGCATGTAAAAATGATATTGAAGAATCGTTTTGGGTCTGTTTGGAGGGATATTTTCCCCTTGGGTTTCCATTTTGAGGTGATACTCCCTGGAGGGATTTCTCTGTGGTCGAGAAGCCTATGAATTTTCCAATGACTGCTTGGTCCTTCATATATTTTATTCTAGTATTCATGTTTTTAGCAGGGAGATAGATCTTGGGCCTATTAGCTATGATAGGAATGCATGTGGAGGATGATACTTTCCTTTGCCCGTTTTTGTCCTTTTTCTCTTCTGTCAGGGGGTCTTGTTCTCCTGCAAGGTCAGAACATTCTTCCTAGTCGTTTTAAGGGGCAGAGTTAGGGCCCTCAGATTCTTTTCTAGTAGGTTAGCCACCAGTTGGGGGGTTGCGTATGCCCCCCCATCATGATCTTCCATGATATTCAAATTCTTCTTTGCTAACAGCGTTGGGGAAATGCCACAGGAGAGAGGGGAAGGAGCCCCGGATGGCTCCTGTCATTGTATTGCACTAAACCCTAGGTCTCCATAGACGGTCGCACTTATTTCCATCCTCCAACTGTTAATAAAGGTTATTGATGTTATTAACAAGGAGGATAACCATCCAAATTTCAACATTTTTTTTAATTATGCTAAAAAATAAATTGTTTCTTGAAAAAAGGATTGAAAAAACACCCTTAAAACAAAATGAGTTGATGGTGGAATAACAAAAAAAAAATTGTCACAATTTTGACACATTTTAACAATGGAATTAAATATAACATATTAGGACATTGAAAATAGTAAAATTATCAAAATTTTGATACATGATGTTAAAGATAAAAATATCATGTCTAAGGCCTTATCATTTCCAACCATTTTCATCCATCTTGTTAAAGATAAAATATCTTGACTCTAAAAAATCCTAAAATTGTAATTTTTTTCAACCATAACATTAAAGGTAAAATATTGTAGAGCATAAAAACATTAATGACAATTTTTAAATATCGAGTTTTTAACATACTTGAACCATGAAATTATGCATAAATTATATGAATTTAATAATTTTAAAAAATGAACAAGTAAATGAAATATTTATTATTCCAAGAGTAATTTTTATTTTAAATCATAAAAATATATCTATCTTCAAATCTTAGCCTAAGACAACTTTAAATCTAATTGCAACTAAAACCTAAAACTAAATCATCAAACCAAAGAGTCCCCTTTCAATGAAGCATAAATTTTTTTAAAATTTTAAAAGTATCTTATACCAAATGTTAACAATACATAATATCATGGCAATGTCACTGCATAATCTAAAAATTCAACATTAATTTCTATTTTTATTTTTACTTTTAATCAAAATATCAACATTGGTATATTGAATATAACATAAATTATTTTTGTAATTCATTGTTTCGTTGTGGATATTCTAAAGTGATGAATTCCTCACAATTAAAACATATAATCCAACAAACATAGAAATTCCTCATAACTTCATGAAATATTATATCGAAGTCAAAATATTTATTTCAGGTTACCATGCAAACATCAATCACATAAAAATGTCTTAGACATTTATTCAAAATTAATCATAGGTTCTGGCACACCATTAGAAACTACATCTTCAGATGAATGAAGGGATCTAGATGAAGATGATCCATATTATTCTCTTTCATCAATTAGTGCTCCATCTGAGTCAACATGCATGTCCGCCATTTCAGAGTTCAAAAATATTCTAGAACTACGACTACATTCAGCACAGTCCCATCTCAGCAGTATTTTTTCTAGTAGAAATTTCTTCAAAATATTTATGGTCTTCAAGCGAAGAGTTCCTCTCTTTGTCAAATTAAAGTCACACAGAATTATTTCAAAATCGTCCAATTTTAAGACATCTGTGTAGCGACGATTTATATTTGTGCCCTTTCTTTTTCTCATTCTGCCAAAAAAAATTTCGACTACCATCTCTGCCTTGTACACACCATTGAAATGGTGGTTACTTGTCGCATACCAATGTATTTCAACAGCTATAATATCTTCATTTTCATTAATGACATTTATAACCTTGGAAATCCAAAATGGATAGCCAAGTAGATATGCATCTGCTAACACTGCTATCATGCAACCCTCCTTAACATCCTGCACATAACCCCTGTAAAGGTCTTCCATGGCTTCATGTTGTTCGCGTGATCATCTAGAACCAATATAGATTTCTCTTTCCTCTACCTGTGGAGAATTAATAATAGCTTGAGAATATTGTTGTTCTACAATGTGTGTTTCCTCATGTTCATTTGGCATATTTTATGGAAAAAAAAATGGAGTCTTGAAAAGTGTATCCTCATTTATTGATATTGAAATCATATCACTTTGATTATTGAAAAAATACTCTTACCAAACTAAATCAGCAACATCAAAGTACTCATATGTATCTCTAATACATATTTTAATTTCCTCCAAACATTCAGAATAATTTATATCTCTCTTATGCCTTTGTGCATTATGGAGTTCAACAACGAACTGTAATAAAAATATCTTTGATGAAAATATTGGACACTCTAAAATGAACTTCAAAAATACTAAACCTGATGATGGCCCCCATTTTGCAGTATTTTAATACTTCTTGCCCTATATAAGTGTTATCCCATCAATTTTTTTGATACGAAATTGATACTAGAAGCTAATGCCATTAATATTTTCAATGCATTTCTCCTCACCATGTTATCCCAGAATAAAACTTTGCATGTCAATAGTTTCTTCCAACCCATTAAAAACAGGCTCTGGAATGTAAGATTTCTTAATACATTCAATTAATGATGGCAGGCTTCCAACACATTTCCTCCTCAATGTTACTGAAAAACGACTAAACATTTAATCAATATGGTCATGAGTATGCCCGACAATAAGGAAACCAACCTTTATCTTTTTAAAAATTCCCAATTCAACGAGCATGTTTAGATACCCAAAAAGAACTTGATTTTTGTTTTCACAACTAGTGTTGTCTTATTTTACATATATAACTTCTGGAAGAATACCAGACCAATGAGTAACCACATCATGGAGTATAGTTATGGTCAGATTTGCATCATTATGAATATTTGGAGTTGTGAAGTAAACCCTTGGAAACATCTTCTCATTAAAGACCATACAACCAACCAAGTGAAACTGAATGAAATTTTCCTCTTGTAATTTTTTTGCCTTTTGAACAAAATGTGACAGAAGTTCTTTCTTTTGGTCCATACCATCAATTATCAAACCCAAATATTTATTTGGATTATCATAAACTTATTTCAATTTTTATACAATTTCTGCCTTTCACTTGTTTGTTGTTTGCGATGCTCTTGAAGTTCTTTGAAACCATAATTTGTACATAAAATAAAAGAAACATATGAATAAATACATTTTCATAGTTTATCACTATACAATTTTTAAAAATAATGTTTTGAACACATACCTCTTTCTGCCCCTTGACATTTATGTCTTTTTATTTTAAGAGAAGCACATGTAGTGCAAACCCCCGTCCTTGTCTTCTTAGGAATACGAAGATTGTTGAATTCGTTTTTTCATACCCTTGTAAAATATGAATATGTAATAAAATTACCAACTCCTTCAGCAGCTTCTGCATAGTATTTTTATAAGCTGTAGATTTCTCATCTCGAGAAATTATCTGGAATATGTATTGTGTCTTTAATTTGCATACACTCTCCATGCTTTGAAAATAAGTATTTCATCCATGAAATAGTAGTATTTTCTAATGGCCCAACCTCCCATTTATAATGTACTTCTGAATAATATGTGGGATCATTTTCATGTCTTTCTTGGATTCTTGAAAAACAACAATTACCAATTGAATGCAACATTTTGAAAGCCATTCTATAGAGCAATAATCATAACCTACTAGTGTAGATTGCATGCAACCCACTAAATATGAATTTTTCATGCTTTTATTCATTGAAAAATATATTTTCCTTTTCTCCAAAGAAAATTTGAAATCCATATTTTTCAAGCAATCCATTCGACAACATTCACTTGAAATCAAATTAATGACAGAACTTATTTTTGTGAGATATGTTGTCCTCACCCTTGTATAACTGGAATGTTTTGGATTGATATGAAAAGGTCTACTCCTACTCCTAGTTACAATATTTGCTTGCAGCGGCTTCATCATTCCATTATCCTTTGTAGAAGCAATTTCATCACCATTAGGAGGAATATTATCCCCACTATCATCATTCTCACATAGTTAAGAAATTCACCAGCATCATTGCCTAGAAAATATTCATTACCATCCTCACTTGAAGAAAAAAATTCACAAGAATCATTTGCGCTTTTGTAACCTAGACTCAAACGAAATTCTTCATCATCTTGATCCATGCTTTTGAATTGTTCCCTTGGAAGATTCAATTCTTCATCACGATGACCATATTTGAAACCATCACTTAGAGAAAATTCATTATTCAGATATGTGCCTCTAAAATTATCATTTTCAAGAAAATCTTCATCCTCCCCTTCCTTAGTTGTGCTCTCATAATCCTTGGTATTAGAAATAAGTGGAAGCTTTGAATCTGTATTCATTAGAAATTATTCATCCCGTCCCTCCCCTTCCTCCTTGGTGCTCTCATAATCCTTACGATTAGGAATAAGTGGATGCCTTGAATCTCTATTTATTGGAAATTCTTAATCTCCTCCTTCATCAGTGGTGTTCCTATAATCCTTAGGATTAGGATGAAGTGGAAATTTCGACTCTGGAAATTCATCCCCCCATTCATAAGTGGTTCACGCGTAATCTTTAGGATTAGGATGAAGTACATATTTTGGCTCTGCAAATTCTCCATTCCCATCTTCATCAGTGGTGCTGGCATAATCCTTAGGATTAGGACGAAGTGGATATTTTGACTCTAGAAATTTTTCATTCCCCTCTTCAATAGTGGTGCTCACATAATTCTTAGGATTAGGACGAAGTGGATATTTTGTCTTTGGAAAACATTCATTCCCCTCTTCATTGTAGAAATTTTAATAATAGATGAGTTATTCACCAAGATTATCCTGATTACACACTATTTGAGCTTCATGCATAATACATAACCTCTTCTACCATTGATCATCAATTTGCAGTATTAGAAGCAGTCGCATGCACACATTAAAACATAATCAAGCACACATATAACATAGTATGTAATGGGGAAAGCTTACAGCTGAAAACCCCCAACTATCTGTATATTATAATGATAGAGAACATGTAACATATATATAGCACAAAGCTCCTCACAAGCTCTCAGCACTATCTCACATTCTACACACAAACAAGCTCAGATCATACATATCACATGCTCCAATCTGCTCCACCTGTCTTCCTGCCTCTACTGCACAATCCAAGATGAAGAATGATTGGATCCAACTTTGAATTCCCTTGGCTTGTACTGGGCAATCCTCATTGGCAATCTCAATCAATGTGTGTGCAAATCTCATGCACAGCTATAGTCACAACTGATAGTAGACTCACCCTTTCACCCACCTCTAACACTGGTCTCCACTGAACTATCCATACACTGCAGTTAACTAATGTATTCTTTAGTTTATTTATGAATTAATAATTATTGAATTAATTAATAATTAATTCACACCAGTCATCACTAGTGTATTTATCAGTTAGACTAAATACAACTAGTTCAACTAAGATAAACTGAACACAACTCCATCAATTGTCTCATCAACTCCACCAAACTATGCCACATGAGTTCTAACTAAAGTCAACCATGCAATAGCTCAACTAAACGCTGGGAATAGCATAATCCCTTATTTCAGCTGCATGTGCCACATCAGTAGCTCGAACTGAAGTGCTGCAAGAGGATAAGATAATGTTTATAGTCCAAATATTATTAAGAGCTAATAATATTCGACATATCTATTTTTAGACTGGTAGTCTAAAAATAGACTCCGCCCAGTATGTCTAAAAATAGAGGTCCATCTATTTTTACCAACCTGACCAACCATCCATAAATAGCATCCTGCAACACATAGACCATGATCCATATGTCTAAAAATAGACTTTGGGACAAAAAATCACTTGTGTGGCCCCCACCTAGTTTAGGTGATCACTTTCCAACTAGGATCAGGAAAGATGTTTCAGGATGCCTCCTTCATTGTTTCGTGTTGCAATCTTCAACACTCCTTCTCAACAAGAAAGGACTGTCTTTGCATGCGACATGCAACTCCATGCATTCGCCCTGCAACCTTCACAAGCACCATGCAACTCCATGCATCTGCTCTGCAACTCCTCTGAAACTGAATAGGCTCCAAGAAACTCAATCAGTCTGATGCATCTATCATCAAAGTCTTCGACTTCTGTTGGGCACAATTGTACATGTCATCAGGAACCACTGCGCTGTTGAACTCTTGCACCCATGAACTCTGCACTTGCTGTCAACTCTGATCCGCGCTCCAGTATCCGACACTGTCACTTTGATCTGCCTGCATCAATCCAACTGATCATGCTACTGCTGTGTTGTGGGCACCTCGTAGCCAGGTTCAATTCATGAGATCCACACCATCTCATGAATCTTGCCCAGAAATCTCCTCTTGGGATTATTCATGCATGTCGCCCCACCTCTCACCTGGTGGTATAGCTGCATGCACTCCCTCTGCCCATCTAGCACGAAATTTCTCTGCATGAGTGGTTTCTTCCACTCCATGATCCTCATCTTATGGCTGCTCCACATCCTGAGGTTCACTATTACCTGCATGCAAAACTTGTTCCCTCTCAAGCATCAATTGCATGTCTTTCTTGCACTTCCCAACAGTAGGAAGCTCCGTAGACATCCCATCTACTTCAAGTCTGTAGAGATTATTTGCTCAAATCCCAACCTTATTGACTTGTCCTGTTGCCTTGTGCCAAAGGAAAAATTTTCCTTCACTAAAGACAACTTCATACCCTGTATCCTCTAACATTGCGACTGAGATCAAATTCTTCTTTAAACCTAGAACATGCACTACATCTTGTAAAAGAATGAGTTTACCTGACTCCCTCTGAAAGGCTATGGTACCAATTCCGATCGTATTGTATCGTCCATTATCGCCCAACTCAACATGCAACTAGAAATATTTCTCCACCAAGTCACTGAAAAGATTCACATCTCCCGTCATGTGAAAGGAAGCGCCACTATCAAAATACCACCCCGATCCCAATGCACTAGACACCATGCATGCGATCAATGAGAAGTCCAGCTCAAATTGCAAGGCAAGAGCCTCACCAGCTGCAGCTCCAGCAGCCTGATTTTTCTTCTTCTTCTGTGGACAATTCATGGCGTAATTTTCGTGTTCGTGACAGTGAAAACACTTCACTTTGGAAATGTCACGCTCTTTACCATCCGCACCAGATTGAGAAGCATTATTCTTGCCCTTCCCCTTCCTTGCTTTGGCAGCCAAAGAGAAATCCTCTTCATCAGATGCCTTTGATGAAGATCCATCCCTCGTACTCCGCCTTATCTCCTCTTGCACAAGATCTGACCAAATTCGCTCCCATCCTGGCAATTTTTCCCGACCATTGACATAGTCCTGATAGGAGCGCCAACTCTTCAGAAGCCCAAGGAGAGCCAAGCTCACCAATTCCTCATCATCCACACTAACTCCTACACTCCCAAGCTCATCCCTGCAGTGGACAAACTTTGTCAAGTATACCGGAATAGTGTCATTCTTCTCCATCTTTATTTTCCTGAGTTTATCCTTGAGCGCCAAATTCCTTTGGTCACTCTTTCTTTGGAACAAATATGTCAAAGCTTTCCACATCAAGAATGGAGAAGCTTTACCATGTAGGCTGGATACTATGTGATCCTTCACGCCCTCCAACATAATCCTTCGACACTTTGTTGTCTTCTTTTTCCAAGCCTCAACTTAAGCAGCATCAGTAGGCTTTGGGACTTCAGCATCTATGAACTCCTTCAACCTGTTGTCATCTAACACCGCCTCCATCCTGTCTTTCCATGCAATATAATTCGAGCTGCCTTCAAGGGCATACTCCAATCGCAATCCGTTGAAAGACATTTTGACTTCGACACCAAGAAAACACTGCTGCAAATTCGATTCCACCAGCTCAAAACTCAACCACTTCTGATCTGTGAGAACAAGGTATTTCTAGCACAGAGATCGACTGTAGGGGAATTTACTAGATTTTTCACCTTTCAAATAAAGGATGAATCCAGAGGCTACCTGGCCCTCTTACAGACTCTGTCTACTGAAATAAAATGTAATCATTGTAATAGATCCGATGATCAATCTTTCGCTCCGATACCATGTAGAAATTTGAATAATAGATGAGTTATTCGCCGAGATTATCTTGATTACACACTATTTGAGCTTCATGCATAATACATAACCTCTTCTACCATTGATCATCAATTTGCGGAATTAGTGTTGGCAATATGATGCAGAATGTTGTCCTTGATGGCAACCCACTGAATGAAGATGAAGACATGAGATTGTTGGCATGTGTTGTCCTTGATGGCAATACACCCGATGAAGTTATTCTTGACTTGATGGACTCGGTAAATAGTGTAAATATAATATGAAATGATGTTTGTTAGCAATATGATGCTGAGTGTTGTCCTTGAATGGCAACCCACTTGATGAAGATGATGGAAACTTACTTGATGAAGGTGTGCTTGATAGAATATGTCTTGATGAACTAAATCTGATGTATCTACAGTGAGAACAGAAGGGAATGAAGAAAGAAATTCAGTTTGTGCTAGATATATGATAAAAAGAGTATGTCTCAAGGCATACGGGGATTTTCCTAGGAGAAGTCGCGTATGCACGCGGGAAACAACGTTCCAAGTCGCATATGGGCAAAAGCGCTCAAAAAAAGTGCAAAACTAGGGGTAACCACCATGGTATTGACCCATTGTATTGGGTAATGATTCGTCTAAAAGACCCCGTCCAGGAATACCATCGGAAGTAATGTAGTTTTGGGCTCATGGTATTGGTTTGGCTCATGGTATTGAAAAAGGCTCATATTGAAAAAGGATAAACCTATATAAAGAAAAGAAATTCATTGTGCAAATCATGAGTGTGGGTGCAAGATATGCAGAGCTTGGATGAATGAATACTTCTTGTGACGTATGTACGTATGGAAAAGGGTAAGGTTTGATGATAGATACGAATCTATGATGCAATAAAGAAAATGATGAAGAAAGGGGATCTAGATCTGAAATGTATTTGTATCTACTAGATACGTTTATGGAGTGATTAGATACGTGATGAGGTGAACATCATCACAGTAAAGGTTAGAATACGGAAAGTGAATTATCTGATGCGGAAAATATGGCTCTGTAATGGTTTGAAAAGATCATACGCTAGTTCGTCGCGAGAGGAAGCGCGTATATACGCGGCTTCGGCGAAGAAGAAGAACGTATACTTAAATGAAATTAGATAACGTAATATACGAGGAAGGATAACGCTACTTCGTCAAGAAGGAAAGCGCGTATGCAAACTAGGGTTTGCTGAAGCAAGGGGTATGAAATGTCTGATCTGTTCTGTTGTGTTACTGCTATCTGTGAATGATGTATTCTAAAGTTCTGGGTTGTCTGAATTGATAAGTTTCAGTTTGATGTATGATTGAGCTTAAATGTATGGAGTGGGTCCGGTCTGAAAATATAATGAAACGTGGTCTGCAAGTGGTGTCCTAAAGGAAGCTTTGGATCCAGTGTGAAAATTGATGAAACGTGGTCCATAGAGGTGCTGAGGGTTGTAGCCTTTAGTCAGGGGGTTGTAGCTCCCTTCCGGAGGTGAGGGCGGTAGCGAGATCGGGGTCCATGGCTCCTTCCAGGAGAGGCTGGTAAACGAGATCAGGGGGTCGTAGCTCCCTTCCGGGAGAGGCTGGTAAACGAGTCAGGGGGTTGGAGCTCCCTTCCAGGAGAGGCTGGTAAACAAGCGTAGGTGGGTGCCTGCGTGCTGGTAGAGTCTGCACCAGCACATATGTTGTAAGATGTTTTCTCTATAATAAAATATTGAAGGCTGAGCAACTGCAGCGGTGGTTTTCTCCCGTCTTGGGTTTCCACCTAAAAATCCTGGTGTTCATGTGTGATTCTTATGTGTGATGGTTTATTCTATTCTTACTGCACATGTTTACTGTTTATAGAACATCTAATGAATGAATGATGGAATGATATAAGTGAAGAATTAATGGCATAATTAGATCTCTGTGTATACGCGAGTTTTATGAAGGATATCCGCGTGTATACGCTAGTTGTCTTCAGCAAAGTAGCGTATGGGTTTTAGAGCATGAAAAAGTAAAAGTTTTGAATATGCAGTAAATACTGATTCACCCCCCCCTCTCAGTATTTTTCCCAACAATTGGTATCAAAGCAGGTCCTTGTGCAGAAGCTTGATCGCTTAAAGGAGATCCGTCGCAATGGGAAGTCAAGAAGGAGTAATGTCTATAAAGCCACCTCTATTCAATAGAAGCAATCTGATATTCTGGAAGGTACGTACAAAATCATATCTGCAAAGTCTTGGTGCAGATGTATGGGCAATCGTGGAAGAAGGTTATCAATACCCGACAAGTATTCCTACTGATGCAGCAGAAAGGAAGAAGTATGAAACCAATGCCAAAGCAGTGAATGTCTTGCTAGGAAGCATGTCTGAATCAGAATTTGCTAAAGTGATGCAGCTACATTCAGCAAAAGAAATATGGGATAAAATCATTCTGAGCTATGAAGGAGACACAAAGGTAAAAAGTGCAAAACTCCAAACTCTTAGAATTGAATATGAAAATTTGAAGATGCATAGTGATGAGAGTGTTGCCAGTTTCTTTCTTCATCTGGATGATATTGTAAATCAAATGAGAAATTTGGGTGAAACCATAACTGATACTACTCTGGTGGAAAAGGTCTTAAGATCCTTGACTTCGAAATTTGACTCTAAAGTTTCGGCTATTGAAGAAAGGCAAGATCTGCAAACTCTTACTATTGTTCAATTACATGGTATTCTGACTGCTTTTGAAATGAGACAAGGAGGTCCTTCTCAAATAAGAGAAGCTTCTTTTAAGGTATCTGCAAAAGGAAAAGAAAAGGAAGTTGTCAAAGAATCCAGCTATATATCCGATGAAGAAGAAGCGAATTTCGTGAGAAAACTCCAACTAGGAACTGGAAGATTCAAAGGTAAGCTTCCTTTCAAATGTTTTGAGTGTGGAAAATTTGGTCACTATGCTGCTAAATGTCCTTATAGAGAGAAACATGGTAAAGGGAAACAATTTGAAAAGAGGAAGAGTTATTATACAAATGAAGATGATGATGAAGTGTCCAGTGAAGATGAAGAAGATTCTGACCAAGCTCTACAAGTGCTCATGGAAAAGAATCAAAAGAAGAAGGCTACTCGAAGAAAGGAGATATCTCAGAAAACATGTATCGCAGAAATTGAAGAAGATGAATCAGATAGTGATTGGGGTCCTAATTTTCTTATTGGTGCAAACAATGATGAAGATAGTGAGAGTAAAATTGTGGATCTAGAAGAAGCTATCCAGATCAAAGTTGAAGAACAACAAAAGGAAATTGATAAGAAAGATTCTATCTACAAAGAGATGATCTCTCAAATGAAAGAACAAATAGAAATGCTGAATGGAGAGGTGGACAAGTATCAAAGGTTTCATATTTATGCATCCAATCGAATTAAAGAACTAGAAGCAGAAATCAACGATCTAAATGAAAATATCGAAAAATCAAGCAAGAAGAATGAAGGTCTTGAAGCTGCAATCATCTCTCTGCAAGCAGATCTTGAAGCATCAAGTAAGAAGAATGAGGAACCCCTACAACCATTTGAAAAGGAAGGCCTTGAAGCAAAAATCATCTCTCTCAAAGAAGATCTGGAAAAATCAAATAAGAAGAATGAAGAGCTGCAACAAACATGTGAAGAAAACGAAAATTGGTTGAAAGAAGAGATTCTAAATCTGAAGGATCGAGTAGAAGATGGAAGAAGGAAAGAAGAAAGCATGACAAAGCAATGTCAAGCCTTGGAGGTTGAGGTAAACATTCTCAAAGGTAAATTAGAAGAAAAGGTTAAACTTTTGAGGTTTCAAGATAGTACTAATATCTTGGACAATATTCTAAGTAATCAAAGGTCTCCTGCTATCAAACTTGGTCTTGGTTTCCATGAAACTGTTAAAGGAGAATCTAGCTCACAAGGAAGTGCTAAAAATTCAGAGGATGTCAATGCAAAACCTGAAGTGTTGAAAGAAACAAAAAGTCAACCAACAATGATGAAAACTCAAAGGAAATCAGTCAATAATGTTGAATGCTTTAAATGTCATAACTATGGGCATGTTGCAGCAAATTGCAGGAGCAGATCATTTCAGCCTCAATCAAACAGTTCCTACATAGAAAGGTACTATGGTTTCTTCAAGGGATGTTGTTTTTCATGTAACAAGTATGGACATAAAGCAGCTGATTGTAAAAGGAGGAAGATTAGAAATACTCATGATGATTCTTATGCTTATTTCTCTGGACACATGAGATGTTATTCTTGTAACAAGTATGGACATGTAGAAAAAGAATGCAGGTTGAACAGATATGAGAAATTGGATAAATTCTAGCACACAAATAGAAATTTCAAACAAATCTGGAAAAAGATGGAGGACCGATCAGAAACGTAGGGAATTTTGATCCTGCTGCAGTCATCCACTTCTGAAGCTTACTTCTCTTATTGACTGCAGAAGTGATGTGAGATACATTATGGAGCTTAGTAATGTATCGTCATAGGAGGAGCTATGTATGGTGATTCCCATGGTTGTTTTGGTGATTCTGGTTATATTTATCTCTGACAGTGCATCTGATGTGAAGAAGACAGGTACAGGAGGCATAAGTTCAGGGGGAGATGAAGGAATGTGAAAAAATTTCTATGCTTCACTTTCCATACGCGGGTTCTATTAACAAATGTCGCGTATACACGCGAGTTACAGCAAACACAGTCGCGTATGCATTGATGATAAGAGAATGTATATGATAGCTGAAGATCTGGAGCCGAGGTTCAGGGGGAGCATCAGTCTGACTGTTGATAACTGTATTATTGACTCTGTTTCAGCTTAATTTCTCAGTTCTAAACAATGATGATATAATACTTGGTTTCTTATGTTGAAAATCATGGATGAGCCCGGAGTGTTACTTTATGAAGAGTATCTATTGGATATGGACAGATCATGGAGATTTTGTTGCTGGTGACTTGCTGTTGAAGATGTTCAGGTTGCACAAGTTAAGGAAGAGCACTGGTTCAGGGGGAGCAGCAGGTTGAATACTAATGATTGCATTGTTGGCACTATGACTTCTTATTCCTTGGTTATTGTGATACTCATGCTCAAATGATGATGACTTGGTATATGATTTATTATGATGATATTTTGATCCTTGGTTACTGAAAAGTATCTTTTGTGCTCACACATGGATGAGTTGGAAGTCGTTTGATTCAGAAATAAATCATGCAGAGTTTGTTACTATGGTTGAGATCTTTTGCCTACATATATTACTTCATGTTAAATCTTGAAGATCTTGATGATATTGGACCACATGGATGATTGCTTGACACATATCTGAAGATGTTGTTCTTGTATGATAATCTCTCTTGGAAAGATTGTATTGATGCTGCAAAGAATCTGAAGGCTTGGTTACTAATGTACTTATGCTACAACCGTTGGATGACGCTTGAAGACACAACTACACTGTTCTCTCTATCTGTAGTCCAGGGAAGCATTCAAATATCTCAGAAAGAAGTTGAACACTGTCTTTTTCTCACAGAGGATCAGATCTGGTTAAAATATAGAAGATGGTATTGGATACGCGGGTTTCCTGATACACAGTCGCGTATATACGCGAGTTCATGCACATAAAACCGTGTATGTATGATTGCTGACAAATTTCTGCTTGGAGTCAGCTCTCTTCAGCACAGCTGTAGTGCTGCTTGGTATCTCTAATACTGTTTGGTATCTCTGGTGGTGTTCCAGTTCTCATAATTCTGTTTCTAATGTTTTGATAAAGATGCCTTAATGATTTGTTGGTGAAAGTGTTCAGGATGCACAAACTAAGGGGGAGCCTTAGTCATATGAAAAAGGATGCATGGATGCACATATTCAGGGGGAGCATTAGCTTTGCTGAGTATAATGCATTGTTGGCATTATGATGGTTCTAAAATATGTTCTCTTTCTTGAGGACTTTCTGGTGTTGGTCTTAAAGTTATAATTGTAGTTTGATGAAAAGGTCATGTAGAGATCCATGATGTAAAATTGTAATATTCAGTCATGTAAGGACTTGATAAATTTGTAAACCCAGTTGGTTGGGTAGCTGAGTCAAATTTGTAAACCCACTTGGTTGGGTACTTGAGTCTCATATGTAAATCCACTTGGTTGGATATTTGATGTAAGTATGAGTCCTTGGTGATAGGAAGTTCATAGAGTCATGTACTTCATTGGAAAATATGTTTGAAGATTCAGCATGAACTCAGGGGGAGCTTGGTCACTTCAGTATACATCAGATTTGCAGAACGCTTCTTCCACATGAGGAGAAAAGGGGGAGAGTATGTTGTTTTTGATCCGCCCTTTGCCCTTGATGTCAAAGGGGGAGAGTGACATGGTGTTTGAATGAAGATAATGGTGTCAAAGAATTGGGAGAGTGACATGGTGTCATTGTATTCTTAATGTACCTATCTATTGTGGTGATCAAACACCATCGTGGTTGCCATCAAGTCCAAAGGGGGAGATTGTTGGCAATATGATGCAGAGTGTTGTCCTTGATGGAAACCCACTTAATGAAGATGAAGACATGAGATTGTTGGCATGTGTTGTCCTTGATGGCAATCCACCTGATGAAGTTATTCTTGACCTGATGGACTTGGTAAATGATGTAAATCTAATATGAAATGATGTTTGTTAGCAATATGATGCTGAGTGTTGTCCTCGAATGGAAACCCACTTGATGAAGATGATGGAAACTTACTTGATGAAGTTGTGCTTAATATAATATGTCTTGATGAACTAAATCTGATGTATCTACAGTGAGTACAGAAGGCAATGAAGAAAGGAATTCAGCATGTGCTAAATCTATGGTGAAAAGAGTATGTCTCAAGGCATACACGGATCTGTCTAGGGGAAGTCGCGTATGCACGCGGGAAACAACGTGCCAAGTCGTGTATGGGCAAAAGCGCTCATAAAGTGCAAAACCAGGGGTAACCACCATGGTATTGACCCATTGTATTGAGTAATGATTCGTCTATGTGACCCCGTCCAGGAATACCATCGGAAGTAATGTAGTTTTGGGCTCATGGTATTGTTTTGGCTCATGGTATTGAAAAAGGGGCCCGTGGTATTGAAAAAAGATAAACCTATATAAGGAGAAGAAATTCATTGTGCAAATCATGAGTGTGGGAGCAAGATGTCTGAGCTTGAATGAATACTTCTCTGTGAAGTATATCTGTATGGAAAGGGTAAAGGCTTGATGATAGATCTGAATCTATGATGCACCAATGAAGAAAATGATGAAGAAGGGGATCTAGATCTGAAATATATTTGTATCTACTAGATCTGTTTATGGAGTGATTAGATCTGTGATGAGGCGAACATCTGTCTGAAGTAAAGGGTTGAATCTGAACTGAATATCTGATCTGAAGAAGTATGCAGCTCTGTAATGGTTGAAGATCCATACGCTAGTTCGTCGCAGAGGAAGCGCGTATATACGCGGCTTTGCTGAAGAGAAAGCACGTATGCGCAATGAAATTGGATCTGTAATATGTACAGAAGTATACGCTGGTTTATGTGAACGGAAGCGCGTATATACGCGACATCGGTGAAAGGAAAGCGCGTATGCAAACTAGGGTTTGCTGAAGTCTGTGGTAAGAAATGTCTGATCTGTTCTGCTGGTTTACTGATATCTGTCAGTGAGTTATATGTATTTGTTTCATGGTTGACTGTGCTTAAAAGTATGGAAAGGGTCCAGTCTGAAAATATGATGAAACGTGGCCTGCAAGTTGTGTTCTAAAGGAAGCTTTGGATCCAGTGTGAAAATTGATGAAACGTGGTCCATAGAGGTGCTGAGGGTTGTAGCCTTCAGTGAGGGGGTCGTAGCTCCCTTCCAGGTGAGGCTGGTAAACGAGATCAGGGGGTCGTAGCTCCCTTCCAGGTGAGGCTGGTAAACGAGATCAGGGGGTCGTAGCTCCCTTCCAGGAGAGGCTGGTAAACGAGTTAGGGGGTTGGAGCTCCCTTCCAGGAGAGGAATTTCGTGCTTATTTATATGTACATCCCTGCGTGGTAGAAATCTTGTTAGCCCACATGCATTGTAGATGTTTTCTCTATAATAAAATATTGAAGGGTGAAAAGACAGCGCAACGGTGGTTTTCTCTAAACTTGGGTTTCCACCTAAAATCGGTGTTCATGTGTGATGCTTATAAGTGTTTGATACATTCTTCTTGCACATTCTGCATTTATAGAACATCTAATGAATGAATGATGGAATGATATAAGTGAAGAACTGGTAACGAGGTAAATCTCTGTGTATACACGAGTTTTATGAAGGATATCCGCGTGTATACGCTAGTTGTCTTCAGCAAAGTAGCGTATGGGTTTTAGAGAGTGAAAAAGTAAAAAAAATTGAATATGCAGTAAATACTGATTCACCCCCCCTCTCAGTATTTTTCCCAACAATTAGAAGTAGTCGCATGCGCACATTAAAACATAATCAAGCACACATATAACACAGTATGTAATGGGGAAAGCTTACAGCTGAAAACCCCCAACTATTTGTATATTATAATGATAGAGAACATGTAACATATATATAGCACAAAGCTCCTCACAAGCTCTCAGCACTATCTCACATGCTACACACAAACAAGCTCAGATCATACATATCACATGCTCCAATCTGCTCCACCTGTCTGCCTACCTCTATTACGCAATCCAAGATGAAGAATGATTTGATCCAAGTTCGAATTCCCTTGGCTTGTACTGCACAATCCTCATTGGCAATCTCAATCAATGTGTGTGCAAATCTCATGCATAGCTATAGTCACAACTGATATTAGACTCACCCTTTCACCCACCTCTAACACTGGTCTCCACTGAACTGTCCATGCACTGAAGTTAACTGATGTATTCTTTAGTTGATTTATGAGTTAATAATTAGTGAATTAATTAATAATTAATTCACACCACTCATCACTAGTGTATTTATCAGTTAGACCTAAATACAACTAGTTCAACTAAGTTAAGTGAACACAACTCCATCAACCTCTGTCAACTCCTGCCATGTTGCCATGAGTTCTACTTGAAAATCAACCATGCAATAGATCAACTAAACCCTAGGAATAGTGCAATCCCTTCTTTCAGCTGCATGTGCCACATCAGTAGCTCGAACTGAAGTGCTGCAAGAGGATAAGATAATGTTTATAGTCCAAATATTATTAAGAGCTAATAATATTCGACATATCTATTTTTAGACTGGCAGTCTAAAAATAGACTCCGCCCAGTATGTCTAAAAATAGAGGTCCATCTATTTTTACCAACCTGACCAACCATCCATAAATAGCATCCTGCAACTCATAGACCATGATCCATATTTCTAAAAATAGACATAGTCTAAAAATAGACTTTGGGACAAAAAATCACTTGTGTGGCCCCCACCTAGTTTAGGTGATCACTTTCCAACTAGGATCAGGAAAGATGTTTCAGGATGCCTCCTTCACTGTTTCTTGTTGCAATCTTCAACATTCATCAGTGGTGCTCGCATAATCCTTAGGATTAGGATGAAGTGGATATTTTGAATCTGGAAATTCTTCATTCCCCTCTTCATAATTGGTGCTCGCATAATCATTAGGATTAGGACGAAGTGGATATTTTGACTCTGCAAATTCTTCATTCCCCTCTTCATCAGTGGTTCTCACATAATCCTTAAGATTAGGACGAAGTGGATATTTTGACTCTGCAAATTCTTCATTCAGCGCTTCATGAGTGGTGTTTGCATAATCCTTAAGATTAGGACGAAGTGTATATTTTGACTCTGTGAATTCTTCATTCCCCTCTTCATCTGCGGTGCTCACATAATCCTTAGGTTTAAGATGAAGTGGATATTTTGACTCTGGAAATTCTCCATTCCCCCCTTCATCAGTGTTGACCTCATAATCCTTAGGATTAGGACGAAGTGAAAATTTTGACTTTGGAAATTCTTCATCACTAGTGCTCTCATAATTCTTAGGCTTAAGACTAAGTGGAATAACTGACTCTCAATTTATATAAATTTCTTTTTTCTGCCCTTCATCAATTATGTTCTCATCATCCTTAGGATTATGACCAAGTTGAATTTATGACTCTCTATTCATGGTTAATGAACTCCTATTATATTCATCAATCTGAATAGAGTTGTTGCGTGATGAAGATTTTGATGTTGCAGAAAGAAAAACTTTGCTATCAGAAGAACCCATGGTTTTCAACAAGAATATGTTGAACGATACAAATGCACTATCTCCCAATTACAATATATAGCTTAAAGACTGAAAATTTCCCTCTAAAATTCGACCCAAAAATTATCGCTAAAAGTTTTCCTTCCAAATTTCCCCCCCAAATTTTTTCTCTGAAAATTTCCCTCCAAAGTTTTTGTTTGAAATATTTCCATACAAAATATTCGTCTAAAATGTATTTCAAAACATTTTAATAAATTGTTGGTCTTCAAATATTTCACCCTACTTTCTATTCAAAATATCCAAAAAATATTCATTTCATGCATGCCTTCCAAACTAAAATAAATTTCTTATTTGAATGATTTAACATTGACTATGTATTATATAAATTTTTAAAATTTCTGTTTTATTTTTTTGCCGACATTGAATAAAAGGTAATATAATCCTATAATATTAACTACATGTAAATATTTTTTATTTTTATTTGAGTCCCACATTCATGAAACAGTAAACCAATCACACAATATTCGCTATATAATAACAATCATTGTTTCTATTCCTCACATCACATCAAGTCTTCTAGGTTTTGTTGGAGAAATTGTGTGGAGGCATTGCGTTGGCATTCGTAACAATTTGAACGAAAGTTTTTCACATTTAAAAGGTTAGTTTTCCTTCTATTTTGTCCATTTAAAGATGAATTTGGGGAGAATATGTTTTTTTTTTATGGATTTTATGTTCCAAAACTATTTTTTTATGGTTTTTAGGTTCGAAAACACTATTTTTTATATTTTTATAGCGAAGTTAATAAATAAATAATGCTTTCTCAAATTTTAGAGTTTTTGAGTTTGTTGGGATATCACGAAGCAAAAACAAAAATAATATTTTATCAAAGAAACAGTATTGTATTTATTTATTTTATCTTTTTAAGTACAACAGAAAAATATATATATATATATATATATATATATATATATATATATATATATATATATATATATATATATATATATATATATATATATATATATATATATATATATATATATATATATATATATATATATATATATATATATATATATATATATTTATATATTTATTTATTTATTTATTTATTTTAAAACATGAAATTTTTTTTTTAAACACATTAGATATTTTAATGTTTTTTTTTATTTAAAGGAAAATATAGATTTCTTTTAGTTTTTATTAAACTTGTTTTTTAATTATAAATATATTTTAAAATTAAAAAAAATAATTTAATTTTAAAATAATTTTAGTATTTTATTTTTGTTTTTTAAATTTTAATAAAATAAATTTAATTTCTAAATTTCTAAATTTAATTTTTAAAAAAATATAATTTATTTTTATAATTTTATTATTTAAATTGTTTTTTTATTTTTTATTTTAAAAAAAAATAATTTATTTTAAAAGTTTTAATATTTATTTGCTATTTTAATATTTTCAAAAAAAAAAATCATTATAGTCTTTTAAAAATTTTAAATTTAATTTAAAACTTTTTTAATTTATTTTTATAATTTTATTATTTAAATTCTTTTTTTATTTTTTTATTTTAAACAAATTTAATTTATTTTAAAAAATTTAATATTTTATTTGTTATTATAATATTTAAAAAAAATTATTTTTAAATTTTTAAATTTAAAATAATTATATTAAATATTAATTTTTTATTGTTTTTAAATAACTTTGTTTTATTTAAAAAAAAAAAAAAAAAAAAAATTGTATTTTTTCCGCTCGCAGGGGGCCGGAGGCCAGTAGGGTAGTAGTCCATGGCGCCGCCCAACCGACCTCCGGCCCCTGAATGGGCAGAGGCTGATTCTCAGAATCGATCTCCGCCCAGTCGGGGGCCGAAGGCCAGCCGAGCGATGTAAGACCCCAGACTTCATGAGGCGCGTTTGGGGTAACGAGCGCACCCACCAAGCGTTTGGATGGTCTTTGGCTGCCATGCGACGTTACAGGCATATCGTCGCACCGTAACCATTGGACGCGAGCATGTAGCGATGGGCGAGCACGGGCGCACATTATAGAGGGCACTTCGCACATAGTCGGCGATGGCATTGGCAATGCGACGTTATAGCCAAAACGTCGCACTATAGTGAAGTTGAGAACACCGACGTGTTGGGTGTTGGGCGGCTGATGTGTTGGAGTGTGGCCAAAATTACACCATATTTCGGACAGCTAAATATAGAGCGTCGGATGGGTCGGCTTGGGTCCACCGAGTGACCCATGACACAAATGCAATGCGTATAAGTAATATGTGCAGATGGTTTGGAGAATTCATCCAACAACGAACTCGAACAAGCATTAAGGCATTCGGACAAAGACATTAGACCAGTACCATGAGTTGCCAACAACTCGTTTGTGGAAAGACACGGTGAACGCAGGGCGAGGGCATGGGTCGAGTCGGGCAGGGAGACTGCAGTACGTGCGAAACAGTGCCACAGGGCATCCGTAACCGCAAGTCGTGTCAGGAACAGCACAGGGTGTGAGTCGAGTCTGGAGGTAGCATGCAAGACATGCGGAACAGTGCCGCAAGGCATTTGCAGTGCAGGTCAGGTCGGGTAGGGCGTCCCCAGGAGTCTGAACATGAGTTCAGGACTTGTTTTGAAGTGACCGAAATTCGAAATTGAGTGCGGAAAGTTGCAACAGGTGTGTATTGGCGGGCCGAAGCTAACCATATAGCTGGGAAGTAGATTGGACACACACAGAGCTCAGGGGAAGGTCTAAACTCATAGGTAGTAGCCGACCTGAGTGACGCGAGTGACTCGGCAACACTTGGGCAGGTTTATGCAGAAAATTCCCAAGGTGAAATCTGATGTTGTAAATTATTGTTGTAGGCTAGTTTGATGATTGACAAGTCTTGAGGCTTGGTCAAAAGGCTAACTTTCCTTGCCAAGAAGCAAAGGGGGTATTTTACTGGATTGGAACTTATATTGTATTTTTATACTTTATGAAACATATTATCGGCCAGACTCATTATTAACAGGGAGTTTCCCCTCCCTTATATGTATGGCCATACACTGTGGATATGATGATGATGTTTATGTTCTCCACATATTGAAAGAACATTTTCTTAACTAATTTAATAAGTGTTGCTAAAGGTGTAGTCTACATACTTGAGTATTATGAAAATAAAAAGTACGGTAGTGCCACACCTCGTCTATAGCATGGTTGAAAGACTACCAAAGGTATTGGGGCATGATAGTTGGTATCAGAGGCACTGATACATGGTTTGAAAGTCTGATAACACACTTGTTTCACATCAAGTGGTATCAGAGCTACCATCTTTTGGGGCTTTGTATTGAAGCAGGAGCACAGTTGCAGGGTTGCAGGTGGCGTTGAAGATGGTTTTATATTATTTGGGTTTCTAACAAAAGCTATTTCAAGCCTATAGTTGGACATGGTTTGTACATGGTCTTGACTCGCTCTTAAGCAAGACAAATGGAAGGTGTTGTGGAAGAACCTCAAGTGATTGAGGATACCCAAGTACTTTCTCAAGATGAATTCTTTGAGAAGGTCGTTGAGAACATGGAGAGACTTGAAAAGATGTTCATGGACCTTAGGGAATATCATGAAGACCTCCAGGAAAGGAACATGGAATTGAAAGAAGAAGAAGAAAAGTGGAAAGCTGAGCTTGAAATAGTGGCAACATGTTCAGTGTACACAGAATGGAAGCTTGGTGAAAATTTGAAGAAGCTTGAAGACATGGACCAATCCAAAGATCGAGTTGTGGATGAGCTTGCCAAAGCTCTTACAAAGGTCGCGGATTTGGAATGTGAAATGGTCTTGATGAAAAGGGTCATGGGGCAAGGATCATCTGGGGGATCTGCCCACGTTAAGGTGAAAGAACCAGATTCATATGATGGAACAAGGAATGCAAAAACTCTTGGAAAATTCTTATGGGATATGGAACAATACTTGGACCGGTTATCCATTCCTCGTGAGGATGCTAAGGTGAATATTGTGGCATAATTCCTTACAGGAGATGCTAAGATGTGGTGGAGAAGGAAACTTGATCAAATGGCACAAGATGCAGGGTTTGACATCACAACTTGGAAGGAACTAAAAGAGGCTTTGCAGGTTCACTTTAGTCCACAAGATGAAACCTGGGATGCGAGATCTATTATCAAATATATTAAGCAAATAGGGAGTCTCTAAAAATATGAAAGTGAATATTAGAGTGCTATTATAGAGCTACCTAACATGATCGAGAGGGACAAAGTATTCAAATTTACTATTGGGTTGAAACCTTGGTCTCGAGATGAGGTGAGAAGGAAAGCACCCAAGAAAATGGAAGAAGCCTTTGCTATGGTGGATAGACTTATGGAACACTATGATGAGGGGACCGAGAAGAAGAAGAAAAAGCCTTTTGAGAAAGATGATGATGCACCAAAGAAGGAAGCTACCAAGTCTAACAATGCACATGCAAATTTGGAGACTAGGAAGCCCTTGAAGTGTTGGATTTGTGTTGAGGAACATACAGTGAAGAATTGTCCTTGAAGACCACAGTTAGCAGTGGCAATAAAAGCAGAGAAGAAGAAGGAACCTTTGGTTGGGGCCATCCAAGTTCTAAGTGCAGCAGCATCTTATGAAGCTATCCCAAGGAGGGATACCGAAAGGAACAACCTTGAATTTGTGAAAATGAAGATTGTGAAGGGCACACTTATGTACCATGGTGGACTATCGTGCTACCCAAAACTTCATTGGAGAAGATACTGCTAGGAAATTTGGATTGAGGTTCAAACCAATCCCAGCTCAGTTGAAAGCAGTGAATTCACCACCAGATTATGTGATTATAGTTGCATAAAAAACACCAATTAAAATAGGGAGTTGGCATGGGGATGTTGACTTCATGATTGTGAATATTGATGATTATGAAGCTATGTTAGGCATGGAATTATTCAAATAATTCGAATTTATGGTGGTTCCTCACATGAGGAATTTGTATATTTATGATGGGAATGATGACCATCCTATTGGTATCCCAACCATAGGAGGAGGAGGTTCAACCCATTGTAAACTGATAGCTATGAGTGTGGAAGACACACAATGACATGATGAACTCCAGGGAAGGTTGGTCATCATGGAAGAAAAAATTCGGGAGTAGGCACAGGAGATCATGACATTGCCCAATAGTCTCTTGGATGTCACAAGAAGACTTGAGACAATGGAAGTGAAGGAAAATTCTATTCCACGGATTCAGGGAGAAAGCCGGGAAGCATACATGGCAAGGTTGGAAGAGGAAGACCTAGACAAGTGGCTGGACTTGATACATGAGGAAGAGGGAAGGCCTTCAACATCCGCTTCCCCTTTCTTCTAGACTATTCATGGGGATGAGGCTCATTGTCATCTGCTAAGGACAATGAAGACCTCTAATTTTATGAGCAGGGTATAGAGCGAGATGGGCACTTGATAGTAGGATGTTTTGGCAGTCATGATGATGTAGGGAGCATATTTTCTTATGGAGAGACATTCGGTTGGATTAGCTACCCAACTTTTCACTAGCACAAGAGGATCCAACACATGATATCTTGCATAATTGGAGACATGACCAAGGCATGTAGTAGATCAAGGGTGTTCACATCTGGATGTTATTCATATATTCATGGCAAAGTTGGAGACATGAACACATTTGGAGATGTTGGAGTCATCAACACTTTGTGACAATAGTTGTGACGATATTGTGCACATGGATGCGATGATAGATCATGCAGTGACATTTTGCGACATAATTTGAGATGATATTTCACACATGGAGTTGTGACGATGGATCATATGACAAGAGGATGATGTTGTCAAGGGACGAAAACACTTTGGAGTGGTGGAGGATGTAAGGCCCCAGACTTCATGAGGCACATTCGGGGTAACAGGCGCGCCCACCAAGTGTTTGGATGGTGTTCGAGGGCCATGCTACATTACTGACATATTTTCGCAGCTTAACTGCACGGTTGCGGGCGTGTAGCAATGGGCGAGCACATGCGTGCGTTACAGTGGGTGCATCGCACATAGTTGGTGGTGGCGTTGGCAATACGACGTTATAGCCAAAACGTTGCACCATATCCGAGTTGAGAAAACCGATGTGTTGGGTGTTGGGCAGACGACGTTACACCATATTGCAGACAGTTGAACAGAGGGCGTCGGATGGGTCGTCTCAGGTCCGTTGTGTGACCCATGACACAAACACAATGCGTATAAGTAATACGTGCGGAAGGTTTGAAGAACTCATCCAACAACGAACTCAAAAAAGCATTAAGACGTTCAGTGAAGACATTGGAGCAACACCACAAGTTGCCAACAACTCATTGGTGGAAAGACACAGTGAACGCAGTGCGAGGGTGTAGGTCAAGTCGGGCAGCGAGAGTGCAAGATGTGTGGAATAGTGCCACAAGGTGTCCGCAACCGCAGGTTGGTTCAGGCAGAGCGCAAGGCATAGGTCGAGTCGGGCGGTAGCATGCAGGATGTGCGGAACTATGCTGCAGGGCATCTGCAGTGCAGGTCGGGTCGGGCAGGGTGTTAGCAGGGGTTTGAACGTGAGTTCAGGACTTGTTCTGAAGTGATCAGGAGTTAGAATTGAGTGAGGAAATCTGCAGCAGGTGGGTATTGACGGGTCGAAACTAACCATACAACTGGGAAGTGGATTGGACAGATGGAGAGATCAGGGGAAGGTCTGAACTCATAGGCAGCAGCCGACCTAAGTGACCCAAGTGACCCTTCAACACAAGCAGATAATTGAAGAAAATTCCGAAGGTGAAATCTGATGCTGTAAATGATTTTTGTAGGCTAGTTTGATGATTAACAAGTCTTGAGGCTTGGTAAAAAGGCAAACTTGCCTTGCCAAGGAGCAGAGGGTGTCTTTTGCTAGATTGGAACTTATATTGTATTTTTATACTTTATGAAACATATTATGGAGCAGACTCATTATTAACAGGGAGTTTCCCCTCCCTTGTATGTATGGGCATACAATGTGGATATGATGATGATGTTTATGTTTTCTGCATATTTAAAGAACATTTTCTTAACTAATTTAACAAGTGTTGCTAAAGTTGTTGTCTACATACTTGAGTATTACGAAAATAAAAAGTATGGTAGTGTCGTACCCTATCTATAGCATGGTTGAAAGACTACCAAAGGTATAGGGGTGTGACACTGGGAAATATGCGGGAGATGGAGGTGGTTGTTTACAATGTGAGTGAAAACACATGGATTTGGCTTCCCATTGTCCTTTAAATGATGACCAAGGCTATGTGAGATCTATGAGAGCTATGGCCTTTGAACCCAGGGCAGGCATGAAGTTTACTTTAGTTCTGTATGCATGGCATTGCTTTTCACATGCTGCCTTCAGTATTTTGAACTTAATTTCTCTCTTATTTATATGTAAGATTTTCTCTGGAAGTTGCAGTGTCTTTTTATCTAAATTTAATTGAAAACCTGCTTTTAGTTTGAAAGTGAGCATATTTATTTTTAGATGAAATTGAAGGGCTTGTAATCTCAGTGTATGATTTACCATAGGTACACAAATTTAGTACTCGACCATTTTGACACTCTGTAAATATGCATCATGTTGATATTCCTGAAAGTTTGTAACATTCTTGAAAGTATGTAACAGTGTCCTCATTCGATCCCTCCATCCCCAAAGTTCTGGAGGGTCGTGTTAGGGTCCTATAATAATAGGGATCATAATTTTGAATTGGTTATGTTTATTCTTGTAATATTGTATATACATTTGCTTTTCTGCAAATGTTTTCCCATATTAAAAATTGAAAAGAGGGTATGTCCTAAAAGAATAATCAAAGGACCAAAAGAAACAATGATAAATATGTTGAAAATGCAACAAGATGATGGAGCTTAGTGAAAAGAAGTCGCCTTCACTAAGTGGGCCCGCAGGCTATTTTTGGCGCAAAGTCTATTTTTAGACATATGGATCATGGTCTATGAGTTGCAGGATGCTATTTATGGATGATTGGTCAAGTTGGTAAAAATAGATGGACCTCTATTTTTAGACATTGGGCGAAATCTATTTTTAGACTGCCAGTCTAAAAATAGAACAGTCGAATATTATTAACCCTTAATAATATTTAGACTATAAACATTATCTTATCCTCTTCGAACACTTCAGTTTGATGCTTGGATGTGGCACATGCAACTAACAGAAGGAAATACACTTTTCCTAAGGGTTAGTTGAGCTATTGCATTGTTGACTTCAGTTAGAACTCAAGTGGCAGAGTTTGGTGGAGTTGATGAGACAGTTGGTGGAGTTGTGTTTGGTTTAACTTAGTTGAACTAGTTGTATTTAGTCTAACTGACAAATACACTAGTGAGTGGTGTGAATTAATTATTAATTAATTCACTAATTATTAACTCATAAATCAACTAAAGAATACATCGCTTAACTACAACAATGACGGACAATTCACTATATCTTAAAGCAGCTAGAGGTGGGTGATAGGGTGAGTCTACTATCAGCTTGTGACTATAACAGGCATGAGATTTGCACACACATTGATTGAGATTGCCAATGAGGATTGTGTAGTACAAGCCAGTGGGATTCGAACTTGGATCTCATCATTATTCATCTTGGATTGCGCAGTAGAGGCAGGCAGACAGGTGGAAGAGATTTGAACTTCTGACTTGTTCATATCTAAGATAGTTTTTGTGTAGCATGTGAGATAGTGATGAGAGTTGTGAGGAGCTTTGTGCTATGTATTGTTACATGTTCTCTATCATTATAATATACAGATAGTTGGGGGTTTTCAGTTGTAAGCTTCCCCATTACATACTGTGTTATATGTGTGCTTGATTATGTTTTAATGTGCGCATGTGACTGCTTCTAATTTCCACAAATTGATGATCAATTGTAGAAGAGGTTATGTATTATGCATGAAGCTTAAATAGTGTGTAATCAAGATAATCTCGGTGAATAATTCAGCTATTATTCAAATTTCTACATGGTATCAGAGCAAAATTGATCATCGGATCTATTACAGTGATTACAATTTATTTCGGTAGACAGAGTCTATACGAGGGCCAGGTAGCCTCTGGATCCATCCTTTCTTTAAAAGGTGATACATCCAGTAAATGCCCCTACAGTTGATCTCTATGCTAGAAATACTTTGTTCTCACAAATCCAGAAGCAGTTGAGTTTTGAGCTTGGAATTCGAATTTTGGAGCAGTGCTTTCTTGGTGTCGAAGTCAAAATGTCTTATCAAGGATTGCGATTGGAGTATGCTCTTGAGGGCAACGAATTATGTCGCATGGAAGGACAGTGGATGGACGGTGTTAGATGAGAGAGGACATGGGGTCAAGGAGTTCATAGATTTTGAAGTCCCAAAGCCTACCGATGTTGCTCAAGTTGGAGCTGGCAAAAAGAAGACATGAAATGTCGAAGGATTCTCGTGGAGGGCGTGAAGGATCACATAGTGTCCAGACTTCATGGTAAGGCTTCTAAATTCTTGATGTGGAAAGCCTTGACATATTTATTCCAAAGCAAGAGCGACCAGAGGAATTTTGCGCTCAAGGATAAACTCATAAACATAAAGATGGAGAAAGGCGACAGTATGCCCAAGTACCTCACAAAGTTCACCCAATGCAGGGATGAGCTGGGAGGTGTGGGGGTGATTGTTGATGATGAGGACTTGGTGAGCTTGGCTCTCCTTGGGCTTCCGAAGAGTTGGAATTCCTATCAGGACTCTGTCAATGGTCGGGAGAAATTGCCAGGATGGGAGCGACTTTGTTCGGATCTTGTGCAAGAGGAGATAAGGCGGAGTACCAGGGACAGATCTTCATCAAAGAAATCTGATGAAGAAAATTTCGCTTTGGCTGCCAAAGCAAAGAAGGGGAAGAGCAAGAAAGCTTCTCATTCCGGTGCGAAAGGAAAGAAGCAGGACATGTCCAAGGTGAAGTGTTTTCACTGTCACCAGCACAGACATTATGCCACAAATTGTCCGCAAAAGAAGAAAAATAAGCAAGCTGCTGGATCTGCAGCAGGAGAGGCCTTAGCCTCGCAGTTTGAGCTGGATTTTTCGCTGATTTCATGCTTGGTCTCAAGTGTGATGGGATCAGTATGGTTCTTGGACAGTGGTGCGTCTTTTCACATGACTGGAGATCGAGATCTGTTTTCAGATCTGGTTGAGAAAGATCTTGGAGTGCACATCGAGATGGGGCGATGATGGTAGATACAGTGCGACCGGTATCGGTACCATTTCCTTTAAGAGGGAGTCTGGTAAACCCTTCATATTGAAGGAAGTGATGCATGTTCCAGGATTGAAAAAGAATCTTATCTCTATGGCGATGTTAGAAGACAAGGGATATGATGTTGTCTTTAGCGAGGGAAAGGCTTTCCTGCGTAGTAAGACAACTGGAGAAACCCAGAAGATAGGGGTTCGAGTCAAGAAAATTTATCAATTGCAAGTAGATGGTTGTGCAGCAATGGCATGCAAGGCAGAAGGAGTGGTGAGCCGGGATGATGGCGAGCTGTGGCATTGGAGATTGGCCACCTTCACCATGGAGCTTTGAAGATACTGCGGCAGATTTCTACTGGGCTTCCTAAAGGCACTCTTGCGCAGTCAGATCAGTGCAAGGGGTGTGCCTTAGGAAAATTTGTGAAAGCCACCTTTCACGAGAAGGATAGTCGCGACACGACGATCCTTGAGAGAATTCACACAGACGTGTGTGGACCTTTCTTAGTAGCTTCGACAGCAAAGCATAGGTACTATGTGATATTTGTTGATGATTTTTCTCGGAAGTGCTGGATCTTCTTCATGCGTAAGAAGAGAGAGACATATCAAAGTTCGTGAGTTCAAGGCAATCGGTTGAGAAGGAATCTGGGAAGTAGGTGAAGGCTCTTAGGAGTGACAATGGTGGTGAATTCATCTCCTTCGTGAATTCAAGGACTTTTGGCAAGCAAGGTGAGGAATTCAAAGAGAGCTCATAACACCTCATAACCCACAAGCATAACGAGGTTATACAAAAGAATGCACGATCGTGGTGCCGTTGCGGTTGATGTTGTATGATCGTGGCCTACTGTTTCACTGTGCGCAGGCATGCAATACCGTTAAAGATATGTGCGTAACCGTTGTCCTCACAAGATACTTGGCATGAGTACACCCCGAGGAGGCGTCGGTAAGAGGTCCGCGTTTCCCATTTGAGGATTTTTGGTTCACCTGTTTACATTCATGTGACGAAGGATGCCAGGAAGAAGCTGGAGCTGACCACAGAGGTTGGGATATTTGTGGGATACACTGATACGCCCCACAACTATCGTGTGTATTTGCTAGACAGTCGCAAGACTGTTGTGCGACAGGATATCAAATTTCAGGAGGAGAAAGCCATGAAGTGTTCACTTGAGAGGGAGCCACACTTGCATGCAGAGAAGGAGCTATTAGTTCCTAAGGATGGGCTTCAGGATGTGGATTAGCCACAAGAGGAATTTCATGGAGTGGAAGAGACCACTCATGCAACGCCAACCATCAGAGGGCGGAAGCGCACTACAGAAGCTGAGCGACTGGCTCAAGATGCAAAGAAGGTTGTAGGACCACCTACAACACAGCGCAGACAGAGACAATCACTAGACCGGTACACTGGATACATGGCTCTTGTGAGAAAATGTGTCGTGACAGAGCCATCCTCTTTCGAGGAAGCTGTGGAGGACCCCGCATGGGTAGATGCCATGGTGGAAGAGTATGATTCGATTGTCAAAAACAGTGCATGGGAGATTGTCCCAAGGCCGGAAGGGAAATCAGTGGTGGGTTCGAGATGGATCTACAAAGTGAAGCAGGCGGTTGACGGGAGTGTGGAGAAGTACAAGGCAAGATTTGTTGCCCGAGGCTTCTCATAGATAGAGGGGATCGATTATGAGGAGACATTTTCACCTGTTGCAAGGTACTCTTCCATACAGACGATTCTTGCTCTCTCAGCGCAGATGGGGTGGCACATTCATCAGATGGATGTGAAGACTATGTTCCTCAATGGAGTCATTGAGGAGGAGGTGTACATAGAGCAGCTCGAAGGTTTCGAGATCTTCAGCAGCGAGTCGCATGTGTGCAGATTCAAGAGAGCGTTGTATGGGTTGAAACAAGCACCTTGTGCTTGGTACACACGGATAGACAATTATTTCACTGGACTTTGATTCTCCAAGAGTGAGGCGGATCCTAACCTATACCAGATTGTGGTGGAGGGTAAGTTGCTGATCATTGTACTTTATGTAGATGATTTGATTCTGACGGGTGATGAGCTCTTGATACTTTCATGCAAGGAGGATCTTGCTAGAGAGTTTAAGATGAAGGACTTGGGCCTCCTTCATTATTTCCTGGGATTGGAAATTTGGCAGCGCAGTGATGGACTATTTGTTTCTCAGGGTAAGTATGCCCGGGAGATACTGGAGAAGTTCAACATGCATGGCTGCAAGCCTGTTGATACTCCTCTTCTTGGAGGTTGGAGGAAGGAGGATGCTACTTCGGCAGAGGTAGTGGATGCCATTGTTTATCGACAGTTGGTGGGGTCGCTTATGTATCTGGTCAATACACGACCCGATATATGTTATGTTGTTAACCAGCTTTCACAAGCTATGGTTAAGCCAACCAAGCTCTTCTGGAAGGCAGGCAAGCATGTATTGTGTTATCTTAGAGGCACATCGGGATATGGATTGTGGTACAGACAGGAGGATGAGGTGAAGCTATGTGGCTTCACGGATGCAGATTGGGCAGGGAGCCCAACGGACAAAAAGAGCACATCTAGAGGGATCTTCAGTATCAGATTGATAGCAGTTTCTTGGTACGGCAGGAAGCAGAGATCCGTGGCACTCAGTTCAGCAGAGGCCGAGTATATGGAAACAAGTTTGGCTGCATGCGAGGCTATATGGATGAGGAAGATCTTGGTCGGGTTGTCAGGGTCACACTTAGAGCCTACTGTGATTTATTGTGTTAACCAGAGTTGCATTAAACTCTCGGCTAATCCAGTATTTCATGATAGATCCAAAAACATCGACATCAGGTACCATCATATCAGAGATTGTGTGCAGTGGAGAATCATGTTACTTTCATACATTCCCACGGAGGATCAGGATGCTGATATCTTGACGAAGGCGCTCACCAGAAGAAAATTCGAATACCACGGAGGCAGGATAGGGGTTGCAGATAATCCATATCTTGTTGAGAGGGAGTGTTGAAAATGCAACAAGATGATGGATCTTAGTGAAAAGAAGTCGCCTTCACTAAGTGGGCCCGCAGGCTATTTTTGGCGCAAACTCTATTTTTAGACTATGTCTATTTTTAGACATATGGATCATGGTCTATGAGTTGCAGGATGCTATTTATGGATGATTGGTCAAGTTGGTAAAAATAGATGGACCTCTATTTTTAGACATTGGACGGAGTCTAAAAATAGATCAGTCGAATATTATTATCTCTTAATAATATTTGGACTATAAACATTATCTTATCCTCTTGGAGCACTTCAATTCGAGCTACGGATGTGGCACATGCAGCTGATAGAAGAAATTACGCTATTCCTAGGGGTCAGTTGAGCTATTGCATGGTTGACTTCAGTTAGAACTCATGTGGCAGAGTTTGGTCTAGTTGATAAGACAGTTGGTGGAATTGTGTTTGGTTTAACTTAGTTGAACTAGTTGTATTTAGTCTAACCGATAAATACACTAGTGATGAGTGGTGTGAATTAATTATTAATTAATTCACTAATTATTAACTCATAAATCAACTAAAGAATACATCAGTTAACTGCAATTCATGGACAGTTCAGTGGAGACCAGTGTTAGAGGTGGGTGAAAGGGTGAGTCTACTATCAATTGTGACTATAGCTGTGCATGAGATTTGCACACACATTGATTGAGATTTCCAATGAGGATTGCGCAGTACAAGCCAGTGGGATTCGAACTTGGATCTCATCATTATTCATCTTGGATTGCGCAGTAGAGGCAGGCAGACAGGTGGAGGATATTTGAACTTGTGACTTGTTCATATCTGAGCTAGTTTGTGTGTAGCATGTGAGATAGTGCTGAGAGTTGTGAGGAGCTTTGTGTTATGTATTGTTACATGTTCTCTATCATTATAATATACAGATAGTTGGGGGTTTTCAGCTGTAAGCTTTCCCCATTACATACTGTGTTATATGTGTGCTTGATTATGTTTTACTGTGCGCATGCGACTGCTTCTATTTCCGCAAATTGATGATCAATTGTAGAAGAGGTTATGTATTATGCATGAAGCTTAAATAGTGTGTAATCAGGATAATCTCGGTGAATAATTCTACCTATTATTCAAATTTCTACAAAAAAGGATATAAAGTATGAACCCCGTAAAAAGAAACAAAAATAAATTCTTAAAGTGTTGCACATTCAAATTCGACTACTCTTAGTTTAATTTACTTTTGCAAATAATATTGTGTGCAGCTTGTTCAAAATGCCACAATTCATGATGATCATACATTTTAATCTTGATTAAATCACGCCTTTAAATCTCATGTCATGATAGTTAGTGAATGAAGATCTGACCAAATCATTTAACCTTGGCAGATCAATAGTTAGGTAGAGAATAAAATGAGATGATAATTTTAATCTGATCCATTAGAAGATATAAGGTTAGAAATAAGTTAGTTTTCTTATCAAAATAAAATAAAAGGGTCAGCAAACTCAAATGCACCCAATAAAGGAAATAACAAATGTTAGGATAAATAAAGGGTAGGGAGGTCAAAGCTGCCCCCCATGTCAAGGACTGGTGGGAAACCTACTAGGAGTAAAAGGGTGAGGGAGAACCCTCTCTGTTCATGATCACACCCACTTGGAATTATTTTTGAGACACCATCGAGGAATAATATTATCCCATGGGGAGCTATGAGGACAAATACATACAATGGACTACGATGTGGCAACAAAGGGATCAAGATGTGCATGAGCGGACGAATCTCTTCCATACCCTGCGCACAAAGTTGGGCATCAAATATTTCGAGAAACATTTGGTGTCAAAGTACCACAATTGTCTGCAAAGATACATTCAGGAGGAGATGGAGTTCCTGTACATCTCCTCTCTTGGTGCAACATACCTGTATGCTATCAAGATTGAGCAAACGTTCAAACAGAAGAAGTGAGACTTTGGATCTGTGAATCCGAAGAAAGGGAAAGGTGCCCCCAAACCGCAGAACAAAGGAAAAATCCAAGGTGGGCCAGCCCAAAAAAACTTGCCAAAGTCGCAAGAAAATAAAAATTTTTTTGAAGCCAAAGAAGGACACGGGGAAGTGGTGTGAGTTCCATAAGAGCTCCACTCACAACACAAGTGAGTGTCGGGTGCAGTCACTGGTGGCTGAGTTGAATGCTTCTGAATCGGATGCATGCTTTGAATCTGAATCTGAACCTGACAAGGGGAATGACAAAGGGAAGTAGATTATCGAAGTGAAGCCCAACGCCACCGTCGCCACCATGAAGATCCAGAAGGAGGAACCATAAGATCCAGTGGAGGGGGAGTGCCTCTTCCATTCCTAGATGTGGGTAAAGGGTTCCCTGATGCAGTTCATTGTCGACAGTGGGAGTCAAAAAAACCTCATCTCAGCAGAGGTCGTGAAGTGGCTGGGCTTGAAAACCATAACACACCCACAACTGTACACCATCAGGTGGCTTCACCAAGGACATGATCTCCATGTCAGCCAACAGTATCGCCTTCCCTACAACATCAATCCCTTCACGGATGAGGTATTATGTGACATTGCTCTTCTTGATGTTTCTGATATATTATTAGGCCAACCATACTTGTGGAAGAGACATGTTGTGTATGAGTTGCGACCTCATGCTGTTATTGTTACTTTAGGCAATAAGTTGTACAGGATACCAGAGGTAGCACCACCTACCACCATCTCTTTGGTTGCTGCAAAACAGTGTAGTACACTCATTTCAAAAACCAGAAAATTTGTTTTCCTGATGATCCACCCTCAGGGTAGGAAGAATACTATGGCCACGACCTCCAAACAAGACTCCTCCACATGGCAACAACAGATGGACAAGGTCATGGAGGAGTACGAGGACATATTCACCTCCCCCGTAGGGGTGCCTTTGCACTATCAGTTCAAGCACTCCATCGATCTGAACCCAGGTGCGCCACTACCCAATGGAACAATCTATCGGTGCTCTATTCTGGAGAACTACGAAATCAAGTTGCATATTCAGGAGCTGTTGTAGAAAGGTTACATCTGGGCGAGTTCATTGCCCTGTGGGAGCTCGATCATGTTGGTGCAGAAGACAGATGGGACTTGGATACTCTATATTAACTATCAGGCGTTGAACAAGATCATTGTTCAGAATAGGTATTTGATCCCACGGATTGATGACCTTCTAGAAAAACACAAGGGGGGAAAATATTTTAGTAAGATTGACTTGAAGTCTGGGTATCACCAGGTACCAATCGAACCCTCTAATTTGTGGAAGATTGCCTTCAAATCCAAGGAGGGCCTTTTTGAATGGCTGGTCATGCCTTTCGGGTTGAAAAATGCCCTCGCAACCTTAATGAGGCTGATGGAAAACATCTTGCGGCCATTCACCAACTCATTTGTAGTGGTGTACTTGGATGAAATCCTGATCTTCAGCCAGAATTTAGAAGAGCACCTCCAACACATTTGACAGGCCCTCCAAACACTGCGGCAACACAAGTTGTGTGCCAATTTGGAGAAGTGAAATTTTGGCATGACCCAGGTTTAGTATCTGGGAAACATTATTGATGAGTGGGTGGTGCATGTGGATCCAGCCAAAATCCAAGTCATTCAGGATTGGCTAGCCCCAACCACTCTAATAAAGCTTCACAACTTTTTGGATCTTGCCAATTTCTACCGTAGGTTCGTGTTGGGATTATCTCATATCACTTGGCCCTTGAGTCAAGTCACCAAGGGAGGGGCGAAAGAAAAAATCTTTTTGTCTGAATCTAAACAAGATGCATTCATAGATTTGAAGCATTTCCTCTGCTGCACCAGTGCTCACATTACTAGACTTTCAACAACCATTTGAGATCGATACATGCTTCTAACTATGCTATTGGGGTAGTTCTTACCCAATAGGGGCATCCAGTAGCATATCATAGTGAGACACTTTCTGACACAATCTGAAAGTATCCCACTTATGACAAAGAGATGTATTCCATTGTGTAGGCTTGTCAAAAATGGAAGCATTACATTTTGGGAAAGGAAACAGTCATCCACACAGACCACCAACCCCTGCAGTTCATACAGACACAAGGGAATTTGCAGAAAAATCGCCATCAGAAGTGGTCCACATACCTGCAACAATTTCATTTGAACATCAAGTACAAAAAGGGCAACACCAATAATGTTACAGAATGCCTTAGTCGACCACCAATCATGGCGCTAACCACTGTGCTCAACTATTGTGGGCACACGACTTCTAATTGGCCGCTTCTCTACCAAAGCGATCCAGAATTTGGCCACACATACAATACGATCTTGGAGGGTACGAAAGTTCTAGATTTTCACCTCCAAGATGCCCTGCTATGTCACCTGGGACACATTTGTGTTCCTTCAAGTGAGAGTGCCAAGATGATTTTGAAAGCATACTACAGTTGGGTCGTTGGAAATTTCGGGGTCAAGAAAACAATGGTAGTACTGCAGAAGTATTTATATTTGCTAAACCTTCAACAATATTTCAGGAAGTACATCAAGTCCTGCATTCCCTGTGCCATTTACAAACCAACCATCAAGAAGAAAAGCCTCTATACTTCGCTTCCTACACCTAGTCAACCTTGGGATTCCATCTCCATGGATTACATGTCGCGCCTTCCTTCTACTAAGCATGGAAATGACTGTGTTTTTGTGGTCATCGAATGATTCACGAAGAATACCACAGCAGAATCCACTGCTAAACTCTTCTTTGAATGAGTGTGGGTACACTTTGAGATCCCATAGTCTATCATCTCAGATTGCGATAGCAGGTTCCTAAGTAAATTTTGGTCCAACCTCTAGTCAATACTAGATACCAAGCTCACCAAGTCCATAGGTTTCCATCCACAAACTGATGGCCAAACAAAGGTTGTCAACTAGATGATCATACACATTTTGCGCATGTACAAATCAAAGCATCCACACACATGGGATGAGAGCCTCCCCTATGTACAACACATCTATAATCAAGCTCTCCATAGTTCAACCAACCACAACCCCTTTCAGGTGGGCTTGGGATTCCAGCCACTATATACCATTGACATAGCCATGCCATTTGTGGCTACTTAGGCAGATTCAACTCATGTCCTGTCTGAGGCTGACAAGGCGAACAAATTTATTGAGCGCATTTATCACATCCACCAACAATTTCATGACATATTGGACAGATCCAATTCTAAGTACAAGCAACGAAATAATCAACATCGGGTGCCACACAACTTCCAGGTGGGTGACAAAGTGCGGCTACATTTGCAGAAGGAGTGCCTCGCTGGACCCCGCCGCAAGATTTTCCCGCTCCGATATGAGCCATACACCATCACCAAGGTTGTAGGGGACAATGCCTTTGAGCTCATTATTCTACTATTCCTTGGTCTGCACTCAGTGTTCAATGTGGACTGCCTTTGGCCCTACTTTTCGCCTCTACTAGACACATCCGACATGGCAAAACAACTCACATTAATAGAGTTAAATCCAGACTGCATGGAACAAGCCACAACTGATCAGATAGTGGATATACAGATCAAGCACACTCAACAACAAAAGAACCCGCTATATCGAGTTGTCAAATCAAGCCAACTCTTTCACCAAGGCAAGTGGCTCACCAGAGACCATGTTCAACATAAGTTTCCTCATCTCATAGAGGAATTCAACGCAATGGGGACCATTGCTTCCCAAGGGGGGGGAATGATCTAGGTGGATATTGTTGGCCACCTGCCTATTCCACTTGGACCCCCACCATTTTTTCTTTCAATTTTCCAGTCTCCTTAATTATAACATAATTTACTATTTTTAGCAGTTTTTTGGGACCTGAACTTCCAGAGCCGTTTTGAGGCCCAAAAAAACGTTTTTTTGGAAAAACGAGAGCAACATAGAAGTCTCTTTGATGTTTCTCACATCAAAATTTGTATTCCTTGGATAGATATTTCTAACAAGGTATTGTGTGCGTCAAACGGAGATCATATACCAAAGTTACGTCCCTAGGAAGTTGATGTACAAATTTTCCCAAACAGGGCCCATAGTTTTGGCGCTTAATCTCCTAGGGTTAGGTTTTTGGATGTTTATGGTTTTCCATTTTTTTTTAATAATAAATAGGCTTTTGAGCGTCATTGTAACACAATTCAAAGGCCTGTAGCTACCACATCTCTTCTTAGAGATAAGCTACCAGCGCCCTAGCTAGTTTATTTCCATTCTGTCTATAAACATATTTCAATTTTTTTATTTATTAATGAAATGAGGTCTTATTTCTGTTGCATCTCTGTGTTTATGTGTATTTTTGTATTTCATTGTGTTCCTGCATAAATCTAGATCACTAATTTAGGAATGTAATGCACATTCTTCATCTAAGATCTTGGAGGGAAAGTGGGAGAAATTTGTTAGCAAGGATACTCTACATTATCCTTCCCTCATTAGAAACTTTGATTTTTTTGGTTCAAAATTATTTTGTCAAGCTACAGAGTTATATTTAGGCAAGTCAATGTTTGTGATACAAATGTTGTAGGTGTTATAATTGAAATAGTTGGAACATAGATGAAAGGTCATTATGAGTTTGTATTTGGATATTACACTCAATATTAATCTCATTATTCAATCATTTAAGGAACAAAAAAGGACTTGCCACAAAATGTATATTGAGATTAACCATTCAGATTTGAAAGAGATCATGTATATTGAAATGATGAAACATTCAATAAAATATTCTCTTAATTCTACATAGAGTAATTTTAGCAATGAACTTAAGTAATGTAAATATACAATAAAATGATTTTATATCATAAAATGTTTGTAATGCTTTTAATGCAGACCTTTCAAAATTTAATTCCATTTTTTCTTGAATTTACCTATTGGTGACACCATGACGGTGAATAGATATTGCTAAATAATATTGGTGGAAGTGAATAGATATTCCATAATCCAATATAGATTTTTTACAAAATAAAATCACATATTTTCAGATAAATGTTGTAATGATATAATTTTAAAAAAAATAATTATTAATTAAATAATATTAAAATAGAAATAATTTAAATTAAATTACAATTTTGAAAATAGTAATATTTACAAAAAAAAAATTATGTAACTTGTAAAAGTGATTAAATAATTACAGAGAACTTATTACACCTAAATTTTCATTCCTTAGTTCATTTGGTGTAACTTTACATCTTTTAGAGGCAGTTGCTAGTTTATTAAATAATGAAATTTAAAAGTCACCATAAAGTATTCATGAGATTGCCTTTGTAAACTAGTACAATATACAATATTGTTTTGTATAGTAATTCTTACATCTTTATTATTATAATTTTTTTTTTTTTAATTGAATATTATAAGAAATGATTTTTTTTCGGAGCGAAGAGACACTTGAGGACATATAACTTATACTATTTGTTTACGTATTGCGGTTGTCTTGTCCACAGACACTTGAGGACATATAACTTATACTATTTGTTTACGTATTGCGGTTGTCTTGTCCACAGTGTAGGATATTATCACATAAACACTCAATTGGATTGCGATCGTCATCCACAATGTAGGATTTAAGATGATTCAATTCTGACGATACACTCGAGGACGTATAGCAGCACATGGGAGGTAGCTATTGATTTCAAGCGTAGTCTAAAAAAACCCACAAAATAATTTAGAAATTTTAGTAAGATTATGAAAAATTACAGCTAATGTTTTTTAAAATATGGGTTACAGTCGTTAAAATTCAGTGTTTTGGGTACCCTAATGGTTTTTGATGGTACTAAATTTATTTCCACCATAAAAATTGCAATTCAAACACTCCAACTACCTTATTTTGTGAAATTTGTTTAGCAAAAAACTACCGTCCTAACTATTCTACTACGTCGATAGACAACTCCTTAATTCTGACCATACCTAGTTGGCATTTCCATCTCGTTCATACATTGGGAGGCAGTTAATACATAGCAGGTATGGCACATGGGAGGTAGCCATCCACATATTAACAACTTGCTAAGGAGATACGAGCCGCTTGGTTCTTCGAAACCAAAATTTTATTTACACGTAACGTAATGGCATGCCATTGTTTAAAATTACATTCATCTATTTTTATTTCAATTCTGAATCTGTAAAACCAAAATCTATTATTTTTGTTTATAGTATATTTCTCGTATTATATCAATTAAATTTAATTATATATAAATATTATTATTAAATTAGAAAATAAAACTTATTAATATTATTATTAAATTAAAAAAATATTTGTGGCTAATATTATTATATTAGCTTTTTTTTCCTGAGAAAAAATCGAACTTTTTATAAAATATTACAAAAAGTTATATCGTAGATGTTGTAGCATTCCATATGAGAGTAAACACCCTCTTAAAAAAATGGCTTGGGCAAGTTTTAAAGACCGCAATTACACATTGCTAGAAACACTGGACTTTTCTTTTTTTCCTTTTTTCTTTTCAACATTTTTCCAGCCATCCAGTGAAGAAGCAGCGTGTATAATGGCCAAATCCACACTGGAGGAGAGTTGGACATCTTTTTCAGAGTCGAAACTTTTAGATACATGTGCTCGCTCGGTGCCAATCACACCTCGATCACCGATCTGCTCATCCTGTTGGGGATCTGCAACTGTAGGTGCAGATGTCTTCTCATCAATTTCATTTTTCTCTTCCATCTTACCTACTCTTTTCTCTTGTGAATCTTGCTGATTTGTTGTTTCTATTTGCTTCTGGTTTACTTCCATTTCTTCTACCTCTTCATTTGACAGTGACAGATCTAGAAAATTCCATCCTTTCAGTTGCGGTTTCTTGGTTGTTTTTTTCCGGGATAGGGTGCAGGTGCTTTGTAAGTGCCCAGTTTGGTGGCACACCTTGCATCTAAACGCTGTGTTTTCGAAATCTAATTTTTGAGACCACTTGAGGTCTTTGTGAATTATATTTATACAGTCTGGTAGTCCCTTGCTTGGGGCCATCTCCACACAGATATGTGCGAAGGTCTATTTTCTCTTGATCCAACTTAATGAACCTTCCTATAGAGTTCTCAATGTTTTCTAAAACTTGATGGTGCCAGAATGGTAGCAGAAAGTTGTGTAATCTCACCTAAACATGCATTTTTGTAACCACCACCATTGTATTTGCATCGAAGCTTGGCAACCATGGGGATACGAAGATGGCTACCCTTCCCCAGAACCATGGCCCTTCAATAATAGCAAAGTTGTAGTCATCTATATTGTCAAATTGAACCACGAAGAAACCTTTTGCACAGAGGTAAATATCACAGTTCTGAGTCTAGTTTGGCGTATCCATGCATGCAACTCTTCAGGTTTTGACCAGCATCCATTAAAGTGACAGATAACAACTTTTGTTTGTAATGCATCAAACAGTCCTGTTACCTCTAGAATTTCTACTGCCAGATCTAGAATGTTCTCTGTTTTTTCTACAAAGTATGGTCCTGAAAGGGATAAATCTGGAGTTTGCTTTTCCCCTGCGTGGGGGCTTTCCCTCTTAGGATGTCCTTGAATGAGGACATACCTTTTCCTGTTGTTGTTGCTATGGGCTTTCCCTCTTAGGATGTCCTTGAATGAGGACATACCTTTTCCTGTTGTTGTTGATATGTTCGCTGTTGTTTTCACTAGAACGCCTCGTATGAGTCTTATGTTCAGGAAAATAGTGGCATCTTTTTTAATCTGGTATTCCTGTAATTTTGATATTTTTTATAGTGCTTATCTTGAGAATATCAGACTTTGTAGTTTAGCCGGGATACCTGTGATAGAATGGATTTTATTTTTCAGTTCATATACTAAATCAGAGTCCCGCACCAAGAGAATGTAAGTCGTCCCGTCAATGGACTTAATGAATATTTGGAAAAGAGGTTGCGGTACATAGCCCCTGTCACCAAGACCACAGCAAGGCGAAAAAGTGTCAGTCCCGGAAAAGAGCACAAGCAGGGGGAAGAACAAGACCGAGGAGCGATATACCAGTTAGCAGATGTCAAGAGGAGGGCACTGCCATGCTCCATAGCAACAACATAGGAGAAAATGGAGGGGTCGTTCTCCACACTGCCCTCCCCTTCGCCAAATCTCCACCATCAAAATACTTAAACAGCGAAATGAAAGATGAAAGAGTAAGGAGGAATACCAAGAAAATGGAGCTGTTATCCTGGACAGTGTGAGCCGTGAGCATCCGCTCCGAAACAGGGGAGGCCATGCGGCGCGATGGGTCAAGCACCGAGAAGTAAAACCCAGCGTCCGTCAAGTTTCTGAGACCACCAACAACGCACGAAGGGTGAACATCCTCAGGAAGAAGACCCATCACCCGCATTTCTGGTCTTCCCTTGCATTCTTCACCCACTTCGAAGCGTTTAGGAGCCTTCAAAACCACAGAAAAAGTCCTGCACGCCGTAGGTCGAAAAGGCACCATAACCAGAAAACCCCAAATCCGGGAGGAAGACGTTCGAAGCCTGTCGGCCTCGCGATTTCTGCTCTTTGCAGCCCTGAAGCCCCTCATCAATCCTCTTTCATGACACTCTGCAGGAATAGGGGCCCTGTTTTCTGTCGATTGTAGTGAATATTGAAACCAGAGGAGCTCGGGCAACGTCTCCATTTCCACCGCCGCCTCGCCCTTTACCACCGAAAAGTCTCCCTTCTGCATCCGCGCATGGTGGGAGCCATTACTCCCTGAACAAAGCCCAAGTCCCTCGCCCGACCCAGTCCAATTTCTGTCATCTGCCTCCACAACCAAAAACCCTAAGCGAGAAATGCATCCTCCACTTCTCTCCATTTTTCCAAAACCCCTATTATTATATTAACTTAAAAGTAAGTTATATTGTAATTAGCTCGTAGTCAAATTATTTTGATTTTTTTTAATTTAAATAAAAATCTATGAAATTCATTAAAATTTTTCAAAATTGTAATATTAAATTAAATATTTTGTTTTTCAATAATCAATATTTTGGTTTTTACTAGTCAATATATAAGACGTAACTAATTTTTATGAAGTTTCAAATATAATTATCAAAGGAAAAAAAATATTTATAAAAAAAAAAAATTAAAAAAAAAAATATAATAACACCAATGGACAGATACCGCACACCATCATCTCACAACAATAACAACTACCTGCTCGTCCAGTGAAGTGAAGAATAAAATGAGATGAGAACCTCAAATTTACATTGAAAATCATGTAAATTTAATTTTCCACTTTTGTTCTGGCGAGCCTTATTTTCACTGCCATAGGCCCATAAATGCGGTTAGGTAGGAAATGCTCGCCGTCAGATTCCATCAGATCAAAGTTGTAGATCATCCTACAATGATCTACAACTTTAATCTGACAAAATCTGACAGCTGGCATTTCCTGTGTAGACTCATTTATGAGCCTATGGCAGTGGAAATAACACTGGCCCTCTTGTTCTACCCATGTTTTAGCTTTTTCATCTCATTGCTTGTTACCTTTTTCTTGCATGGACTCGGATCAACGTTGAAACTTAAGTTCGATTTGTATTGTCTTTTTGGCTTTTAATCGAACTGCTGGGATTTTCCATTGAACCGCTCCCATTCTTGGAGACATATAGCGGTGACCTCTCATCCTATGATGGATTGTGAGTGAAATGTTTATAATGTTTGTTTATAATTTAAATATTTAAATATTTGATTCTATTAATTGTTTGGATTTTTTTTTTTATATTTGATAATATATTAATTTAATTTATTAAGAAAAGAAAATTAAAAATAACTTGTATGTTATGTTTTACACTAGTACACTATTATTTTGTGTAGTAATTCTAATATCTTTATATCAAGACCAGACTAGTACAATATTGTTTTGTGTAGTAATTATTGTATACTTCTTATTGTAATTTATGTATAATGTTGCATTTTGATTTTAGAATCAAATATATTTTTATTTTCTTTTATTGAATTGAATATTATATTAAGTGTATTTTTTCTTAAATGATTTTTTTAATTTTTTTGATATGCTAGTCATTCTTGTATAATAAGCAAAAGTCACATGGTAGTGATGTGTAGAAAAAAAAAAAAAAAAACAGCAAATGGCTCTTGTTTATGTTGGAAGAAAATAATTTTGTCGACTAGATTGAATTGGCTTATTTTGTGTAGTGATTCTTATATCTTTATATATAGACTAGTGCAATATTGTTTTGTGTAGTAACCCTTATATATTTATATCTACACTAGTACAACGTTGTTTTGTGTACTAATTCTTACATCTTTATTATTGTAATTTATGTACAATATTGCATTGTGATTTTGGCATCAAATATATTTTTAATTTTTTTTATTAAATTGAATATTATATTAAACATTTTTGTTTTTTAAATGAATAATTTTTAATATTTTTTTGAAATGTCAGTGATTCTTTCACAATAAACAAAAGTCACATGGTAGCAATGTGCAAAAAAAACAAAAGGATATTGCCACCGAGTGGCTCTTGTTTATGTTGGAAGAAAATAATTTCGTCATTATATAATTTTATTTCTTGAGTAGAGAAAAGTAGCTTGAATTGGCTTGTATTGTGAATCCCCTTCCAACCTAGATCCATCTTAACTACCGATCTATCAAGTGAGGAGAGGGATCAAAACCTTTTTTACTTTACAAGAGGTTTGCATCTCAAGAGATTTTATCTTGAGTTAAGATGGATCTAGGATGGTTTATTTCCCCCCTTTAAATAAGTTATATTCCACATGAATACCGTGGGTTCTCATAAACGTGGAGCTCAAAAATCATAACTAACTTCACCAAAGTCATATTTACCTTAACTACCCAACAAAAATTTGTAATAATAATAATAATAATAAATACTTATAATTTTTATTTTCATTATATTAACTTACAATTTTATTTTAACATAGGGTTATATTATGTTTATTCTTATTTTTATTTCGACTTAGTCAAAATATTTAGAAGACAACACATTACAATCTCTTCTATACTTGATTGGATATCTTGAGTTGATTCAATAAAAAATGCATTCACATGTAATATCAGAGTCTAAGAAACATATAATGGGAGAGTAAGAAAAGTAGAATGGCCAAGCATTACAATCTTGATTTTTTAATTAAAAAAGACTTATCCATATCACTTAAAATTAAATAAGAGTATTGAAATAATTTAAACACTGATATGAAAACCAATGATACAACTAAGGGATGTAAACCCATAGTATATTCTATGGAAAATTTTAGGGGCTAATACAGTGGGCTAATTTTCCATGATTTTTTCCACAAAAAAATTAGCCAATTTCCATTTTTTATAAAAATGTTTCACCCAAATTTTACAATATAAAATTATTTTACCTTAAAAATCCCCAACATTATATAGAAACTATATATAAAATCATTATATATTTGAATAATTTTACGAATATACCAATAAATAATTTATAGTTTGCATATTAAGGACTAGTGTGATTCGCCAATGTTTTTAAACTTCAACATAATTTTTCATCCTTCAAATTTTCCCTAGTATATGCTTTCAAATAGTGATAAATATTATTAGCATTTTATTTTCAGAAGAAAAAAACTACCGGTTATATTAGAAAGAAAGATATTGGCATTTATCTATCCGTCAAAACATAAATTTCATCTAAAATCCCCTTTAAAAAATGTTTAAGATGTTCAACTCATAATAGGTCGAGAGGAAAATATTATCATGTAACATTTTAAATCACACACAAAGTCTCCAAAACAGGTCCCACTATGGAAAGTCAATGAGACGCTCATCTAAGATTACTCCGTCCATATAGTAGCAAAATCTCATGGCGCCTTCAGCAGCAGTAAGTCCAGCTTTGGAAAGAACTTATTTGTAATCTTGTTAGCTTCCCTGGAACATGTTGTATGTAAAAAAATGAATTTTTTTTATAAGAGTATTGATACGGTCCATCCAACCCCGTAGGTCTGGTGAATCAAAGGAAGAAAATCCCAAAATACCATCAATAAGAGTCTTTGAATTGCTGTAGACGTGGATGGTCTCCAGAGATTTCTCTTTGGCAAACTAGATAACCCCCACAAAGTCAATGTTTTTGCTCTGGAGTTTGAACTTGCCCCAACATGCCAATGTAACTTGTAGTGTGATCTTTCACTAATTCTAAGCCAGACCCCACATGCACACTATACTCATTGGGAAACACCATCAAAGAAGCCCACCGACAAGAAGTCACATATCCTGTTGAAAGATCCTTTTTGACCAAGATACGAGATCCCGACGCATCCATCCAGGTGAGAATTTTGGAGCATATACAGGGGGAGTTGATCTGGATCCCTTCGAATATACAATCGTTTCGCACCCTCCAAGTTTCCCATATGACAAACAGAGGGATGTATCTTTGTGATCCATTTTTGGATTCCCACCATCATAAACATAGTTCCACATAATTGAATTTCTAGTAAGGAAACCTATAATAAGAGAGAATATGCGACCATATCTAATGAGTGATATTAGAATTAAGAAAATTATGTGAAACTAGTTCACTAGTAGCACCGTACAGGGGCCACCATCCAAGACCATAGTAACCCTGCTTGTTAAGATTGTTCGATGTTAGAATCTTATTTTTCCAGAGTAACCAAATAAATAAGATTATTTTCAAAGGAACATGTCACTTCCAAATAATAAGGAACCAAGGGGTAGTAGTAGAATTGAATATAATATTCATAATGTACTTGTAGTTATCATCTACCACAATAGAGCCTTTTTGGAGTATTCCAACCCATATGAGCAACTCTGATCCGGGTTTATGCAGGAACACAATAATATACCGAACTAAACATAAACACAGAGATGTAGCGAAAATAAAACTTCATTTCATTAATAACAAATGACTGAAATATGCTTACAGACATAATGGAAATAAACTAGCTAGGCACTGGTAGTTTATCTCTGAGAAGAGATGTGGTAGCTACAAGCCTATGAACTGTGTTACAACATGGTTCGAAGGCCTATTTATTGTTGAGAAACAATGGAAAACCCTAAACATCCAAAAACCTAACCCTATGAGATAAAGCGCCAAAACTATGGGCCCCGTTTGGGTAAATTGGTACATCAAATTTTTCAGTGGGATCAATTCGATGACATACAATATTTATATTGTCTAACATCGAAGGCATGCAGTGGGACAGGAAGACTTCTTCCAAATTAACGCCTTATGGCAACAACATGATGCAAAAAGTAGAACCCAACGGCCACACCTTCAGCCTTTTTTTTCCAATCGATAACGCTCTATGAATCTCCTCTGTCGTGCAACCATTCATCTAAGCTCACATTCTCCACAAAGTTGTAGACAATCGTTCTTCCCTAATTTACAGTAGCCCAAAATCTCAACCAAATTATTACGTTGGATTTTCGCCAGAGTCTCCATTTCTACTTGGAATTCCCTCTCAACCAAATGATTATGTTGACCAAATGATTATGTTGGATTTTCGCCAGAGTCTCTATTTCTGATTGGAATTCCCTCATGCTTTGCAAGCATCCATACCCAACTTCTTCATAGCCACCACCACTTTCCAAGATGAATTTGCCATAGTGGTCTGAAAGGATGTCGAGGAGGTGTCCTGCTGTGACCAAATTTTTGGCCTTACCAGTGCGTGCGACCTTGGCCTTTCCTCTAATAGGCCCATTTTGGTTTGCACATTACCAATGTGAGCGACCCAGGTCTTTTTTTTGACAAACCTATTTCGGTTTGCTCCAGATCTAGGTGCCCTTGGGCGAAGAGGAAAATGGGCTGAAGAAGAAGACGATGCCATGTCAAACTCAATAGTCATATATGAACCCTTTTGAGATCAGTTAGTTAGTTATAATCATCCAGCAACAGAAAATCATCTAGTCGTCTAACATATAGGATTGATGGCTCACAAATTGACACAGTGATAATTTGGAGAGTTGTTTTCAAAGAGGGACGCTTTATGACATAATAAAAAAATTGATAATTTTATGAAAATAAATTTTATACCATTTGTAATAATAAATAATCTATTTTAAAGTTATTATTTTTATTATTAAAATATATGAAAATATATAATAATTTTATAAATTTCAATTTGAAAATCATTTTAAGTATAAATTTATTATAATGTATTATTTAGTTTTTTCCAACTAAATTTTTAATATAATAATTTCATTTCACAATTATTAATATATATATATATATATATATATATATATATATATATATATATATATTTTAATTAATTAATTAATTAATTTTCTTATTATCTATGGTAAAGATATATTTGGGAATAAAATATTTTGTAGTCTTTGGGTTTAAATATTTGATTTTATCCACGGGTTGTTTATATTATTTAATTTGATAATATAATAAATTAATTTATTAAAAAATAAAATTTAAAGTCATTAGAAAGTGTTGCCTGTCATGTTTTAGACTAGTACAATATTGTTTTGTGTAATAATGTTTATATTTTTATATTTAAACCAGTATATGTCATGTCTTAGACTAGTACAATATTGTTTTGTGTAATAATGTATTTTAATATTGTAATTTATGTACAATGTTATATTTTGATTTTGATATATTGAATATTATGAGAAGTGTTTTTGTGTTTTTTTTAATGAATATATTTTTAGATTTATGTAATTATTACATAATAAACCAAAAATTATAAAAAACAAAAGCAGAGACACCCGAAAGAAAATAATTTAGTGAGTACCTTAATTATATATATACTGCTCTATCAGATTGAATTGGCTTGTATTTTGAATCAATTGTGCTTAAAAAATATTGTGAATCAATTGTGATCAGTCGATCTTTGGCATCGGAAGTTGGGCAGAAGAGTGATGGCGGATGTGGAAGAACCGCTAGTGTTTCACAATGTGTGGATTGATCAATTTAGAGAGATGCTTTATGGTGAGAGATCTCTGGCTAAATGTGTTTCCACTACCTCTGCGGACTACGAAACCGGAGGCATATATTCCTCAATTTCTTTCCCTCGGACCTTACCACCATTCCAGGCTAAAGAAAGACGACACATATCAGTATGACTGGGATGCGTTTAGGGTAGTATTTATCGATGATATCTACTCATAAGGGGATTTTATTTTATTGAAATGCATTTATCAATGGTATCTAGTTATTAGGGTATTTGATTTTAAGTATATATCCATGACATCTACTCATCAGAAGATTTGATTTTATTGAAATCTATTTATGGATGATATCTAGTTATCATGATATTTGATTTTAATGGAATGTATTATGGCATAAGTATTAGGGTATTTGATTTTATTGTAATGTATTTGTTTATGGCATTTGGTCATAATGTATTATGATATAAGGATTAGGGTATTTGATTTTATTGGAATTTATTATGGCATAAGGATTATGGTATTTGATTTGATTGGAATGTATAATTGCATAAGGGGTTGACTAACCATGTGATTAAAAAGATTAAACTTTTAGTTGTTGATGTGATGAATTTAAATGGACAATAATTAAATTAAAGAATCAATTAAGCCTAGTTTTAAAGATTAAAAATATTTATATGTTTCCTTTTTTATCCAAACTAATGTTGTAAAAAGTTTAAAAATGTGTTTTTTTTCAAATATATAAATATTAAAATTTAAATATTTTGAAATTATATATATATATATATATATATATATATATATATAACTTCTAAAGTGTAGAATAGTTAAACTATACCATAAACATTTTTTTAGATTTAAAAATTTCAATATATAAAATAATTATATATAATCTAATCTAAATATTAATATAATAATAATAATAGATTATAAATTTCAATATATATAATAATTATATATAATCTACTCTAAATATTATTATTATTATAATAATATATCATAAAATATTAAAAAAATTTATTTTACAATAACATATTAACACAATCCCTCCGGATGCAAATGTGGTGGCAGACTGATGGGACTTGGGCCCCTACGCAGCTCCCAACGGAGCTCACATAGGATGCCCACATGGCCTCCTGCATCAACCTTAATTGCGTTATTAATATGCCTCGGGCTGTCAATCCGTCGATTAACTGCTCTCCGATGCCTCTGTATAAGGCGGTTCTTCTGATCTCTGTTCTCACTATGGAACGCGAGCACGATAGTAGCAGCTGTGGGAGAGCTCTAGCTCCCCTCCGCGGTGAATGCCCTCCTGGCTTTGCCGACTCCAGCATTAAAACTCAAACTGGGCGTTGTTGCTGTCTTCTGGCCTGCTTGGAGACGCTCCTTGGAATTCACTTCTCCAATAGCCCCTTCTGCAGTGTTACTTCTCCGCCTGGCATCTCTGTCGAGCTCCTTGAAGGTTCTTTCATTCCTACTGGTGTTCAATTGGATCCCCTTGATCGTCGTCCCTCCGCTCTCAGGGCCTTTGTTTCTTCTGACGTCTCACCTTTCTCGCGCCACCTTCGCCCTATTCTCTTCTCCATGCCTCGTCTACGACAACGGATGCGCTGTCAGCGTGGAACCAGCCGGGGTCAGGCCTCCTTTAATCCTCCCTCGCCCTCCTCTGATTTGGGTTCCACTTCTGCTAGTGATGAGCCTGATCCTCCTCCTGTTTCGCGCAGAGGCAGAGGTAGGGGTCGAGGGCGCATTCAAGATCCCTGCCACGCCGACCCTTCTGCTCCTTCTACTCATTCTAACCCTCCTGGCAGAGTGCATTCGGGGTCCACTATAAGGCAAACCTCTCAGCATGCAGAGCTTTGTTTTCATTGTACCTCTGTTAATTCTATTATAACTGCCTTCATTACTGTCTCCCTTCGCGAGGAAATTCCTCATCAGGCCCCTGACCGCCCTGCTTCTCCCTCGTCTCCTCGCGCCCCTTGCTCTACTGGAAGAGAGAGACTCCCGGATTCCTCCACTCTCCCATCTCAAGCTGGGCTAAATTATGATGCTGAGGACCCGGACCTGAAGGATGGTAGCCAAGCTGGCATGGCTGACAACAGTAATGACTATGAATATGGTTGCAGGATTTTTGAGGAGCCAATGTCTCCAGAGCATGAAGGGTGAGCTGATGCGCGCAGTCTACATTTTCTCCAGGTTTCTTTGCTCAATCACTGTTGGAGCTTTTTTGTTTTTTAGTTTTAGAGCACAGCTGGAATGGCTCATAGACGTTTTCAGTTTATATATTTCTGTCTCTATGGTTTGTATAAATTCAAGGCCGGTTTCCCTATCATGGGCGGCCCATACTATGATGTTAACAGGATCGGTTTCCCACTATGGGCGATCCAGACTTTTTAAGAACAACATGCTTATCAACCCCAGCTGTCTGGCTTTCACAGCAGACGCTGAGACAGTATTGTACTAGTACTCTTTACACTTAATAGAATTAGTCTCACTTAGAAAAAAAAAAAACATATTAACACAATCCTATGATATGGTATAAATTTATTTGTGGCTAATTACTGTTTTCTAAAAGGCTTTTGAGAATTTTAAATTGTTTATATAATTATCTTTATATTATATGTATAAATATATATTTATGAATCAATAAAGTATTAATTTGTAGTTTTATCATTTTGTAAATTGATAATTTTATTGGATAAATATTTGTTTTTTATTTAATTTTGTCATAAGATTTGAATGCAACAGAGTAACAAGTTTTGCAGTGAGAAGAAGCAAATTGAGAAGAAAACAACTGAAAGGAACTCAACATGAACCATATTTGGAGGAGCTTCACTACTGAGGAGAACTACCATTTTCTCAAAACATAGTTTTCTACTCGTTGAATTAAAAAGGTCATCGCCATAGTAAGTTTATTATTATTATTATTTAAATTTACTTGAATTGCAATTTTAATGATTTTTTAAAGTATTTATTTAAGGTGACACAAGCTTTAGTTAAAAGTTTTGATTGAAGATTTATTTTAAACAACTCCTTTAGTTGTGTGATAGTAGAAGTAATTGTGATAATAGAGAATTTGAAGTTATTTTTCATTATTAAAGTGATAATTACTTTGGTTCAAAGTATAAGAATCATTTGTAAAAGTAAAATTATGTAAAGGTAAAAAAGGATGATGGATTAAAAGAAGGGAAAAATGAATAAAAGTTTATTTAAAAAGGGAAATCTAAATTTAAAGCAAAGGTTGATAAATAATTCAAAGTAAAAATATTTGGTACAATCCCATGGTGTAATTGACAAAGGGAGGAAATAATGACATTTAGTAGTACTCAAAGACACTCACAAGGGCCAATTTTGAGTGATATGAATAATGAGATATTGTGATAAGTGGGTTTTTAGAAATTGATCAATGAAACTTATAGTGAATTTCAAGTGAACATAGATACATTGTTATTGAAATAGTAATAAATAATGGAAGGTATTATGGCTTAACCCTCAAGTAATAGAAATTTTAGGTGCTCACATGTTATCGATGCCCCAAAAGTGGCAGTGGTGCCTACTGCTACAAAATATAGCAGGTATTTTGAGATGCCTCATGAGACAAAAGTCAAACAAAGATACAACAATAATGTAGGTACCATTGTCACCTCAAAACTCCATCTCCTGGTTTTCTTTGAATTTCACCACATGTAAGGCTTCCCAATATAGGTCACCTAAAGGATATTCTAGGTCAAAGGTTCAAAGGTGACACTTCAATAAGATTATTCAAGGTATTCAAGTTAAGGACAAGGATCACTTCTATGTGACAGGGAATAACGTACCTCTGAAGAGGCCTATAAAGAGAGACTTGTAGCCTAGGTTTTTTAATGTATGATTCAACAATGGCACAACTAGGCATATAAGAAGAAATAAAATGCTTGTTTAAAAGGTATGATCAACAATAGGAGCAACAAAACTTCAAATGACCCTAAGTTTAAGTCTTGATGCAAAATTATGGTTCCTTAAGTCCTAGAATTACCTAGGGTTGATGACATCGACCCTAAGGAAGAATTTCCAACCATGAAAGTTGTTATATTTTTATGTTTTAGGCTAATCAAGGTGGAACGACTTCAATCCAACTCAACGTTCAAGCCATAGTCGAATGCCACCTATAACCCTAACCTTAACGACTTTCCTTGACGGGCAAGAAGTTTAGGGGAGAGAGAGAGAGAGAAAAAGTAAAATTTTGTTTTTTTTTTACCATCAATATGGGTGCCACTACCTTCTATCTACTTGGGTGACTGAGTCTTAAGGGAATTTAAGCATGGAAATATCAAATTCTTTAAGGGAGCAAGGAGAAAACCCTAGGTTTTCACTTGATAACCATAACTATCAGTTTATGAGGGGATATATTTACTAGGGATATATTTACTAGAGAAAATATCTCTAGAAGGTTCTCAAGGGATTTCCAAGTATATAAATTAAATCATGCAAACATTTACCAAATATTTCATATAAACATAAGTATTTAGACATGGAACATGGAAAACCTAGAAACACTCATCAAATGCAAATCATTAAAGTTATTCAATAAAAGGCACTCACAAGATATCCAATAAAAATTCTTATTTATCCCAAAATGAAGTATCCACAACAAACACTAGTTTTCAATAACCAAATATCCACAAAATATCACATATCCACAAAGTAGCAAAGTAGAAAAGGCTAGGCAGAAAACTCTAAGAGAAGTTGAGATCTCAACAAGTGATGATGAAAAAATTAATGAGGTGCTTCTATATTTATATGAGGCTTGCCCTTGTTAGATTTTAACTAAAATCCCCTACATAAATTTGATTTTTGAGTGGAAAGAAAATAAATTATGTTTACAAGCCAAACCACTAAATTTACAACATCATTTTTCAATATAATCCCGCATGTGTGAGTTGTAGGCATAAAAACATGATGTCATGCCATTTTTTTGCTTCAAATGATCCATCAAGGTAAATACAAGGATGAAAATGGCTACAAGCTTAATGATCATCTTCCATTTAAGGAAAATCCCCAAATCATGTACCAAAGTAGCTCCAAGGGTCCAAAATTTAAATGTGGGTGCCATGTGTCCTCTCTATGGGTGTCAAATGAAAAATGTGGTGCATTCTCTTTCTATTTTTAGGGCTACATCAGTTGCAACAAGACCTATTTAGTGATCCTAACGATGGCCATCCTCATCTAGGCCTTGGATCATAGCATTCCCATCAAGTAGTGTCAAGGCCAGCCTGGGGGCATGCTAGGTCCATTGGTCCATCATTAAGAATCTTCCAAGCTAGGTAAGAGATGCCCCATGTTCTGGATTTCAAGGTTACTATACGATGTATATCAACATTTCAATTCACCCAAAGGGCCAAAATTCTGCAAAAGGTGGGAAACACTACATCTTCCAAGTTTCCCTCCTATCTATAATACAGTATATGGCCTGGACATCATGCAAAATGAGATTCCCTCAAGGCATGTGTTGCTTTGGACCACTTGGAAAGACCAACTCAAACTCAAGTGAAAGAAACCATTCATTAGATACAAAGATCATAAATGCATCTATATGGACCATACTCAAGTGTTAAGGGCATATTAATACTTCAAACTAACGTCATATTCAAATATCTAACTAGACCAATTCCTATAAAGTTGTTCCCTACCTTCATAAGGGTGGAAAAGTAACCAAACATGTTAGGTGCTTCCATCCCCCAAGGGGAGGTGTAATTTTCAAGGTTGGCCCTTTAATAAATAGGCGTTGGTGTAAGTATGAGAAATCAAGAGAAAATAATTCATGGCCAAGTGCCATGGTTAGGGGACTGGGTAATGGAAGTCCACATCCTAAGTGTATATAAGTAATGAAGGGAGAAATTGTGGATGCAAGTGTTACCTTTCTCGGTTTGATTTTTCCACCCCTCTAGTGTACCTTTTACCTGTTTTTATAATGCTTTGTATTTTGGTGCATAGCTCAAGAACCGAAGCTTTCTCTTTATGATATAACATTTAATTTAACCTTTAATATGGGGAAATTTATCACTCATTATGATTGGTACATGCAATGGTTACTTTTAATTTGATGGAGTATCAAGTGATAAAGAACTGGGTGATGGATAATGAGGAGGGTAGAGCTCATGCTAGGATTTTTCCCACATGATAACTTATGTCTCGACCATATTTTGAATTTTCTTTCATTGTGACCATATTATTTTTTCCATTCTTTTAGTTGCATAAACCTCTATGGAAATGTTTCCCAACCCCAGTCAAGGATGTGAATAAGAGAGCGCCAAATCCCATTTAACTAATGAAAAGTTGGACTTGAAGAATGGAGATGGTGTAAAGGGATTGTAATGTGACATGGAAATTGTGAACACTAGTAGAAAATGAGAAATTAGTGATTAGGTGACTAAAAAGGTTAGTTACCACAACTTTTCCAAGTGAAATACTATAAAAAATGAGCAATATTAAGTGACCCAACTAAACATGACTAACATAAACGACTAATTTAGTATTTGGTTAAAATATATAACTAGATAATAAGTAACACATGTATAAATTATACAAACATGTATATATCAATAGATTCAATCTGATCAAGCAATGTACTAAAACAAGATACTGAATCCTTCTACAAATAAATTGCAGAAAATAAACACGATCGCCACTCACAACAAGTAAAGAGAGAATAAAATCAAACCACAACACACATATTTTCTCGGGGAAAGCTTGCTGCTCAAAACCCCTATATCTTCTATTGTATATTCACCATGGAATCATGAAACAATTACAATGCACTCTTCTCACAAGAATCTCATGCACTCTCACAACTATCTCACACTGACCTGGACAAAATCGACCAACACTTAGCCAATTTCCTGCCTCTAATCATTCTTCCTTGCTTGTGCAATTCATGTGGAATGAAATCCATATTATTAGGAATTCCAGCCTTCCAAAACTACGCAATGCTTATGGGAAATCTAATGGATGTCTTGTTGCATGCGGGCAACCTACTAATGGTACAACTGATAGTTAACATCCCTTTAACCTTTGTCTCAAATGGGTCTCCACTGGAACTGACATGCATGCAACTATTAATATTAAATCATCAGTTCCATGGCAGATCACTCCATGTGAATTAAATATGATTTAATTCACTTAATCTCTCACTAGTGCAACAAACAGTTACAACTAGTTCAACTCACTTTAACTCAATAAATTGAGTTAATTGATTTCTCATGCATTAAACTAATGCATTGACTACAACTCGAACTACATAACTAATAGAATCACTCTGCATGCCTCGCCAACCACCCTCAACTCAAAATTCATAAGCTAATTGAGTTTATCACACTCAGTTAACTATTACAAGTGATTATGAGATAATATTACATTTTATTGTCCAATTTAATTAAGGGAAAATTAAATTAGACAAACATTTCTTGTTGAATTTTCAACACTCCCTCTCAACAAGAAATGGATTATCTGCCACCTCGATCCTGCCTCTATGGTATTTGAATTTTCTCCTGGCAAGCGCCTTTGTCCAAATATATGCATCCTGATATTCCGTGGGAATGTACTGAAGTAACATAATGCGCTTCTAAACACAATCTCTAAGATTGTGGTACCGAATGTCTATGTTCTTGGACCTATCATAGAATACCAGATTAACAGAGAGTTTAATGCAACTCTGTTTATCATAATGTATCACGATCGGATCCATCTAAGAACCAAACAAACCAGCCAGAATCTTCCTCATCCAGATGGCCTCACATGCAGCCTGACGTGCTGCCATATATTCTGGCTCAGCTGAACTGAGTGCCACAAATCGTTGCTTCCTCCTGTCCCAAGAAACTGTTGTAGATCCTATGCTGAAAATCCCTCCTGATGTGCTCTTTCTGTCAAATGGACTACCTACCCAATCTGCATCGGTGAAGCCTTGAAGATTCACTCCCTCTGTCTGTCTGTACCATAAGCTATACTTTGTAATGCCCCTGAGATATCTCAAGACATTCTTCCCTGCCTTCCAAAAGAGCTTGGTTGGCTTAACCATAGCTTGACTCAGTTGGTTAACTGCGAAGCAATTGTCTGGTTTGGTGTTCACTAAGTACATCAATGAACCCACTAGCTGCCTGTAAACAGTAGCGTCCACTACCTCACCTGAAGTAGCATCCTCCTTCCTCCAATTTCATGGAAGATGAGTCTCCATGGGTTTACAACGCTCCATGTGAAACTTACTCAGAATATCTTTAGTATACTTTCCTTGAGAAAAAAATATCTCACCATCCCACTGCCATATTTTCAAACCAAGGAAATAGTGAAGGAGTCCCATGTCCTTCATTTCAAACTCCCTTGAAAGAATTTATCAGCTGCTCATTACCTATCAAAATTAGATCATCAACATAATGTACAATAATCTAGAGCTTACCATCAACCACAATCTAGTACAGGTTCGTATCCGCTTCACTTTTGGTGAAGCCCAACCCGGTGAAATAGCTGTCAATCCTTGTGTACCAAGCACGAGGTGCTTGCTTCAACCCATATAGTGCTCTCTTGAGTCGAAACGCATTCGAATCACTATCAAATATCTCAAAACCTTCTAGCTTTTGTAAGTACACTTCTTCCTCAATAACTCCATTGAGAAATGTAGTTTTCACATACATTTGATGTATCTGCCATCCCATCTGTGCTAAGAGTACAAGGATAGATCTAATCGATGAGTATCTCGAAACCAGTGCGAAATTATCCTCATATTCAATCCCATCAACTTGTGAGAATCCTCGAGCTCCAAATATAGCCTTGTACTTCTCCACACTCCCATATACCGCCTGCTTCACCTTATAGATCCATCTAGATCCAATCAATGATTTTCTGACTGGTATTGGGACAACTTCCCATGCACTGTTCTTGAAAATGGAGTCATAATCCTCAACCATAGCATCAACCCAAATTGGTTGTTGCACTACTTCCTCAAAGGAGGATGGTTCTGTCATAATACACTTGCTCCTAAGAGCCATGTATCCAGTAAACCTATCTAAAGACTATCTTTGTCTATGGAGTGAAGTAGGTGCTACGACATCCTCTGTCGCATCAAGTCTCAATCTATCAGCTTCAGTGGTGCGCCTTCTACCATTTATGGTGGATGGATCTGCATGAGTGTTTTTTGCCACTCCATGATCCTTCGCATGTGGCTGCTCCACATATTGAAGTTCATTATTTGGAACCAAGAGTTCCTTATCTGCATGGAAATCTAGCTCCTTCTCAAGGGACAATCACATGGATTTGTCCTCATAAAATTTTATATCTCGTCTCACAACAGTCATATTTTTGTTTGGGAAATGCACCCGATAGTTTTGGGGAGCATCAGTGTACCCCACAAATATCCCAATCTCATTTGTTGGTTCGAGCTTCTTCCTGGAATATTCGGTCACATGGAAATAGAAAGATGAGCCAAAAATTTTAAAATATGAAACATCAGGCTTCTTACCAGAAAAAGCCTCGTCTAGTGTACTCATGCAAAGTATCTGATGAGGCCTACAGTTTTTCACAAATATCGCTATGTTGCATGCCTCCACCCATAGATGCAACGATAGGCCCTGATCATGTAACATTGCTCGTGCCGCACCCACAATTATTCTTTTATTTCTTTTTGCGACCCCATTTTGTTGTGGGTTATGAGGCGCAATCAACTCTCTCTAAATTCCTTCTTTGCTAAAGAAGTTCTTGAATTCATTGGAGATGTACTCACCATCATTGTTTCTCATAAGAGCCTTCACATGCTTCCCCGTATCTTTCTCCACCAGTGCTTTGAACTCACAAAATTTTGACAAAGTCTGATCTTTCTTCTACATGAAGTAGATCCAACACTTTCTAGAAAAATCATCAACAAAGATCACATAATACCTATGCTTTGTTGTCGAAGATGTAGAGAATGGTCCACACACATATGAGTGAACTCTCTCAAGGATTTTCAAAGCTTGGTTCTCCTTCTTGTGAAAAGTGGCCTTTGCATACTTCCCCATGGTACATCCCTTGCATGTGTCTATTTGCGCAAGTGTACTCTTGGGAAGACCCGTAGAAATTTATTGCATGACCTTCAAGGCTCTGTGGTGTAGATGGACCAATCTCCTGTGCCATAACTCACCCTCATCCTGGGTCACCACTTTGTCTGCCTTACCCATCAATGTTGTGCAACCATCTACATCAAGTTTATAGAGATTCTTCACACGAATCCCAATCTTCTTGGCTTGTCCTGTAGCTTTGTGTCGAAGGAAATATTTCCCTTCACTAAATATTGCGCAATCAAGGCTTGGGTTAGACGTCAAGGAGTGATTGTAGGGGGCTTGACCACCTCCTTAACTCGTAAAGGTAGCCAAGGGATCCTCGAGATTATCCTCCAACAACTCGAAATCAATGGCAGTCAAGAAATTGGAAGATCAAGGGGAGACAAGCTCCACTTCTCTCGAGTTCCAAGGGGACAAATCACCTACTTTTTAGGGAGTTATTGGTAGCTACCCTTTAGGATAAATAGGGTAGAGAAATAGCTCATTAGGATACAATTTTTGGAGATAGCTAGAGCACTCTTATCTCTTTCAATAGACATTTTTTAATTTCATATGCTATGCAACAAGATTGGTTATGAAATAAAATGAGTATTATGTTTCTTCTTCACTGAGTTAGTTTCAGGGAGTTGATCTTGTGGGTTAGGGCCCAATCCATTAGCCTCAATCTCTCTTATGTATTTGTGTTTACCATTCATGCTGTTGTAGTTAGTTTGATTACATGTAATTTCATTGTATTTATTTTTCTTCCATTTCATGTGTTGTACTAGTTAGTTTGCTTACATTTCATATTGTTGTATTTGATTTTCTTCCATAAATTCATGTTGTTTTCATTAGTTTCTTTACCTTTCCTGTTGCAGTAGTTAGTCTCTTTGAGTTCATGTTGCAATAGCATATAAAACTCTAAAGTTTTGTGTTAAAACATCCCTCTCTAACCTCTTCCATTAGGGCTTGAGGAGGGTAGATGTTATGAAACCAGATCCAAAAATAGAAGAAAAGAGAGATCAATGCCTTAGAAATAAGCCACTTAGAGGAAGAAACCTCCTTTACATTACATAAATGAACAATTCTAGGAGTCCATGGGGTCACAATATAATCCTAGCTGACCTAATAATAACAATGTAAGGGCACAATAATAACAATATGGGGGTTAGAGTGGTACAACAATAAAAATAAGGGGGCTACACTAACAACAATAAGGGACTACACTATTAATATAGGGACCTAACATGCCCCTTTCCTTTAAAAAAGTGTTGTCCTCAATGCTTGAGTAGCTCTCGATGATTCTGTATCAAAATTCTCATCCTCCCATGTAGAATCTTCAGTGGGTAAGTGTCCTCCTAATCTCGAGTTTCCTCCTAAGGGAGAAGTGTGCAATTCGAAAAGAATATTTTGTTTTAGTTGGGAATTCTAACAAAGATATAAACAATATTTGTACCATAAGGAATCATTTTTCCAACCAAATGTATCATATGTACTAGGATCTTGCTGCAACTTTTGAATGAGTGTCCACACTTCTTCGTCTTCTTCCATTCATCCCTTGCTTCAGTTATCCAATCTAGTTGGATAATAGAAATGGCACAAAGCAATTCTTCCACCTCTTCATCCTTTCATGAGAGTGCATCGGCAACAACTTTTAGCTTCCCTTTTTTGTAGATGATTTCAAAGTCATAACCCAACATATTTGTGACCCATTTTTGCTGCTCTTCTAAAGATAGTCTTTGTTCCAAAAGTATTTAAGAATATCATGATCAATTTTTACCTTGAAGTGTCTTCCCATTAGGTAAGGTTGTCATTTCTTTAGTGCATGTAGTATTGCCAACATTTCCTTCTCATACAAAGCTTTCTATAAATACTTTCCTTTGATTGGACGACTTTCAAAATCAATAGGTCTTCCTTCTTGCATTAAAACAACAACAATTCCATTTCATGAGGCATCACATTCCACAATAATTTTTTTTTGAAGTATGGCATAGCTAAGACCGGTGTTAGGCACATTGCCTCTTTAAGATGTTCAAAGGCCTTAGTTGCTTCAGGAGTCCATGAAAATGCATCTTTCTTCAATAATTTTGTTAGAGGTATTGTTATTCTCCCATCATTCATAAAAACCTTACGATAATACCCTCTTAACTCGAGAAATCATTGCAACTAATTTATGGTTGTGGGCAATTTCCATTCCTTAATGGATTTAATTTTGTTAGGGTCTACCTTAACACCCTCGTGAGATACAATATGACCCAAATATTCTACCTCTTGTACTCCATAGAAACATTTGGAGGTTTTTGCATATAATTGATTCTCCTCCAATAGTTTTAGCACCCTGTCAACATGTTGAACATGATCCTTCCAAGACCTGTTGTAGATTAGTATATCTTCAAAAAATACTAACACAAATTTTCTAAGGAAGGGTTTGAAAATGGAATTCATCAACTATTGAAATGTAGAAGGTGCATTGGTAAGGCCAAAAGGCATGAAAAAATATTCATAATGACCCTCATGAGTTCGAAATGTTGTTTTCGGAATATCTTCAATCTTCATTCTAATTTGATGATATCCTAAACGAAGATCCAACTTGGTAAAATAAATTTCTCCATGTAATTCATCAATCACAAGAATGGGAAATTTATCTTTAATAGTGAGCTTATTGAGCTCCCTATAATCCAAACATATGTGCCACGATCCATCCTTCTTGTGCACCAATACTACTGGAGTAGAGAAAGAACTTTGACTCGGTTGAATTATACCAGCCTCTAACATTTATGCAATCATACGTTCAATTTCGCTCTTTTGGACATAAGGATATCTGTAAGGCCTAATGTCTGGAGGAAAAATTCCTGGAATCAAATGAATAACATGATCATGATCACAAATAGGTGGGAGTCCTTTGGTAGTTTCAAACACCTTGAAATGATTGTCCAAGACTTTTTAGAGATATGGAGAAATAGATGATTTTGAAGTTGGAACGTCTAGTGAGCATAATTGTGCAGTTACACCTTGTTTTTCTTTCTTTAGAAGATTTGTCATGACATTAGAGCTTATTATCTTTCCCAACTTCCCTGCGATACCCCGTAATTCAACTTCCTTCCCTTTGGAAAAAAATTCAAGAAAATTTATTGAAAATTAAAAGCTATCGTCCCCAAAGATTGTAACCATTTTACTCCTAGTACAACATCAACACCTCCTATTGGAATGAAAAGAATTGGACTATTCAATACATATTCCCCCATGGTTAGCTTGATATTATCTCATTTTCTAGAGAAATTTATAATTACTCCATTTGCAATCATCACTTGAAATTCTGGTGCTGGGTATAGGAAGAAATTCAATTCCTTGGCTACCTTACAATGAATAAAATTATGGGTACCACCCAAATCAATCAACACTATTACCTTTTTCTTCTTTATATGTGCTTCTATCTTGAGAGTTTGAGGAGTGGTAATTTATGCCAATGCATTAAACAATATGGTCAGACTCATTTCTTCTTTCTCTAGGGTTGGTTCTTGGTGTATATCCTCTTATTTTGAAGATTTTTGTTCATTTTCTTTCTCCCGTTCACAATATATGTAAAATGACTTCCAAACTGTAGCAAAGCCCTTTTGCTCTTTTTTTTTCTAATTTTTGTGGGGTCAAACTTGTAGGTTGTGGAATTCTAAGAGTAGCAACACTTCCATATTTATACATGTGAGTTGTAGGCTTCCTTGTCACCATAATTTTACATTCATTTTTTCTTGCCAACCTGAATGCCTTCTCCAATGAATCAAGTTACCAAAGGCGAACCTTATGTTGGATGTTATCCTTTAAAGTCCCTATGAATACATCAACCTTGTGTTCCTCTGGAATATTAGTTACTCTTATATTCAATTTTTGGAAGTCCTCAATGTGCTCCACCACTAAACCCTTTTGTTTGATATTTATCATTTGGCTAAAGAAGGTGTTGCTCTTTGTATCCTGATAATGTGCTATCATTTCCTCCGTAGAAATTGATCAAGTGACAATTTTTTTACGGGAGCAAAGCCATCGATATGATACAAATGTATTTTATTATAAATATAAAGTTGCAATGCATACCTTTTGTGTGTTTTTCACATTATTAAGATCAAAATATTGCTCCATCTGTAGTATCCATGTTACGGGATCCTTGCCATCAAACTTCCTCATATCGATCTTTGGAATATGGTGGGTCAGCAATCCAACATTATAGTTTATGAAATCACAATTAAAATTTGTTTTGTTCTCATCATGAGTTTTCTCTACTCTCTTTTTTCCATTAGGAATCATTTCTTGTATCAAGTTTTTAGAACCTTCCTTCAAACCTTCCATGTCTTCTTTTATATCATTCTTCATGTCTTCCATTCCATTCTTCAAACCATCCATCTTAGCTTCCATGCCTTTCTTCAAACCATCCATATTAGCTTCCATGCCCTTCTTCAAACCATCCATCTTAGCTTCCATGCCTTTCTTCAAAACTTCCATTTCATTTTTTGTTGCTCTTTGCGAGAGCGAAATTTGGTGCACTTGCTCTTGTAATTTTGATATATCATGTTGCACTTCTTCCTCTTCATGAGTCATAGTAGAGTATTATGAGGGCTTAATGGGAGTTGAATTCTTTTAGGGGGGATTTTAGAACCCAATACTGGTATCTATGCTTCAATATGCCCTTGGAATCACTTCAAACTAATTTTTCAAACAAGACTTATGAAATTCGGAAAAAAAAAAAACAAACCTTTTTCTTGATTTTGAGGAGTAGGATATTGAAACTTATGTATCTCTGTAATTTTGAATCCCTAAGATTTTATCCTTGATCCTCTAATATCCCTCTGAATATTCTTTCCAATGCCATAGGTCTGACCTGATTTGGATTCTTCAAGGCAATGTTATGACCAACCTCCCACAATGACCTAATTATGGACTCGTTCAGTAGAGTGAAATTGTACGACGTGCCACGTGTCAATGTTTCCTCCTTCAGCTCTAAAATTGATACACAGGAAACTAAATTCCATGTAATTTTGTCCATTTTTTACATAATTCCAATCTGATGCTTAGAGAGAGAGTTATGACGATTTTCCCAATGTCACCTCTTTTAGATGAAATTCGGGAGCCTACAAAAATGGTAACTTCCACAGATCATATCTCCAAAACTGTTGTGAACCAAAATCTAAAATTTTTACATGAAGTTTCTTAGTATTTCTTCAAAATGGGTTTTTCTTGTTAGTGTCTGAACCCTTGTATAAAAAACTTTATAGTGAAAATTCGATGATGACCTATTTGAAGCAGCGAAACCCTAGAATCCAAAGCTCCGATACCAAATGTTATGAAACCAACTCCAAAAATAGAAGAAAAGAGAGATCAACACCTTAGAAATAAGCCACTTGTAGGGGGAAACCTCCTTTACATTACATAAATGAACAATTCTTGGATGCTACAAATGAAAAAACCTCCTTTCTATATATAGGATTCCATGGTGTCACAATATAATCATAGCCGACCTAGCAATAATAATGTAAGGTTACAATAGTAATAATATGGGGGTTATAGGGGTGCAACAATAAAAATAAGGGGGATACACTAACAACAATAAGGGATTACACTAGTAATATAGGGACCTAACAATAGATCTTCAACACAGACCCAAATTTGCTTTCAGTGTATGATTTCTTGGAAAAGTTAGATAGGTTGCTTTGTTTATCATGAATATGTTGTAGATGCAGAGTTAGTTTTATGTTTTAAGTGCATAGGTAGGTTTTCTTAAATTCAACTCATATTTTACACCATCTTCATATTATATTTTTCAATGATAACTGCATGAATGGGTAGTTTGCTTGCAGGTTTGAGTAGATCAACATAGGAGGAATCCACCAACACCATTATCTTCATTTTTCAGCCCTCGTTAACAACCTTCCAACTAGACCACCTTCATCCTTGTTTTTGGACATCTCCACTGCAACACCAAGAGCCACCTTGGAGGCGCAAGATAGGCTTTGAGAGAAGTTTTGAGCTTTGAAAAAGGGTTGGATACCTCCCGTCCACCTAGATCCACCTTCATTTGACCTATCCTACCCCTTTCCTCGCCATTTCTGGCCTCAAACTACCCTTGTTCTGTTTCTTGTAGCGTTTCAAGACATCCTATAGCACTACAGGAAACCTTGTAGCGTGGAAATCAATCACTTCTTTAGCCCAAAACCTCTCTTTCACCTCATTTAGACTTGGAAAAATCTCCAAGACACCTTCATCTGAAACCATGAGTCTAAGACCCTCTTAGGTCACTTTAGCACCTCCTTTTTTTGTTGCAAAACAGAGTTATTTAAAAGCATAGTTAGCTCATAATTGATAGGTGCATTGTTAAGCATAGCAGTGAAACATGAGATAGATATATTGCAATTAGTCATTTGGTTCAGGATGTGTGCCTAGATTAGTTTCCCTTTCATCAAGTAAAATTTAGCAATTTAAATCATGAATGCCACTTAGTTTAACTTTATTTCTTGCATTAGTTTAAGTGTGGATTTCCTTTCTTGAAGATAGCTAGGTGATATTTATTATCTAGAATATTTTCTTGTCTTGTTGATAGAATAATGGTCATGAGTTATTTTCAGTCTTATTTTTCATTTAGAAGTGTGACAGACTTCATATCCTAGAAGTAACCGTAGTTGTAGCACCCCATTGTAGAACTGAGAAGAGGATGGCATGAGTAGAATGCATCTGTTATATATAGCATTGTCACCTCCACATTTTTTCGAACCCCAGGTTGATAAAGTAAAGTAGAGTAGCCTTTGGGAGTTGTAGCACTCTTAGTGCAATACCAGGGCTCACCACGTTTTGGCGTTGTTGCCAGGGAGGTGTTTAAGCATATGCTTTGATTCTATTTTAGAATTATTTTCTGATTTTCTTTTGTATTCAGTTCCAAAATATTGAAAAATACAAATATATTTTGATTTTCATGCCTTGTAGGTGTAGGGATAACTAAGGAAAATGTTTACCAAAAACCCCCACATCTCCACACAACCACCTCTCACTCTTCTTCAGTTACTGTGAGGTTGAACACACCATAGGTGAGTCACTTGAAAAATTTTAAGAACCTATTGGAGAAGAAGAGGAACTTGCTTCACCTGAGGAACCTGCTTCACCTATTCAAGCCATGGCTGAGACTAGGACCCAAGGCGCCTTTCCTATTAGAGAAACAAATGGGGAAACTACAATGAAGAAAATCATTCCCTCAACCCTTCCACATTTCCATGGAATTAATTCTGAGGATCCTAACACCTTCATGTCCAAATTTGTTGTTGTGTACAGGACCTATGACTATGCCTCAGATGACCAAAATATAAAACTATTCCAAATCCACCCTCAATGATGTAACCTTACACTGGTTCATGGGTTTTCCTGGGAACAATATCACTACCTGGGCACAGATCCAAATAAACCAAAGATGAAATATTTAGTATGACTCTAGGACCTGATGAATCCCTAGAATATTATGAAGAAAGATTCTAGCTGAACTATAAAAGAGTCAACTATACCCTTGATCCCAGATCACTTAAACTATTACTTCTCTGAGGGATTAGAGAAGAGGTGATAAAAACCCTTAATATGCTATCAAGAGGAGATATCTACCAGCTTCCTTATGAGGACATGAAAATTGTCTTTAGAAACCACTCTAAGGTAGCTAGGAAGAAAGGTGGAGCTAGTCAAAGCATGATCAACACCACTTCGCCTTCCACCTCCATCAATCATGAGATTGGAAATATGTTGGAAGACTTCAAAAGTGAGATGCTTCACACCTTTATAGCTTTGAAAATGGACACAATGAAAATCAAGAGGAAGAAATAGGAAGAAGAAAGGGCCTTGGCTATCTTTTTCCCTAGATGTACTAGAAAACACCCTCAGAATGAATGTCATAAAGGTTTTCTTAGTCAGTGAAGAGAATCATGCCACAGATAAGTGCCCCTCCTTACCTGGGCTCAAATTTGTATTTCAAGTTGGGGAAGGAGGACCCGGGAAACTTTGTTTCATAAATTAGAGGAGGCCTCAAGGGCCTCGGTCATATCAGCAGGGTATGTATGGTGCACCTTAATCCTACTATCATACAAATCAGAATGCACCTATGTAGTCTAGGTACACCTCCACTCCTCCATCATGGCCTACACCTCCTACTTGGCCTTATAAACATCCATATAAAACTTAGCTTGTGAACCAACCATTCCAACAATATGTTCCTCAACCACCTCAGTGGAGAAACCCATCACAAGGGTGGATACCCCAACAAAATCAACCACCTGCTTTACTACCTCCACCCCAACCTTAACCTAAGTTCACCCATTCTTCTCCACCTAAGTTGTCTCAGATGCCTTCCCAGCCCAATTCGAACCCGAACAACAAGTAGGCACAATAGGTTTACAATGGGGAAACATCCTATCCATCTTATGTTGTGGAGATACATGAGATCAATCTCAGATCAGGAAGATTAATCCCGGACAATCATCCTCCATCTCCACTTGTAGAGGTTGAGTAAGAAAAAGAAGAAATCAACACTTGGATCCAACAACCTCCTTTTCCTGAGTGCCTGATCCACTCTAGTCAGCACACCCCAGAGGAAACTGCACTTATGGGAGATTGAAAAATTTGTGTGTGAAAATACCCCTTCTACAGGCCATTAAGGATGTTCTTATTTACAAAAGGCTCATCAAAGAAAAGTGCTTTCAGAAACCTGGGAGAAAGAAGAAAGACACCCCCACCATCAATGTAGTGGGACAGATGTCCGACTTAATGTTGAGAAAGGTGATATTCCCAAAGTACATGGAACTTGGAATTCCAGTAGTTGAGGTACACATCAATGGTGTGATAGTACCCAATACTTTGGTTGATTCACAAAACGATTCTGTGAATGCAGCCCAGAATATGTGGTTCCCTTTCTAGGTCGTTAATAACATCTTTCGGTATTTGGTGATAGACGTCGAAGCACATATCGAATGGAGAAATCTCCTCGTACGCTACTTGTAACAGTTCTCTGAAAGACTCTACTAGGGAAAAAAAGCAGGCCCACGAAAACTTCTCTCACGTTTTGAGAAAATAGATTTAGAATAGAGAGTGGAATCTGATTCCCCAGCTTCAAAATATCGCATTTTATATAGACTTGAAGCTGACTTAAATTAGTATCTAATTAGAAATCGATTTCTGAGGTAGGATCAAGGACCTCAAGGCCTAAGTAGCCGAATAGGAAACTTAAAAGAAAGCAGGAATCTACAGCCATCATGAGAGCGAAGTTTGCAAAAAATCCATCATGTTGTTGGATCTATAAGTCATATGAGCTCACAATATGTGGCTGAATATTTTTGATATTTTTTTATTGTGTCAGCCAGGTTCTTGGGCCGGGAGATTGTGGCCATGGAAATGACCTTGTATGCCTCTGTCGCTGACATATTCAGCCCAAGATACTAATACTTGTTGTCTTTCTTTAGCCTCAAATGGTGATAAGGTCCGAGGGAAAGAAATTGAAGAGTATACACCTCCAGTTTCGTATTCCGCAGAGGTTTTGCCACGCACAATAGTGGAAACTCATTAGCCAGAGATCTCTCAGTATAAAGCATCTCTCTAATTTGATCAATCCACACATTGTGAAACACTAGCGGTTCTTCCACATCTGCCATCGCTCTTGTGCCCAAGTTCCGTTCCAAAGATCGACTGATCATAATTGATTCACAATATTTTTTAAGGAGAATTGATTCACAAGCCAATTCAATCTGATATATATATATATATATATATATATATATATAAAAGAGGTACTCATTAACTTATTTTCTTCCAACCAAAATAAGAGTTATTTGGTGTCAATGTCACTATTTTTTATTTTTATAACTTTTGGTTTGTTATGTAATAATTAGTGATATTTCAAATAAATCTAAAAATATATTCATTAAAAAAACACAAAAACACTTAATATAGTATTAAATGTATCAAAATCAAAATACAACATTTTACATAAATTACAATAATAAAATACATTATTACACAAAATAATATTGTACTAGTCTAAGACATGACAAAGACATGACACGAAACACTTTCTAGTAACTTTTAAATTTTATTTTTTAATAAATTAAATTATTATATTATCAAATTAAAAAATATAAATATTTAAACTCAAAGACTAAAATATATTTTATTCCCATCTCTAATGTCTTTAGACTAAATAATAAGAAAAAATCAAATTAAATTTCATAATCTTTATTGCAACACTAACCTTCCTAGCCTTTTAACATGTCAAAATTATAGTGAGCTTGGGAGACTTCTCTCCAAGCTTTTTGAGCATAGGAATAAAATCTTAAATCAAACTAAATAACTCTTTTCTTTAAGTCTCAGTGGACGTTAACCACCACCACCACCACCTATATATATATATATATATATATATATATATATATATATATTTTTTTTATTCCTATTTTTTAGTAGGTAAGAGTTTATGAGGGATATAGAAGGAGTGCTTTAACTATACATTCATTCCAAAGCCACATGAACATTCTATTTTTTAATTTAATAACAATACTTATATATAAAGAAATTTAGTTAATATGAAAAAGAAGTTATTTTTTATAAGACTTTTTGGAGTTTTGGGTAGATTTACCTATCAAACTTGAGATTTCAATGAATTCCTGCAGAATTTTAGAGAAATTAGATAGGAAAAATAAATTGAATTTTTTTCAAACAATCACATTAAAGACAACTAGAAAATACATACATACATACATACATACATACATACATACATACATACATACATACATACATACATACATACATACATACATATATATATATATATATATATATATATATATATATATATATATATATATAACTATTTTTAAGAAAGACAAAAAATAACTTTTAAACATTTCAAGTTGGAAAAAACAAAATAATGCATTATAATAAATTTATACTCTAAATTATTTTTAAATTGAAATTTATAAAATTATTATATATTTTCATATATTTTAATAATAAAAATAATAACTTTAAAATAGATTATTTATTATTAAAAACTGTATAAAATTATTTTCATAAAATTATTAATTTTTTTATTATAATAATTGTGAAATGAAATTATTATATTAAAAAAAATGGAAAAAACTAAATAATGCATTATAATAAATTTATACTTTACATGATTTTTAAATTTTAAATTGAAATTTATAAAATTATTATATATTTTTCTATATTTTAATAATAAAAATAATAATCTTAAAATAGATTATTTATTTTAGATAAATGTCTTGTTGATTAATCACATCATTAGGATTTGGTCACAATGACTAAATCTTAATGATGTGGTTAATTCACAAGACATTCATCTAAATTATGGATCACAAAAGTCTTAGATCTAAAATTATTTATTATTAAAAACCATATAAAATTTATTTTGATAAAATTATTAATTTTTTTATTTTAATAATTGTGAAATGTAATTATTATATTGAAAAATATATGTAATCTTATAGTTATAACAAAGTAAATGGAATTTAGGGATTTGAAGAAGATTCCTGCGCTGCTGCCCTTGCGCTGCGCCTGCTCTCGCAGGGCCCTGCCCCTTCTGTTCCTGCTGCGTCCTGATGTGCCTGCTGCCTCATGCTACACCCTATTGGCTGCGCCCTGCTGTGTCGTGTCAATGACTAGGTCGGGGTCCGACGGTTCTCTCTGCGCATCCTGAGCTTTGCTAGGGCTTCTGCTACGTGGCTGCCCCTGCGGCGGCCGGCCTCAGGCCTTCCCTATGGAGACACTCGGTCCTTCTATGGATCCACATTCTTCTCCTGCCATCGACACCTTCAACCAGCTTCTTGTCGGTCTGCCTCAGAAGAAAAGAAGCGAAGCATCCAAATTTGTTAAGAAGCTAGATGAAATTCCTGAGATCTCTTTCCCTTCGGAGGCCCCCATTCAAGTAGCTTTATCTTTGGCGGATCGAGGACTCATTGGCCAATTTATAGGTCTGTGGCCTTCTTCGAAAACTACCGAGCAATGGGTTAACAGGAACTGGGCTCCTCTGATCAAGGAAAAGGTCACCTCTTACTTTCTGGGGAAAGGGTACTTCCTCTTCGAATTTTCCTCCAAAGAAGACAAAGACTTGATCTTTCAAAATGGGCCGTATTTCATGGGTTCTCAGGACCTCTATCTGAACAAATGGACTTCGGACTTTGATCCGGCTGTCGATGTTCTCAAGGCTGTCCCGGTGTGGGTTCGTCTTCCAAATCTGCCAGTTCACTGCTGGAACTGGAGTTCCTTGAGACACATTGGCAACACTCTCAGGAAATTCATAGATTGGGAAAACAATAAGGATCAGTACGACTGTGCCAGGATCTGCGTGGAAGTAGATCTAGAGGTGGGTCTTCCAGAGGCTATCAAAATCAAAGTCGGAAGCTGGTCTCATGTACAGATCTTGGACTATGAGCAACTGCCGTTCAAATGTAGGAAATGCCACGTTCATGGACACTTTGCTAGAAACTGTCCTTCCAACGTTGAGCCAGAGAAAGGGATTGAAGAGGGTTGGAACCAAGTCAAGCGAGCAAAAACCAATCATAAAGGGAAAAAACCGGGAGGACCCTCTGGAAAAGGCTCTCTTCAGGCTAATGTTCAACGCCCTCCCCCCCAAAAGGCGCAAGAAAACAAGTTTTACCCACTAAGCCAACAGTTAGAAACTCCTCCGGAGGTCGAGACTCAAAATCCAGTTTCTCCAAACAAAGGTTCTCCCTCAGTCTCCCTCAAAGGAACAAGTGCCGAAGAATCCAAAGGCATGACTTCAGAAGAAGAGGAAGGAGAGTAGGAAATGGACGAGTCAGAGGAGGAAGAAGAAATAGGAGACACCCAATCCTCGGTATGAAGATCTACAAGAGGCCGAAAAACTGACAGGGAAAAAAGAGAGCAGGAGACTTATAAAGATAAGCTACAGGGTAGCCAGCCAACTCTGGAAAAATTGCTAGCCTCAAAGCCCAGGATGTTGAAAAATCAGCCCCAAGGCTCCAAGGGAGCCCACCAGAAACATAAATAATGAAGATCATCTCCTGGAATTGTAGAGGTATGGGGAGAAAAGTCAAGGAAGAAGCCATGAGAAGCTTAATAAGAACAGAAACTCCAGACATACTTCTTGTCCAGGAGACTAAGCTGGAAGACGTAGTCTTCCTGCAAGCAAGCAAGAAGATTTGGTTCAAAAGTGAAGCTAGAGAAATCTCTGCCTAGGGTGCTTCGGGAGGGATTAGCACTCTATGGAACGCCAACAAATTTGCAGTCACCTTTGAGGCTAGTAATACTCACTGGTTGCTGCTGAAAATGCAGAATCTGGATACCAAGGAAATATTCTATCTCTTCAATGTATACTCTCCAGTAAATGTCAGAGAAAAAAAGGATTGTTGGGATTCTATAAGGCACCAAGCAGACTTGACAAATCTGGAAAATATAATTATTGTTGGAGATCTCAATCTCACTCTTCACTCATCTGAAAAAAGAGGAGGTAGCGCTGTCCGAGATCCGACAAGGGAATGGGCGGAGGATCTAATGCAGGACTGGGACTTGATGGATATCAAACCCTCTTCCGGTAAGTTCTCTTGGTCTAATAAAAGAGTGGGCTCTGGTCATATTGCTGCCAGATTAGATAGATTTTTCATTCAAAGCTCCTCTCTGTTTCTTGGATTAGAACCCAGAATGCACATTCTTACTAACAGCATCTCGGACCACAAGCCTATAAAGTTAGAGCTCCTGGCCCATCTAGATTTGGGACCCATTCCCTTTAGATTTAGTCCCCTCTGGGTCAAGGAACCAGACTTCATGCAAATAGTCAAGGAAAGTTGGAGTCAGCCTGTCACTGGATCCCCGTTCTTTATCTGGGAGGAAAAACTTAGAAGGGTAAAAGGAGTCCTAAAACGTTGGGTCAAAACCCTGTCCAACCCTATCACAGAAAGAAAAGCCATTAAAGTAGCTCTTGCCTCTCATCAAACTCATTTGGAACACGCTATAGTCACAAAGGAGCTGTTAGACCAAGAGGCTCAACTACAACAGCGCTTTCATAAGGCCTGCTTAGTTGAAGAAGAATACTAGAGATTGAAATCTCGAAATCTCTGGCTCAAAGCAGGGAACAGGAGTTCTGCTTTTTTCCACAAACAAGCCCAGGCCAGGAAATGCTTCAACACTATTTCTGAGATTAAGGAGGACAACGGCACCCACAAGGATTTCGAAGACATTAAAAAAGCAACCTCTTCTCACTTTCAAAACTTGTATAGTGAGGATAAGGACCCGAATCATCTCCCAGATCTGCTTAACATTATTCCTTCTGCAATCTCTCCTCGTATGAACGAGATCCTTGAGGCCAAAGTCACCAAAGACGAAGTCAAAAAGGCTCTTTTTGATATGGAACCGGATAAGGCCCCTGGGCCGGATGGCTTTTCTGCCAGGTTTTTTCAAGTTTGTTGGTCGATTGTTGAAAAGGATCTGCTCAAAGTAGTTCAAAAGTCCCAAAATACTCAGAAAATTGGAGGCAGCACAAACTCCATTTTCTTAGCCCTCATTCCCAAGGAAAAAGGCGCCAACAATTTCAGCAGATTCCGCCCGATTTCCTTGTGCAACACAGGATACAAGCTAATCACCAAAGTAATTGCAAACAGATTGAAGCTCATTCTCCCCAAGATTATTCCGGAGAATCAAGGAGGCTTCATCAAAGGAAGGCAGATCGTGGACAACTTCACCCTTGTTCAAGAGGCAATTCATTCAAGCCTTCTTCGAAAAGAACAAGGTATGGTGATTAAACTAGATTTAGCAAATGCTTTTGATCGAGTTAATCATAGCTTTCTTTTAAAAGTCATGAGCAAGTTTGGTTTTGGAGAAAAGTTCATCAAATGGATCCAAGCTTGTATCTCGGAACCATGGATTGCCCCTCTTGTAAATGGAAGAGCCACTGATTTCTTCAAAGCTTCGAGACGGCTAAGGCAGGGGTGTCCCCTCTCCCCTCTGCTCAAAGTCATCCAAGCCTCTGTTCTCAGCTTCCTATTAGACAAAAAGATGCAAGATCAAGATATAAATGGACTGTGTATTGCAAGAGGGGTCAAAAATATAAACCACGCCTTATTTGCGGATGACACTCTACTTTTGGGTGCTGCCTCTCTTTCCTCTGCCTCTAAATTTAAAGCAGTTTTGGATGATTTCAGTGAAGCCTCAGGCAACATTGTCAATAAGAGCAAATTTCATATCTTCAGCTGGAACACTTCGCCCAGATTGCTCTCCGCTATTTCTAGATGTTTGGGTTTTGCAGCCTCCTCTACTTGGACCTCTTTCAAATATTTGGGCCTTCCTGTGTTTCTTAAGAGACCTGCAAGCAAAGATTGGCTCCCTCAGCTTCAGAAATTCAAGTCTAGGATCCAAGCCTGGGGTTTTTCCTGGCTCAACGCTGCTGGAAAATCTGTCCTTATTAAATCTGTGCTTACCAGCCTTCCTCTTTTTCAATTTGCTATGCTTCTTGCTCCGGCAAACATATTAAAAAAAATGGAAGAGTTCATGCGGAGGTTTTTTTGGAAGGGTGGCAAACAGAATGATCACAAGATTCCTCTTATCAGTTGGGAAACCATCTCCAGGCCAATTTGGGAGGGAGGTTTGAATTTCAAAAACCTCTGCCAGTAAAACGTGGCTATGGCAGCTAAGATTATATGGAGGATCATTGCGCCCAAGCCAGGCTGGGCCCAACTGGCTCTCTGGAAAAAGTACTTCAGAGGTCCTCGTTCTAGCTGTTTAGGCAATGTGACTCATTTGCCTAATTCGTCTTTTCTCAAACTGTATGCTAAAGCTGCTCCTATAATCAATGAACACTCCTACTGGATCCCTGGAAATGGCAAAAGGATCAATATTTGGACTGATAAAATCATGAATAAGGACCCAATTGAAGACAGAGCCTCCATCAGAGCGCTGCGTTGTTGGATGGATAGAGAGGGGCTGTGTTCGTTGTGGGATATTTCCCTTTGGAGCGATTCTATTTGGGCAGGCTGGAAACGTATTGAGGTGACGGTTCATCTGGACAACGAATGGTCCACGCTGCTCGACCTCCTCCATGGCTTGGCCCCCACGCGCATGAGAAAAAGAGATTCAAAAGGCTGGGGGCCGAATGCCAGTGGCTACTCTGTCTCCATGGGCTATGCCAAGCTGAAAGAAAGGCCATACGTCCCACCTAACCCTGCACCTTGGCAGGGTGTCTGGCGTTTTCCTTCTTGGCCCAAAGTTGATTTTTTTTCTTGGTTTCTCTGCCATGGCAAGATCCTTACGTATGATATTCTTCAGAGAAAAGGGTTTTACGGTCCCTCCATCTGCTCGTTGTGCAACGAAAATGCAGAGACAACAGTCCACTTAATCCTCGATTGTAATTTTTCTAAGCAGATCTGGTGCTCCTTTATTCACAATTTGGATTCCAACTTTTTGCTCCCTCGTTCCATTGCTGATCTTTTTTCTAATTGGGCAAACAGATATCCTGGCCCTCCTCCCAAAAATCAGATAATAAAAACTGCATGGGCTGTCCTGCCAAAGGTTATTTGTTGGCAGATCTGGCTAGAATGCAACTGAGGAATCTTCAGAAATATTAAACAGAATCACAAAGTCTTAGAAATCAAGATTAAATTCCATTTAAAGGAGTGCTTGACAGATATAAAAGATGACTCCAATCTCAGCCAACAGGACATTGCTTGGGGATCATTCCTTGACTTGCATTTTCAGCCAGCAGTTAGAATCGCTCCTCCTCTTAAAGACTGGCAAATAAGGAAACCTGAAACTGACTTTAAATATTGGCTCAATTCGCACTCAAGGCACTCTCTCTTTTTTGATGGAGCAGCAAAGGGAAATCCGGGCAAAGCTGGTGCAGGAGGTGTTGTTGTTAGTCCAACTGGGGAAAAAATTCACTCCTTTGCTTGGGGGCTTGGACTTTCATCCAGCATCCAAGCTGAGGCTTTGGCCCTCTATCAAGGCCTCAAGTTCCTCAAAGATTTAAGTATAAGTGAAGCTAACGTTATAGGTGATTCCCAGATTATTATAAACACAATGGTTTCCAATTCTCAAGCCTTGGATCTCAAATTGGCAAGGCTAATATCTAGAATTAAGGCTTTGGAAAACGCTTTTCAGAACTTGATCTACTTTCATGTGCTGAGAACTCATAACAAAGAGGCGGACACTGAAGCCAACAAAGATGTCCTCCTTTTAGCCGGGGCAAGATGAAAGACGAAGAAGAATCCTGGGAACCCATCCCTTAAGCTGATTGTTGACATGTTTTACTGCTTGCTCTTAAATAAATTTGTTTGTATGTTCAAGATGGGAAAAATCTCTGAAATCGAATTTATAGATTTCTTATCAAGGAAGAAGTCTTCAAGTTTCAGCTGCATTCTCATTCTTAGCAGTGAGATGCATCAGGATTTAGACATCCTCATTGTAATCAAATTTTCGGCTTTCAGGCCAAGATGAATATAAATACAACATCGTTTCTGTCAAAAAAAAAAAAACAAAGTAAATGGAATTTAAATTATCATTGGATTTTTTTTTTAATTTCATTATAATATTTAATTCTTCGCTTGTGTATTTTTTTAGGTTTTATTATCTTTTAAATTATAATAAGACTAAAGATTACACAATTTTTATAAAATTAATTAATTGTATTATAATCTTAAAACCTTCTATTAACATTATATTTGTTTTTTAGTTTCACTATCTTTTGAATTATAATAGGAAGGAAAATTACATAGTTTTTTACAAAATTAATTATAATATAATTTTAACATTTTCTTGTGCATGAGATCATGTATAGATGGTAATTGGGTGTGCTGTTAAGGAATTCCTAGATGTTAAATCATTGGTTCAATTCCTTTCCCTATCCAAGTGTTATTTTACTATATGACCATGAGAACCTTGACTTATGCCACAATCTCCCCATTGTATCCTCAAATCAAATCGTCAAGATTTCAACCAAAAGACAAAAAAGTTAAATTTTAGACTATATCATTGTTCGATGTCAATGATATGCTAATGAGCACGCCTTTCGGAAGACATAATCGTGGCACTATGTGAAAGGGGTCTTTTCTTCTTAGAACAAGTGATCAGTAGATGGAATGAGTTTCATTCAATTTGGAAAGTGACATAGGAGATTGGCTTACATGGAGACAAAGCGTTGGAATGGAATGACTACATCCATCATCGTGGCACTACGTCAAAGGGGTCTTTTCTTCTTAGAACAAGTGATCAGTAGATGGAATGAGTTTCATTCAATTTGGAAAGCGACATAGGAGATTGGCTTACATGGAGACAAAGCATTGGAATGGAATGACTACATCCATCTATTCCATTTGGACCCCCACCATCGGTTCTTTCAGTTTTTCAGTTTCAACACAACTTAGTATTTTTAGCAGTTTTTTGGGTCCTGAACTTTCGGAGCTGTTTTGAGGCCCTAAACGACGTTTTTTGGGAAACCCAGGAGCAACATGGTAGTTTTTTTGATGTTGCTCACGTCAAAAGTTGTATTCCTCGGATAGATCTTTTAACGAGATATTGAGTGCATCGAATGGAGATCATATGCCACAGTTAAGTCCCCGGGAAGTTGATGTACCAATTTACCCAAATGGGGCCCATAGTTTTGATGCTTCATCTCCTAAGGTTAGGTTTCTGGATGTTTAGGGTTTTCCATTGTTTCTCAACAATAAATAGGCCTTCGAGCCTCATTGTAACATAGTTTAAAGTCCTGTAGCCACCACATCTCTTCTTCGAGATAAGCTACTAGTGCCCTAGCTATTTTATTTCCATTATGTATGTAAGCATATTTCAGTCATTTTTTATTAATGAAATGAAGTTTTCTTTCCGCTGCATCTCTGTTTTTATGTTTATTTCTGTATATTATTGCATTCTTGCATAAATCTAGATCACTGGTATCAGGGAAGTCTTCTCTTTCTATACTTTTCTTTGCATGTCCCTAACGAGGTCAGGGTATAAGGATTTAGGGATAGATCTGGTTGAACCCTTGCAAGATTAGCCTCACAAACCTCGACGACCTCCTATGGCGGAAGAAAAGAAAGACAAGGGAGCAGTAATTCCTATCAAATTATTTCTCGAGGAGGCCATCGTGAAACAAAGGAACACGATGATGGATAATTTTATTGAGATCCTTCAACGACTGCCCACCGGTGGCGCATCTACATCCAACGACCACTTTGGAGGCACCTCTCCTTTCAAGGTACAGGTCAAATTTGACATTCCTTTATTTGAAGGCCAGACAGATGCAAACATAAATTATAGATGGTTGAATTTGCTGGAAGGATATTTCTCGGTCCATGATTTATTCGACCAAGAAAATATTATTTTTTCACTCCTCAAAGATTCCCCCCATATCAAAGACTGGTGGGAAACCTACTATGATCATAAGGACGAGAGGGAACCCTCTCTGTTCTTGGCCGCACCCACTTGGAATTCATTCTGAGATGACATCAAGGAACAATATTACCCTGTGGGGAGCTTTAAGGACAAGTACATCCAATGGACCATGCTGCGACAACAAAGGGATCAAGATGTGCACGAACTGACGAATTTTTTCCATACCTTGCACATAAAGTTGGGTATTAAAGATTCACATAGCCATTTGGTGCTCAAGTACCGGAGTTTTTTGCACAGATACATTCAATAGGAAATGGAGTTCCTTGACATGACCTCACTTAGCATGACATATCGCTATGTGACCAAGATCAAGTAGAAATTTAAGCAGAAGAAGCGATACTTTGGATCCACAAATCCGAAGCCAGGGAAAGGCGCCCTCGAACCGTAGAACAAGGGGCAAAGCCAAAGTGGGCCGATTCAAAAAAACACCATAAATCTAAAGAAGGACATGGGGAAGTGGTTTGAATTTCATAACAGCCCCACTCACAACACAAACGAGTGTTAGGACAAACAATCACTGGCGGTTGAACTAAAGGCACCCGAATCATATGCATGTTTTGATCCTGAATCAGAACCAAACAAGGGCGATGACAAAGGAAAGAAGATCATTGATGCAAATCCTAGTGCCATTGTTTCCACCACCAAGCTCCAAAGGAAGGATCCAGAGGATCCAGAGGAGGGAGTGCGCCTCTCCCATTCGCAGATGTGGGTGAAGGGTTGTCCACTGCAATTCCTTGTTGATACCGGAATCCAAAAGAACCTCATTTACTTAGAGGTCATGAAGAAGCTCAACCTACCGACCATAGCAAACTCATAGCTATATAACATTGGGTGGCTTCACCAAGGAAGATATCTCCACGTCCACCAACAGTTTTGCCTTCTGTATAACATCAAGCCATTCACAGATGAGGTACTGTGTGATGTTTCTCCTCTTGATGTTTGTGATGTATTATTAGGCCAAATATACTTGTAGAAGTGACATGTTGTGTATGAGTCTCGACCTCCCATTTTTATTGTTACTTTGGGAAATAAATTATATAGGATACCGAAGGTAGTACCGCCTCTTGCCATCTCTTTGACTACTACCAAACAACGCAGTAAGATTGTTTCCCAAACTAGGAAATTTATTTTCATTACAATTCGCCCACAAGGAAAGAAGAATATTATGGCCACAACCTCAAAACAGGTCTCCCCTGCACGACAGCAGTAGATGGACAAAGTCGTGGAGGAATACGAGGATATTTTCTCCTCACCCACAGATGTTTCTCTACATTGTTAGGTCAACCACTCCATTGATATGACCACAGGCATGTTGCCGCCTGATGTTGCCATACCACATGCGAACACACAAACATAATCCACACATGTAATGTCATAGGTTGATAAAAAAACCAAATTTATTGAACGCATCCAGCACGTCTGCTAGCAGGTCTGTGACATCTAGACAAAATTAATACCAAGTTCAACAGAATTTGCTTCATCTCATGGAGGAACTCAATGCAATGGGGACCATTGCTTCCTAAGGGGGGATGAATTATCCAGGTGGATATTGGTAGCCACCCACCTATTCCATTGGGATCCCCACCATTGGTTCTTTTAGTTTTTTAGTTTCAGCACAACTTACTATTTTTAATAGTTTTGAGCACGTCGAACAAAGATCATATGCCAAAGTTACGTCCCCGCGAATTTGGTGTACCAATTTACCCAAAAGAGGCCCATATTTTTGGTGCTTCATCTCCTAGGGTTAGGTTTTTTGATGTTTATGTATTTCCATTGTTTCTCAACAATAAATAGGCCTTCGAGCTGCATTGTAATACAGTTCAGAGGCTTGTAGCCGCCACATCACTTCTCAGAGATAAGCTACTAGCGCCCTAGCTAGTTTATTTCCATTATGTTTGTAAGCATATTTCAGTAATTTGTTATTAACGAAATGAAGTTTTATTTCTGCTACATCTTTGTGTTTATGTTTATTTCGGTATATTATTGTGTTCCTGCATAAATATGGATCAGACTCGCTCATGGGTTGGAATACTCCAAAAAGGCTTCATTGTGGTAGCTGATAACTACAGGTACATTATGTGTATTATATTCAATTCTACTACGACCCCTTGGTTTCTTATTATATGGAAGTGACATGTTCCTTTGAAAATAATCTTATTTATTTGGTTGCTCTGGAAAAATAAGATTCTAACATCGAACAATCTTAACAAGAGGGGTTACCATGGTCTTGGATGGTCACCCTTGTACGGTGCTGCTAGTGAACTGGTTTCACATATTTTTCTCAATTCTAATATCACTCATTAGATCTAGTTGCAGATTCTCTCTTATTATAGGGTTCCTTACTAGAAATTAAATTATGTGGAACTATGTTTATGATGGTGGGCATAAAAAAATGGATCACAAAGATACATCCCTCTATTTGTCATACGGAAAAATTGGAGGGCGTGAAATGATTTTATATTCGAAGGGATCCATATCAACTCCCTCCATATATGCTCCAAAATTATCACCTGGATGGATGCACCGGGATCTTGTCTCTTGGTCACGAAGGATCTTTCAATAAGATATGTGACTTCACCATTTTTCTTGTTGGTGGACTTCTTCAATGGTGTTGCCCAATGAGGATAGTGTGCATTTGGGGTCTGGCTTAGAGCTAGTAAAAGATCACACTATAAGTTACATTGGCATGTTGGGGCAGGTTCAAACTCCAAAGCAAAAACATTGTCTTTGTGGGGGTTCTCTAGTTTTCCAGAGAGAAATCTCTAGAGACCATCCACATCTACAACGATTCAAAGAATCTTATTGATGGTATTTTGGGATTTTATTCCTTTGATTCACTAGACCTACGGGGCTGGATGGACCGTATCAATACTGTTATGAAATCTTTTCAATTTTTTTACATACAACATGTTACAGGGAAGCAAACAAGTCTACAAATATTCTTTCCAAAGTTGGAATTACTGCTACTGAAGGCATCATGAGGTTTTGCTACTACATGGATGGAGTAATCTTAGATGAGGGTCTCATTGACTTTCCATAGTGGGACCTATTTTGGAGAATTTGTGTGTGCTTTAAAATGTTACGTGATAATATTTTCCTCTCGACTTATTATGAGTTGAACATCTTAAACATTTTTTAAAGGGGATTTTGGATGAAATTTATGTTTTTGACGGATAGATAATGCCAATATCTTTATTTCTAATATAACCAATAGTTTTTTTCTTCTGAAAATAAAATGCTAATAATATTTATCACTATTTGAATGCATATACTAGGGGAAATTTGAAGGATGGAAAATTATGTTGAAGTTTAAAAACATTGGCAAATCACACTAGTCCATAATATGCAAACTATAAAATTTTTATTGATATATTAGTAAAATTATCCAAATTTATAATGATTTTATATATAGTCTCTATATAACGTTGACGATTTTTAAGGTAAAATAATTTTATATTGTAAAATTTGGGTGAAACATTTTTATAAAAAATAGAAATTGGCTAATTTTTTTGTGGAAAAAATCATGGAAAATTATCCCACCTTATTAGCCCCTAAAATTTTCCATGGAATATACTATGGGTTTACATCTCTTAGTTGTATCATTGGTTTTTATATCAATGTTTAAATTATTTCAATACTCTTATTTAATTTTAAGTGATACTGATAAGTCTTTTTTAATTACAAAATCAAGATTGTAATGCTTGGCCATTCTACTTTTCTTAGACTCTCCCATTCTATGTTTCTTAGACTCTGAAATTACATCTGAATGAATTTTTTATTGAACCAATGCACTATATCCAATCAAGTATAGAAGAAATTGTAATGTGGTGTCCTCTAAACATTTTGACCAAGTCAAAATAAAAATAAGAATAAACATAAAATAACCCTATGTTAAAATAAAAATGACTTTAAATTAATATAATAAAAATAAAAATGATAAGTTATCTTATTTAATTTTAAGTGATACTGATAAGTCTTTTGTAATTACAAAATCAAGATTGTAATGCTTGGCCATTCTAGTTTTTTTAGACTCTCCCATTCTATGTTTCTTAGACTCTGAAATTACATATGAATGCATTTTTTATTGAATCAATGCACTATATCCAATCAAGTATAGAAGAGATTGTAATGTGGTGTCCTCTAAACATTTTGACCAAGTCAAAATAAAAATAAGAATAAACATAAAATAACCCTATGTTAAAATAAAAATGACTATAAGTTAATATAATAAAAATAAATTAAATAAGTTATCTTATTTAATTTTAAGTGATACTAATAAGTCTTTTTTAATTACAAAATCAAGATTGTAATGCTTGGCCATTCTACTTTTCTTACTCTCCCATTCTATGTTTCTTAGACTTTGAAATTACATCTGAATGCATTTTTATTGAATCAATGCACTATATCCAATCAAGTATAGAAGAGACTGTAATGTGGTGTCCTCTAAACATTTTGACCAAGTCAAAATAAAAATAAGAATAAACATAAAATAACCCTATGTTAAAATAAAAATGACTTTAAGTTAATATAATAAAAATAAAAATTATAAGTTATTATTATTATTTTACTAATTTTTGTTGGGTAGTTAAGGTAAATATGACTTTGGTAAAGTTATATATGGTTTTTGAGCTCCACGGTTATGAGAACCCATGGTATTGACCCATCGTATACATGTGGAATATAACCTATTTAAAGGGGGAAATTAAACCATCCTAGATCCATCTTAACTCAAGATAAAATCTCTTGAGATGAAAACCCCTTATAAAGTAAAAATGGTTTTGATCCCTCTCCTCACTTGATAGATCGGTAGTTAAGATGGATCTAGGCTGGAAGGGGATTCACAATACAAGCCAATTCAAGCAAGCTACTTTTCTCTACTCAAGAAATAAAAGTATATAATGAAGAAATTATTTTCTTCCAACATAAACAAGAGCCACTTGGTGGCAATGTCTTTTTGTTTTTTTTTATGCATCGCTACCATACAACTTTTATTTATTGTGAAAGAATGGGTGAAATTTCAAAAAAAAATTAAAAAACATTCATTTAAAAAACAAAAATTCCTAATATAATATTCAATTTAATTAAAAAAAATTAAAAATATATTTGGTGCCAAAATCACAATGCAATATTGTACATAAATTACAATAATAAAGATGTAAGAATTACTACACAAAACAATGTTGTACTAGTCTAGATATAAAGATATAAGAGTTACTACACAAAAGAAGATTGTACTAGTCTATATATAAAGATATAAGAATAACTACAAAAAACAAGCCAATTCAATCTATTTGACGAAATTATTTTCTTCCAACAGAAACAAGAGCCATTTGGTGACAATGTCATTGTTTTTTTTTTCTACACATTGCTTTTTTTTTTTTTTCAGCTGTGGTTCACGGTCACTAAGTGGTCGCTACATCCATAGGTAATAATCCGATAGATCCTCCCGAAGGGATCGGTCGCCGACTTTAATTTCGGGGCCTAACCCCAAGGGTGTCGAGGAGATTTGACCCCGTGACCTTCTGTATGGCAAGGTCTTTAGCAACGGGAACTCAACCATTTGAGCTATCCCTTGGGGATTTTTTCTACACATTGCTACCATGTAACTTTTGCTTATTATGCAAGAATGACTAACATATCAAAAAAATTAAAAAAATCATTTATAAAAAATACACTTAATATAATATTCAATTCAATAAAATAAAATAAAAATATATTTGATACCAAAATAAAAATACAACATTATACATAAATTCTGACTATACCTTTCCAGTGTATCGTCAGAATTGAATCTTCTTAAAACCTGCACTATGGACGATCGCAATCCAGTTGAGTGTTTATGATAAGATCCTACACTTTGTCTATAAGAACACATATGTGCTATACGTCCTAGGGTGTCTCTTCTCATGCAAGACACAAACAACTATTATAAAATCACATTTGTCCTCAGGTGTCTACTAGTCGACAAAAATCATTTCTTATAATATTGAATTTAATTTAAAAAAAAAATTATAATAATAAAGATATAAGAATTACTATACAAAACAATAATGTATATTGTACTAATTTACAAAGGCAGTCCCATCAATAGGGTGACTTTTAAATTTCATTATTTAATAAACTAGCAACTCCTCGTAAAAATTGCAAAGTTACAGCAAATGAATAAAGAAATGAAAATTTAGGTATAATAAATTCTTTGTAATTATTTAATTAATTTTAAGAGTTACATAAAATTTTATTTGTAAATATTTCTATTTTGTAATTTAATTTAAATTATTTCTATTTTAATATTATTTAATTATTAATTATTTAAAAAAATATATTATTATAATATTTATTTGAAAATATGTGATTTTATTTTGTAAAAAATCTATATTGGATTATGGAATATCTATTCACTTCCACCAATATTATTCAACAATATATATTTACTACCATGGTGTTACAAATAGTTAAATTCAAGGAAAAATAGAACTAAATCCTGAAATTAAAAACATTAGAAACATTTTATGACATAAAAGCATTCTATTGTATATTTACATTACTAAGTTCATTGCTAAAATTACTCTTTGTAGAATTAAGAGAATATTTTATTGAATGCTTCATCATTTCAATATACATAATCTCTTTTAAATTTCAATGGTTAATCTCAATATACATTTTGTGGAAAGTTCTTTTCCGTTTCTTAAATGATTGAATAATGAAATTGCTATTGACTGTAATATCCAAATCCAAACTCATAATGAGCTTTCATCTATTTTTCAACTATTTCAATTATAATTCTTACAACATTTATATCACAAAATGTTTCATCATTTCAATATACATGATCTCTTTTAAATGATCTGAATGGTTAATCTCAATATAAATTTTGTGGCAAGTCACTTTTCGTTCCTTAAATGATTGAATAATGAAATTAATATTGATTCTAATATCCAAATCCAAACTCATAATTACCTTTCATCTTTGTTCCAACTATTTCAATTATAACACCTACAACATTTGTATCACTAACATTGACTTGCCTAAATATAAACGTGTAACTAGACTAAGTAATTTGAACCAAAAAAATCAAAGTTTCTAAATGAGGGGAGGATAATGCAGAGTATCCTTGCTAACAAATTTCTCCCACTTTCCCTCCAAGATCATAGATGAAGATTGTGCACTACATTCCTAAATTAACCCGTTGCAAAATCAAAATAAAAAAGAAAATGTCACTTTTGAAAAAACTCCATGAACTCCTATTTCTTAATTCATCCCTTTTGAATGTATGAAAAATCAAAACTAAAGAGTGTTTGTTCTATAAAAATCTACTTGCAATCTTTGACAAAAATTTTCTTCATAGAAAATTCATAAGAGCGCAAACTTTGAAATTGGATTAACAAGATTTTATGTGCTTTGAAATTGAATTGATGTTGAAAACAAATTAATAGATAAACAAACATAAGTGCAAAAGAAATTTGAAAAACTTAAGCACACCTTCTCCCAAAGTACATTAGATACCATTATAAAAAATTTAGAGTCAAATTTAATGGGCACCTTTCTATCCTTTGGCTCTACTGATATCCACTCTTTCAAGTGTAAATCTCCTATAAGTGTGAGGGAGATTCCAACAAGGCCAATGTTCAAGAATATGTTCAAAATGAAAGTAATGCACAACACCTTAGTTCCAAATAATTTATGAAATTTCTCTTGATTAAGATTTAGTAATTGCACCATTTCCAAATATTATAAGTAAATAATTTAAACCAAAGATTTCATAGCACAAGTAATCTCATATCACCTTTAATTGACAATGTAATCGATAATAGTTTTTGTTAGAAGGGCTCGACCTCTGTTTCATTATGTCCAGCCACCCAATGAGTTGTAATCTCTTCCACTCTTATGACAATTTCATTTACATCCTCTCCTTGAAAGAATTTTTCAAATACTGCAATAATGTTATTGTTGTCCACCAAATAAATTGTTCCAAAAGGTTTTAACTTTCAACATGATTGATGTGTGTAGTGTTTTAGAATCTGCCAATATTCTACTCTCAAATTATTATAATGATTTTTTATGGATTTTGGAAATTAAAGTTAGTTTATACTAAGGGGTCTACACTAACATTCGATGGAGTCAGGCCTAATGCAGTTACAAAATGGAAAAATAATGTACCTATTCAATGTAGAGTCATACGTATAAACATTTGTTGAAGCACTAGAATCAATGACAACATAACCAGATCATGTCTTCATGCGACCAGGCATTGGAGGAAGTGATTTCATTTTACCATGAATAGAATTGAGAACCTGCCAATGGGTTTTCTCAACATTTGCATGATTTTTCAGTACATAAATGAATTCTTCCACAGTACCTGCTAGTTTTTTCACCACAATGCTTAGCAACATCATATGGAAGACCTGGAAAAGGAGAAAATTCAGGATGAATATTACATTTCATGGTGTTTGTTGGTAATGATTTTCAGTGCATGGAAGAGCTGATATAAATTACGGTCGCATGGATTGTAGGTTTTGTCTTGAATAGTTTGTAGGTTCGAAAAGAATAAAATTAAAGATTAAAGCATACATAATGATTAATATTGTACCTAAAATAATATGTCTTATGATCATTCTACACACTTTTAGGAAAAATATTGGCAAATAATAAAATAGTCCAACATCCAAAGACAATAAGAAACTTCTGAAGAGATGCCACTCGACATGATAAAAAAAATGTATAGAAGGACCCAATGCCACAAGAAAATCTCTCTGAATACCAAATAGAATAGATCAATGAAGTATGTACATTCGTTGTACCGACTTACATATATATATATATATATATATATATATATATATATATATATATATATATATATATAACAGTATTCACATCACAATTCAAAATTACTAAAATATAATGGAACAAACTTGCAATAAGCATCCTCAAAACAACTAGATTCAGGACATTTATCCCTATCTTGGTATAAATAATAGGCATTTATGAAAATTATTGCTAGTAAACCTTTGTCAGAGTAAAATTCAATTAAGATTCATAATTTCATTCAAATAGAACACAAAACATATCATTCACTTATTTTTTCCATGGGCACCAAATAAAGATGGTTATTACTATGGACACTCTATTCGAAAATGATTAAGGAGAAATGGTAGTACAATGCATAGGAAAATCCATAAATCATCACCATTGGTTTGGAATTAATCATAGTATCGGTGATTGAGAGAACAACCATCAATTAACTCTCAAAATACTGCAAAATTGGGTACTATCAACAGAAAGCACTTTCATACTTTCTCCAAGTAACTCTAGAAAAGTGAATAATCATCCAAGCATGATATATTAACATGTCTAAAGTTCTAAATTAATGAACATAACATCCAAGTTTGTATGGGAAAGGGATGCCCAAGGCCATACAAGAGCATCAGAACTACAAGAGTGTTAAATGACGCTATAACAAATTCCCCCTAATATACGAGGTCAGAAGGGGTACATGATGGCCGAAATGTATTAAGTATAAATAGAGAGAACAATTGAGAACCTAAGAGGAGATCACCAAAATCCAGCCCATTGAATACTTGTGGAGGGAGTCAGAAAGAAGACTCATGTTTGAGGAGGGCATACCCATGCTCGGAGATAGTAAATCATGTTTCTTGATCAATTATAAAGTAGATCCATTATGTATACATAAAGAACTGAAGAATAGACAGTGTATCACCATATCATATCCGCAAAGAAACACAATGGATCTATGTCTCAATATCACATATAGAAGAAATTTTGACCAATGATGCTCAAATATTGCGTGATCATTGATGTTGCATAATTGATCCTCACAAAAGCACCAATTCATATAGGTGGAATAGTGGTATTGCATAAACTTGAGTTCCAACATATGTGATTAACTACACCATATAAGGGTGGAAGGTATCATTGGTAGAAAACTGGAGGAAATGTCAAATGATCCAAGATATGTTGACACAACCTGAGGTATTCACCGATCGCATATGGTACATTTATACTCTATGGGAATGAATGAGCTGAAGTCAACCATGTGAGAAATCATTTGATTACCGGTCATTGATGTATACTTTTAAAATGTGTGATATGACTCACCAATAATGATGATGAGCATCAAGGTATCCCAGTAAAATATAAAAAGTGTGAATAAATGCATTGAAGTCAAACACTTGAGAGAATCTACCAATCAGGATACATTGATGTATTCTCACTATCGATAGTGAAGGAGTCTCACATTGATGTCTGCAAGCCCTAAGGTACTGAAAAAGGACTCTATACCTTGTTCCTAGAGAAATGAGTTGGAGTCAATGAGAAAAGACCTACTGGAAGGAAGGAATTAAGGAATCCCACATCAACCAACACGATTGTAACCCGAAGGCCAATAATCTGGAAGAAATCAAGCAAAAAGAGATGAAGTAACCATTCCAAAGTACATTTCCGACTTACACAAGATTTGGCTAGTGCACAGTAGAAACTCTCTGATCCAAACAATAATGAAATATGACATAGAGGCGAGGAATTCACCAATAGGGTCAAATGGAAACCAAGTTATTTCATGAATCCCAATGTGTCATAATGTAAGCTAACATCGAACACAAGGGAAACCACTTAGTCAAAGACCCGTGATACTGATAAATGTTGAGCACAAGGTCACCTATCAATGATCTAAATAAGGCTAGGGTGCAGCTCTAGGTCTACTCTCAGAGAATTTGTTCGGATTCGATAAGAGAAAACCTACTAGTAAGAAGTCAATGGAGACCTTCTTAACTAACACAAGAAAAGGACCAAATATATGATGTGATATTGAAGATAAATTGATAGATGGAGTATGGTCGATTGAAAATGAGTCAAGAGACATCATAGAATGGCCAACACAGGTTGACTTCTCTTGAACAAAATGAAGATACAATATAACTCTATCACATCATAAAATAACTTTATATATGTTTTCAATGTAGGAGGAATTAACAAACTCTCCATATGATTGGAAGAAATAACCAATCGGAGGAGGACTGACTCAAGAACAAGGTTACGACTTACCTAAAGTAAGACTAAGTCTCATCCAAAATGGAGGAAAGACTTATTTTAAGTGCTTTGTTTAAGGGCCACATAACCGACTCTTGCTGCCATCAAATATTGAAGAAAATGTATCATTCCTGCTCTTTTTTGGAATATATATATATATATATATATATATATATATATATATATATATATATATATTATCTTTTTCATATTTAATTCCTGAAAAAACAATAAAATAATGCCTATAGTACAGTGGAAAGAATGAGTGTTAAGGGAATATGCACTAGTTCCTAGGACTGGAACATTCCTAAGCTTAATGCAAGGTGGGAGATATTATTCATAAACACTCAAGAGATGTTATTTCCATGGATAAAAGGTTTCAAGTCACAGAGGGTAATGAATGCATGGTTTGAACTTGCAAAAAGGTCATGGTCAAAAGTCGCTTATACACAAGTTTGAATGAATCTAGGTTAAGGAAAATAGGTACAAGTAGTCAATATGCAATGAAACAGTACAAATTAACACATGGGAGCCTCTAGGGTATAAATCCAAAAACATAGAGAAGAAGAAAAAGGATGATGCTTCACTACAAATTCATGGCAGGACTAAAGAGGACTCTCGAGCCTACACAATTCTTGCAGCATGGGAAACATATGCTAGTGAGGAGCTAACTAGGAAGCCCCTGGAGGGAGTTGCTACATCACTATGTTAAGACTTTATAATACGATAAGTGAGAGTGGTTTGAAAATCACAACATAATGGGGTCAACCCTATGGAAAAATATCGCAATATGAGGTCAAGATGCATAATGAAACAGAAAAGTGATATGTCCTAACCTATATGTCAGTGATGAAAATGATACCCGCCACGATAGGTCTACGTCGTGGATTCAAAGTGGAGAAAAACATCACTAAGTCTTCATTTACCCTGGAAAAAAAACTCCCCCAACAATTCAAACAAAAAATTTAAAAAAGTTCATGAAATTATAAAGTTAAAAATAATGAACTATATAAAATTGGGTTTTCAAAATTTTATTATAAAAGGATTTTTCAACTCACCCAAATTCATTTTAACTTTGCAAGTGTGTATAAGAGAGAGCTTTGGAGAAAATTTGTGCAACCCAATCCAACCAAATTCACCAACAAATTCGTCCACCATAGTGTCCAAGTAATTCTAAACCCTAAATTTATCCATTTGATTGCAAACTTTATAGATTCATTCAATTTTCATGGGAGGATTTTTTATTTTGATAACCACTCAACATGTACGCGGGTCGACACTTTGAAAACTACGTGTGGAAATCTATACACGCGAGTTTCCAAAGGGAAATCTACGTGTATATGCGACTAGATTTTAAGAAACTCGTGTACATGCATAGAAAATTGAAAAACTTGAATTCTAATGGATGAAACCTCCCAAATGTTCAGGGTGTCAATCATTTGGGGGAGCAGAATGATGTTTACAATGAGGTTTTTAATGATCCCTGATCATTGGATGCACTAAGAAATTATGGATTGCTCATATTTTTTATGATGCCAAATATGAAAACACAAACTCGATTATTGAAAACTCTTATTCATTACTGGGACCCAGAGTAGGGGATTTTTATGATTGATCATATTCCTCTACAAATTAAAGTAGAGGATATTTACTTCATAACAGAGCTTTCCCATAGAGGGGAAGCATTCAATCTGAGAGGGAGGGCTCACAGTGGCCTTAATGTTACAGATTATATAGGTTTGTACTGTAACCCAAAGACATACAAGGTCGGATCACAGGTTTCGATAAAAAATGTCATGAGCCTGCTGATCAAAATAATCCTCTTCACTATTGTCAGACTAGCAGGTTCAAACTCATTACATCAAGCTTCTCCTCCTGCCATTTTCTTGGAAGTAGAGTGCCTACGACCAATAGTCTATAATTGGTGTACAACACTCTTGATTAGCATGAAAAAGTAATTAACATCAGTGAAACATAGTAAGATGAATAATTTTGGCTATGGAAGCATTATTTTCTCATACTTCTTTGATTGAATTCCAGCACTTCGACCTAGAGTGTCTACTGCCGTCATCAGTCCCAGAGATCCTAGGATGGCTAGATGGGCATATTTGATCAAACGACTTGGAGGAGGCGAAGTCACTCGAGCATCTTTTGATGAAGAGTTCTTCATATAGTGGGAGAAACAAGTCATGGCCATAGATGATTACCCTTATGCAGGCATAGATTACTGAGAGGACCCGAATCTAGTACTTCTCGAGGGTGTTGCATGGGGCAACATTGATAAAATTTTTGAATTTTATATTATTCATTTTTTTTGAATTTTTTTTGAATATGATCTTAAGAAATTAAAAATATTTTTCGTGAAACAAAAGTATTACAATATTAAACGATCTTTTCTACAAATGTTGGACCAGTAAGACCTGAGGGTCTATTGAGGCATAAGCATTGTGGCAGAGACGTGAAGAGAGCGACAACTGAATCTGAGAGAGTCTTGCATGTATTCTAGAGGAACTTGGAGAGTTTGACTCGTCAGGTTTCCATGGCAGCAGTAGAGGATCTCCTTGAGTCCATACAAATATAAGTGGTAGGAGTACCATGAGAGTTGGTGTGGCTCTTTCGACAAGTGTTGAATGCCATTTTATTTTACCGAGATGTCATCCAGTGTAGGGCCCTCAAATTTAGATTTAGAGGACTGATCATTTTGAGATATGGACTGATCGAGCTTAAGCCCTAATTTTGTAGGACATTTGTCCATATTTTTGTAATATTTTGGACATATTATTCCTATATATATACAAAGATTTCGTGGTGGTTTGATCATACATACATATGATTTTATGATATTTTGATTTGTAATGTGATGAATGATTAATATGCCAATCCAATTTCTGATTAGATATAGAATCAACAAGTGTATTGTATGATCGTGGAATATGAATGAAAGTAATAAAATTAAATGATCTTTGTAATAATATCACTCTCAGAAATTGGCGGCGTAGTAAAGGATCCCTCACATAATAAATGTTATTCAATTGAGACACAATTAGTTGTGAATCCAAATAAACCACTAATGATTCAATACCAAAAGATATTGCTTTAGATAGTAAATTAATGACAACACTGTATTCAACCATATTCTTGAAATAAGGACCGATACATATGTCTCTTGAGAATAACAACTAGCCATATGGATAATATACTACCCAAGCGACGAAAGCTAAGTTTCGAGTATGTCTATTAGTACCATCGGTGAATCCTAAATACACATTAGGGGAATTTCAAGTCTAAAATGGGCCTCTTAAGGAAAATGTACAAACAAAATTCACTTTATGAGAACCAATCAAATTTTAGGGAATGACATCATCCCTAATGGTTGATGTGACATTGTTTGAGTTAAATGTACTTACTTGTCACATTCTCAATGGTGGATAAAAACTCATGGTTAACCATGGTAGTGCAAGTACTTTTAAAGTCATAAAGTAAAGTACTCATAATAAATGTCATTTCACACTTTTTGAATAAGATATTATTATTGTCATTTCAATATTATAAATCAAATCAATTTAATATTCAATATAAAATTCATACATAAAAACATAGATTGCATATATTATATTATTTTATTTACATATAATATATTAATTAAACGTTATTATATAATTTAAATAATATAATTTTAATTAATAGTATATTCTATAATTAAGAATTTATGAATTTATATTTATATTTCATTTTAAGTTATTTAATTACAAAGGAAAAATGCAATGATAATGACTTTTTCTTGAAAATATCATTCTTATTTATAGTCACATCAATACAATTTTTTTTATTAATTTTATTTTGGTACAATTTTTGAGTTGAATTTAACCATGGTTACATGGATTTTGGTGCAAAAAGTGAATTGAAAATTCATAAATATTATTTTATTGGTTTAGCTATTATTTTATTATTTCCTTAGGAGGCCCATTTTAGACTTCAAATTTCCCCTAATGCCATATCACCCATCGAAACCTGCCAAAGCAGATGAAAAATATCATCATCACTAGTAGACCCATAAACAGAAACAAAGACTATGTACAATATTTACAAAAGAAAGAAAATTCTAGGAAACAACCTAGGAATAATAATCTTTAAGATAGAGCCCATTTCTAGGCTCTGACAACACGTTTCTTAGAGTTTCTTGTAGCATTCTTGGAGTACATTGGAAGGAAATGGAAAACATGAAAGTGCAAGGGGGTAGTTGGATTAGAAGATAAAGTTGGATTGCTTTGCAGGTACCAAGTTTCATGGATGATTTTTTGCTAGTTTTGGCATGCATGTGGTTATTTGGTTATGATTTCTCATTGGCATGAAGGATTGCCTAGATTCATAGTTATTTTTCCTAACATTGTCATTTCCTAGATAACCTTGGTGTTATGGGTTTTCCTTTTTTGGTTTATGATTGGTACTCATATTCCTTATGGTTGTGGGTTGAGTTATTAGTTCCTAGAGCCTTGGTTGGACAAACGCTCTGGAATCCTTGGAACAACTTGGGTTGATTTACTATTCCTGGAAGCCTTGGCTGGACAAGCGCTCTAGAGCCCTATGGGAAGCTATGGGTTGAGTTACTAGTCAAAACAACATATAAAAATCATTTTAAAAAATGATTATAATATTCAATATATATATATATATATAGATATATATATATATATATATATTGATACCAAAATCAAAATGCGACATTGTACATAAATTACAATAATAAAGATATAACAATTACTACACAAAACAATATTGTACTAGTCTAGATATAAAGATAGAAGAACTACTACACAAAACAAACAAATTAAATCTACTTTTCTCTACTCTAGAAATAGTAGTATGTAATGACAAAATGATTTTCTTTCAACATAAACAATAATCACTTGGTGGCAATATCATTTATTTTTTCTTTTTTGGACATTGCTACCATGTGACTTTTGTTTATTGTGCAAGAATGACTCACATTTAAAAAAAATCTAAAAAATTATTCATCGAAAAACATAAAAAAACTTAATATAATATTCAACTTAGTAAAAAAATAAAAAAATAAATTTAAAAATGCAACATTGTACATAAATTATAATAATAAATATATAAGAATTATTACACAAAACAATATTGTACTGTTCTAGATATAAGGATATAAAAATTACTACACAAAACAATATTGTACTAGTCTAATACAACATACACAAGTGACTTTTAATTTTCATTTTTTAATAAATTAAATTAATGTATTATCAAATTAAATAATTAAAATATAAACAATTGAAGAATCAAATATTTAAATATTTAAGCTTCAAGACTGAACTATGTTTTATTCTCAAATAAGATGATATTATCATAGATTATAAGAAAAATCAAATTGAATAATATTAGCCACATAAATATTTTTTCAATTTAATAATAATATTAATAAGTATTATTATGATACTTATATATAATTAGATTTAATGATATTATTTGCAATATATATATATATATATATATATGAGAAATATACTATAAAAAAATAATATAGATTTTGATTTTATAGATTCAGAATTAAAATAGATCAATGCCTTTACGTTACGTGTAAATAAAATTTCTCTTTAGAATAACCAACCGGCTTGTATCTCGTTGACAAGTTATTATTACATAAATGGCTACCTCCCATGTGCCATACGTCCTCGACTGTGATGCAGGAGCATTAAGGTAGGGCCAGTAATGTGACAAAGTTGGTCACGTGTTCTGGCTTGGAAAGAGGGCTAGCAGTCCTAAGCATTTTAAGACTTTTTCTTTCTTTGTTTTTAAAGTATTTTGTATAAGTTTAATTTGGGATGATTGTGCCAATGTAATTTGCATAATAAAAGAATGGTTAATTTAGGATTAGTTGATAATTTAGTTGAATAAGTTGAATAAACTGTTTTGGAAACTGAATGACAATTTCCCAACCATATGGGGATTTTGGAGAAGGATAAAATCAAACCAAATCCACCATTGTGGGGTTCTGTCATCTCTAGAGAGAAATGAGAGATAAAGAAGCAGAAGTGATGTAAAAAATAGCGGTTAGAGGGCTTGGCTCTGTGTTTTCCATTTTACAAATTATCTAAGTGTTTTGTGTTTTCATTAGGATCTCTGTCTTTTAAACAAAATTTTCTTTTCCAAATAATGTCTAAGTGTTTTGGTGCTTAATCGGGCTCCCTGTTTTAAATTAATTCTTTTAATCTTTAATGAAGTCGAATACTTGTATTTAAGACACACAGTGAGAAATATTTATCGGATTTGCAGGCACGGTGGGTCTATAACCCTTGCATTATTCTTTGTTGAATCATATTTTATTAATCACAAACCAAATATCAGTCGGACTTATAGGTGCGACGAGAACCGTTGGATCCAACCAATCAACGGTGGAGGATCATACTGCAGTCGGAGCGACAATGCTATTTGTAGAAGATAGCTGATAATTCTCACTTGGCAAGTTAAAAGATTTAACAGTTAATGCTAAGAGAAATTGCAGGGTAAATTAAAAGATTTGCGATGCGAAGTTAAGGAAGCCATGTGTCGACGCAGTGCAACATTGCATCACGCAAAGTATAAGGTTTAGCCTTAACATTTCAAAGTTAAGTTGCGTGGAATGCGAAGTGCGACGGTGGGACACTCCGGTAAAGAAATCCCACATAGTTGCATTCTGTTTGGTTTATGCGTTGGTTTGGATTATTGTTTAAGTTTGCATATTATATGAAGACTCCGTTGTTGATTGCGCAAAGTATGTATTTATTGGTTTGGGCGTATGAATGTTTGAAACACCGATGTTGATTCACAACGTATGTATGTGGCTAACCCCCAAGGTAAATATTTGTTATGAATAAAGGGGATTTGTATTAAGTCTTAAAGAAATCCATTTCCGCAACGTTATTAGGACAAATTGCAACAGGTCTGCATCAATTGGTATCAAAGCAATTTTCTTCCTAAGTGAAGATGGAAGTAAGAAGAAGAGGTCGGGGAAGAGCTGAAGTAGGGAGAAGAGGTTGAGGAAGAGCTGCAAGAGGAGTAGTAGATGAAGGGCTGCGTGAAGAGATTAGAGTATTGTCAGCACGTTTAGCAGCAGTAGAATAAGGAAGGCATAGGGACTCGGAAAATGGAGATGAAGATTTGGAGCCAGAGGCACAACCTGTTGGCAATATGATGCTGAGTGTTGTCCTTGATGGCAACCCACTTGATGAAGATGATGGAAACCTACTTGATGAAGTTGTCCCTGATGGAATATGTATTGATGAACTGGTTAAATGATGTAAATCTGATGTATATACAATGAGAACAGAAGGTATTGATGGAAGGAATGTCAGTATGTGCTAGAACATGATGAAAAGAGTATGTCTCAAGGCATACGCGGATTTGTCTAGACCAAGTAGTGTATGCACGTGGGAAATAACGTTCCAAGTCGCGTATGGGCAAAAGCGCTCTAAATATGTAAAACCAGGGGTAACCACCATGGTATTGACCCACTGTATTGAGTAATGATTCATCTATGTGACCCCGCCCAGGAATACCATCGAAAGTAATGTGGTTTTGGCTCATGGTATTGATAAAGGGTAAACCTATATAAGGAGAAGAAATTCATTGTGCAAATGTGAGCAAGGAGTCTGAGCTTGAATGAATACTTCTCTCTGAAGTATATCTGAATGGAAAGGGTTACAGTTGAATGATAGATCTGAATGTATGATGCACCAATGAAGAAAATGATGAAGAAGGGAATCTAGATCTGAAATGTATTTGTATCTTCTAGATCTGTTTATGGAATGATTAGATTTGAGATGAGGTGAACATCTGTCTGAAGTAAAGGGTTAAATCTGAGTGATGTATCTGTTCTGAAGAATTGCAATGACCTAAATGTCTGAAGAACTATACGCTAGTTCGCCGCAGAGTAAGCACATATATACGCGGGTTTGCTGAAGAGAAAGCGCATATATATGCGGGTTTGCTGAAGAGAAAGCGCGTATGGGCAGTAAAATTAGCTCTGTAATTTGTACAGAAGTATACGCGGGTTTGTATGGTTGAAGGCGCGTATATACGCAGGATCAGTGAAAGGAAAGCGCGTATGAAGATTAGGGTTTTCTGAAGTATGAAGTATCAAATGTCTGATCTGTTCTGCTGTGTTACTGCTATCTGTTGATGATGTATGATTGAGCTCAAATGTATGGAGTGGGTCCAGTCTAAAAATATGATGAAACGTGGCCTGCAAGTTGTGTTCTAAAGGAAGCTTTGGATCCAGTGTGAAAATTGATGAAACGTGGTCCATGGTGGTGCTGAGGGTTGTAGCCTTCAGTCAGGGGGTTGTAGCTCTCTTCCAGGTGAGGCTGGTAAACGAGATCAGGGGGTCGTAGCTCCCTTCCAGGAGAGGCTGGTAAACGAGTCAGGGGGTTGGAGCTCCCTTCCAGGAGAGGCTGGTAAACGAGCGCAGGTGGGTGCCTGCGTGCTGGTAGGAGTCTGCGCCAGCACATAAGTTGTAAGATGTTTTCTCTATAATAAAATATTGAAGGCTGAGACAACGACAGCGGTGGTTTTCTCCCGACTTGGGTTTCCACCTAAAATCTTGGTTTTCATGTGTGTTGCTTATGTGTGATGATTTATTCTGTTCTTACTGCACATGTTTACAGTTTATTGAACATATAATGAATGAATGATGGAATGATATAAGTGAAGAATTAATGGCATAACAATATCTCTGTGTATACGTGAGTTTTATGAAGGATATCCGCGTGTATACGCTAGTTAGCTTCAGCAAAGTAGCGTATGGGTTTTAGTGAATGGAAAAGTAAAAAGTTTTGATTAAGTCCTAAATACTGATTCACCCCCCCCTCTCAGTATTTTTCCCAACAATTGGTATCAGAGCAGGTCCTTCTGTAGAAGCTTGATCGCTTGAAGGAGATCTGTCGCAATGGGAAGTCATGAAGGAGTAATGTCTATAAGGCCACCTCTATTCAATGGAGATAATCTGTTATTCTGGAAGATACGAACAAAAGCATATCTGCAAATTCTTGGTGCAGAAGTATGGGCAATCGTGGAAGAAGGTTATCAATATCCGGCAAGTATTCCTACTGATGCAGCAGAAAGGAAGAAGTATGAAATCAATGCCAAAGCAGTCAATGTCTTGTTAGGAAGCATGTCTGAACCAGAATTTGCTAAAGTGATGCAGCTAAATTCAGCAAAAGAAATATGGGACAAAATCATTTTGAGCTATGAAGGAGATACAAAGGTAAAAAGTGAAAAACTCCAAACCCTCAGAATTGAATATGAAAATTTGAAGATGCATAGTGATGAGAGTATTTCCAGTTTCTTCTTACGTCTAGATGATATTGTAAATCGTATGAGAAGTTTGGGTGAAAACATAACCGATACTACTCTGGTGGAAAAAGTCTTAAGATCTTTGACTTCAAAATTTGAGTCAAAAGTATCAGCTATTGAAGAAAGGCAAGATCTGTAAACTCTTACTATTTTTCAACTACATGGTATTCTGACTGCTTATGAAATGAGACAAGGAGGTCCCTCTCAAATCAAAGAAGCTGCTTTTAAGGCGTGTGCAAAAGGAAAAGAAAAGGAAGTTGTCAAGGAATCAAATTATATATCAGAAGAAGAAGAAGCAAATTTTGTGAGAAGACTCCAACCAGGTACTGGAAGATTCAAAGGTAAGCTTCCCTTCAAATGTTTTGATTGTGGAAGAGTTGGTCATTATGCTACTAAATGTCCTTATAAAGAAAATCATGATAAAGGGAAACAATTTGAAAAGGGAAAGAGTTATTAAGCAAATGAAGATAATGATGAAGATGAAGAAGATTCTGACCAAGATCTACTAGTGCTCATGGCAAAGAAGCAAAAGAAGAAGGCTACTCAAGGAAAGAAGATATCTCAGCAAACATGTGCAGCAAAAAATGAAGAAGAAGAAATAGGTACTGATTGTTGTTCTCCACTCACTTGTGCATGCAATGATGAAGATAGTAAAAGTAACAGTATAAGTCTAGAAGCAAATCTCAAGATCAATGATGAAAGTAATTTTTTGGATCAATTTAAAAGGAGGGAATCTATCCTCAAGGATGTGATCTCTAGATTGAATGAACAGATAGAAACAATGAAGGGACAAATAGAAATGTATCAAAGACTGCAGGACAAAGTAACCAATCACAGTGAAGGAATTGAAGCAGAAATTATCTCTCTGAAAGCAGACCTTGAAGCATCAAATAAGAAGAATGAAGAACTTCTACAATCATCTGAAAAGGAAGGACGTGAAGCAGAAATCAGCTCGCTCAAAACAGATCTGGAAAAATCAAATAAAAAGAATGAAGAACTTCTACAAATTTTTGAAGAACAAGAAAATGAATTGAAAGAAGAGATTTTAAAACTAAATGATCAAGTAGAAGAAGGAAGAAGGGTCGAAGAAAGCGTGAAGAAGCAATGCCAAAAATTGGAGGTTGAGGTAAACATTCTCAAAGGTAAATTAGAAGAAAAGGATAAAATCTTGAGGTTTCAAGATAGTACTAAGATTCTGGATAATATTCTTAGTAATCAAAGATCTCTTGCTATTAAACTTGGTCTTGGTTTTCATGAAACTGTTAAAGGAGAATCTAGTTCACAAGGAAGTGCTAAAGATTCTAAGGATGTCAATACAAAATCTGAAGTGTTGAAAGAAGCAAAGGGTCAACTGACAATCATAAACTCTCAAAAGAAACCATTCCATCCTAACTATAGAAGCATCAATAATGTTGAATGCTTTAAATGTCATAATTATGGGCATATTGCAGCCAATTGCAGAAGCAGAATGTTTCAGTCACATACAAACAGATTCTACACAGAAAGGTACTCTGGTTTCTTCAAAGGTTATTGTTTTTCATGTAACAAGTATGGCCATAAAGCTGTTGATTGAAATAGAAGGAAGAACAGAGAAACACACTATGATCCTTATGTTTATTTCTCTGGTCATATAAGATGTTATGCTTGTAACAAGTATGGACATGTTGAAAAAGAATGCAAGATGAACAGATCTGAGAAATTGGATAATTTTCAGCACACAATTAGAAATGTCAAGCAAAGCTGGAATCAGAAGGAGGACCGGTCAGAAGCGTAGAGATTATTGACCCTACTGCAGTCATCCGCTTCTGAAGCTGATTTCTCATAATGACTGCATGAATGATGTGAGGTACATTATAGAGATTAGTAATGTATCATCACAGGGGGAGCGATGTATGGTGATTCCCATGGTTGTTTTGATGATTCTGGTTATATTTATTTCTGACAGTGCATCTGATGTGAAGAAGACAGGTACAAGAGGCATAAGTTCAGGGGGAGATGAAGGAAAGTGAAATTTTCAATGTGTCACTTTCCATACGCGGGTTCGGTGAACTAAAGTCGCGTATACACGTGAGTTCTAGCAGACACAGTCGCGTATGCATTGATGATAAGAGAATTGGGATGACAGCTGAAGATCAGGAGCAGAGGTTCAGGGGGAGCATCAGTATGAATGATGATTGTACTGTTAGCATTATTCTGGTTATATTCATGCTAATGAAATGATACATGGTTTCTTATGTTGAAGATTATGGATGAGCTCGGATTGCTTATTTGATGAAGAATATATTTTGGATACGATGGAAGTTTTATGATTCAGAGATTAGGACAGATCATGTAGAGATTGTTGATGATGACTTGCTGTTAAAAGTATTCAGATTGCACAAGCTAAGGAGGAGCCTTGGACATATGGAAAGGATGTTTGGATGCACATTTTCAGGGGGAGCACTAGTCTTGTTGAGTATAATGCATTGTTGGCATTATGATGATTCTGAAATATGATCTCTCTCTTGAGGTCTTTCTGGTATTGGTCATAAAAAGTCATACTTGTAAATTGATAAAAAGGTCTTGTTGAGACCCATGATGTAAAATTGTAATATTCAGTCATGTAAGGACTTGTCAAATTTTGTAAACCCACTTGGTTGGGTAGCTGAGTCAAATTTGTAAACCCACTTGGTTGGGTATTTGAGTATCATATGTAAATCCACTTGGATGGATCTTTGATGTAAGTATGAGTCATTGGTGATAGGAAGGTCATAGAGTCATGTACTTCATTGAAAAATATGTTTGTGGGTTTAGCATGAACTCAGGGGGAGCATGGTCACTTCAGTGAACATCAGATCTGCAGAACGCTTCCTTCTACAAGAGGAGAAAAACCTTGTGTTGGTTTTGATCCGCCCTTTGCCCTTGATGTCAAAGGGGGAGAGTGACATGGTGTTTGAATAAAGGGAAAGAATGGTGTCAAAGAATGGGGAGAGTGACATGGTGTCATTGTATTCTTAATGTATCTATCTGTTGCGGTGATCAAACACCATCGTGGTTGCCATCAAGTCCAAAGGGGGAGATTGTTGGCAATATGATGCTGAGTGTTGTCCTTGATGGCAACCCACTTGATGAAGATGATGGCAACCTACTTGATGAAGTTGTCCCTGATGGAATATGTATTGATGAACTGGTTAAATGATGTAAATCTGATGTATATACAATGAGAACAGAAGCTATTGATGGAAGGAATGTTAGTATGTGCTAGAACATGATGAAAAGAGTATGTCTCAAGGCATACACGGATTTGTCTAGACCAAGTAGCGTATGCACGCGGGAAATAACGTTCCAAGTCGCGTATGGGAAAAAGCGCTCTAAATATGTAAAACCAGGGGTAACCACCATGGTATTGACCCATTGTATTGAGTAATGATTCGTCTATGTGACCCCGCCCAGGAATACCATCGAAAGTAATGTGGTTTTGACTCATGGTATTAAAAAAGGGTAAACCTATATAAGGGTAAGAAATTCATTGTGCAAATGTGAGAAATGATGGCGAAAGATGTCTGAGCTTGAATGAATACTTCTCTCTGAAGTATATCTGAATGGAAAGGGTTACAGTTGAATGAAAGATCTGAATGTATGATGCACCAATGAAGAAATGATGAAGAAAGGAATCTAGATCTGGAATGTATTTGTATCTGCTAGATATGTTTATGGAATGATTAGATCTGAGATGAGGCGAACATCCGTACGAAGTAAAGGGTTAAATGCGAGTGATGAATATGTTACGAAGAATTGCATCTTACTAAATGTACGAAGAACTATACGCTGGTTCAGCCATGAGTAAGTGGTCTTGGCCAATATTTTATATTATGTATTTATTTTTCTCTATTACCATATATATACAATTTTACCTACGGAAGGTCGAAGCGTATATACGCAGGATCAGTGAAAGGAAAGTGCGTATGAAGGTTAGGGTTTGCTGAAGTATTAAGTATCAAATTTCTGATCTATTCTGCTGTGTTACTGCTATCTGTTGATGATGTATGATTGAGCTTAAATGTATGGAGTGGGTCCAGTCTGAAAATATGATGAAAAGTGGCCTACAAGTTGTGCTCTATTGAAGTTGTTGGATCCAGTATGAAAATTGATGAAACGTGGTCCATAGAGGTGCTGAGGGTTGTAGCCTTCAGTCAGGGGGTTGTAGCTCCCTTCCAGGTGAGGCTGGTAAACGAGATCAGGGGGTCGTAGCTCCCTTTTAGGAGAGGTTGGTAAACGAGAGCAGGGGGTCGTAGCTCCCTTCTAGGAGAGGCTGGTAAACAAGCGCAGGTGGGTGCCTGCGTACTGGTATGAGTCTGTGCCAGTACATAAGTTGTAAGATGTTTTCTCTATAATAAAATATTGAAGGCTGAGACAACGACAGCGGTGGTTTTCTCCCGACTTGGGTTTCCACCTAAAATCCTGGTTTTCATGTGTGTTGCATATGTGTGATGATTTATTCTGTTCTTACTGCACATGTTTACAGTTTATTAAACATCTAATGAATGAATGATGGAATGATATAAGTGAAGAATTAATGGCATAACAAGATCTCTGTGTATACGCGATTTTTATGAAGGACATACGCGTGTATATGCTAGTTAGCTTCAGAAAAGTAGCGTATGGGTTTTAGTGAATGGAAAAGTAAAATTTTTTGGTTAAGTCCTAAATACTGATTCACCCCCCCCCCCGCTCAGTATTTTTCCCAACACAACCAGATGAGCAAGAGAATGAGCCACCAGAACTTAGATTACTGAGATCTGTTTTGATGGATAGCAGCAAGCCAAAACCAGAGCTCTCCAATTATGATGGTAGTTTATCAACGAAAACACTGCTGAACTGGATATGTGAGTTGGATAAATACTTTGAATATGAAGATATTAGTGAGGATAGGAATATCAGGTTTGTTGTGACTAAGTTGAAAGGGAACAACGCACTGTGGTGGGATAATGTGCAAGCAGAGAGGAGAAGACTGAACAAACCTTTGATTAAGAGTTGGGATAGGATGATTGCAAAGATGAAGAGAAAGTTCCTGCCCAAAGATTACCAAATTTCCCTTTGCAGACAAGTGTAGAACCCAAGACAAAGAATAATGACTGTAAAGGAATACACAAAAGAGTTCTATAAATTGAACTTGAGGGCTCGGTATGCTGAAGATACCCATGAGAAAACAACTAGATTTTTGAATGGTCTAAAAATGGAAATATTGGATGAAATCAGTATTCTTTCCCCAAAAACTATCGAGGAGGCATACCAGTGTGCTTCGAAGGTAGAGGAAAATATTTCCAGGAAGCATAATGTGAGAAGAGGACGTGGTTCCAGAAGAGGAAGAGGACAATCCTATGGCAGAGGTAGAACTGTCGACAGTAATGAAGAAGGCAATAGTTCAAAGACTTTGGGATATACTAAGAAGGAACGGTAACACTAGAGGTGGAATGCCATACTAGTGAGGAAGAGGTAATGGCAGAGGTAGGGGAAATAACTACCAGTGCTACAGGTGTCACAAATGGGGACACATATCTTTTGAATCTCCTGAAAATGAACAAGTTTGATAGAGGGGAGTGTATGTTTCTCAACCTGATGAAGCAGAGGCAACACCACAAGAAGTGGAGAATGTTCCTAAGACAAGAGAAGCCTTGGTGTTGAACAAGGTTTTACTAAAACCAGCCAAGGAGATGGCTGACCTAACACAGAGGAAAGAATTGTTCTGAACTATGTGTAAATCACAAGGAAAATGCTGCAAATTGATCATATATAGTGGAAGCACTGATAACCTGGTAGCCACTGAGATGGTGGAGAAACTGGGTTTGAAGAATTCAAAGCATCCGACTCCATATAAGGTGTCTTGGTTGCATAAAGGACACCAACTGCAGGTTGATGAGCAGTGCAAGGTGGAGTTTCACATTGGCAAGTACAAAGACAAGGTAACTTGCAATATTATGCCTATGGATGTGTTAGGGTCCTATAATAATAGGGATCATAATTTTGAATTGGCTATGTTAAGAATTTTAATATTGTACATACCTTTTCTTTCTGCAAATGTTTTCCATATTAAAAAATGAAAAGAGGGTATGTCCTAAAAGAATAATCAGAAGACCAAAATAAAGAAGGATAAAAAAAAATACAAAATATGAACCCCACAAAAAGAAACAAAAATAAATTCTGAAAGTCTTGCACATTCAAATGCCACTACTCTTAGTTTACTTTACTTTTGCAAATAAAATTTTGTGAAGCTTGTCCAAAATGCCACAATTCATGATGATCATACATTCTAATCTTGGTCATTCATGCCTTTAAATTTCATGTCATGATAGTTAGTGAATAAATATTTTACCAAACCATTTAATCTTGACAGATTAGCAGTTAGGTAGAGAATAAAAATGAGCTCATAAGTTTAATCTGAGCCATTGGAATATATAAGGTTAGAAATAAGTTAGTTTTCTTATCAAAAGAAAATAAAAGGGTCAGCAAGCTCAAATGCATCCAATAAAGGAAATAAAAAGTGTTAGGATAAATAAAGGGTAGGTAGGTCACTTTCAAGAGTAATGGAAAGCATCATTTGGTTTATCCCTTATCACTAATATCCTTCTAACACCTTCCCCTTATGCTAAATCCCTCTTTCCTCTCTTGGAAACAAATTCCCCTTGCAAAATTCCTTTCCCTTTGCCAAAATCCATTTCCCTTCCAAAAAACCCTTTTTCCTTTGAAAAACCCCTTCCCCTTTACTAACTCTGCATTATTCATAAAAAAACAACAAAACCCACTTATCCAAAGTTCCAAAGCATGCAATAAAATTTTAAGTGGGTCCCATTTTCCCTTTGACATAATCCCCCGTTTAATATATTTCCCCATATCATTTTAACCCTTTGCATATTAAATCCCCAACCCACTTTATATTAACCCCTTCACATATAATACCCCACCCCACCTCATTAAAAACCCGCCACTCTTACCATCTGCCCGATCATCGCTATCTGATCCAACGACCAATATGCTATTTTGCATGCCCCGAAATTCAAATGATTAAAGACGAGGGGGGGGGGGTGCGGAATGGGTGGTTTTATCCACCTACTCCCTTTCCACACGACGCTCCCATGCTTTATCGCACCCCCCATTCCCCAAACCGCCAAACTTCTTTTCGCGATGTGATAATCCACTAAACCGTCTCCAAGTCATGCGATGAAACCACCAATATTTGAAATAAACCCCTGTGCTATGCGATAAGACTCAAAGTTCAAAAGTAATAAAACCCCTCCCAAAATTGTTATTTCAATATTTCTGTTGAAATTTCGAAAAGACCAAAGCCATCGCTAGACCAAGATTGAACCCTACAACTGCCTGAATCCTTCCGCAGACCAAATTCACCATTTTCCGGGTAATCCTAAGTACTTGAATCCATCTAATTTTCTTATTAACTCAATAATTAAATGATTAATGGCTTCCCAGAGCATCCAGACTATAAAACCTCTTCAACCCCCAGTGTTAGATGTCGACCACACCCCTTTGGCCAATAAAGACTTCAAAATCAATGACACTGTGACTGATAGCAACCTTTTAGAGCTACAACAACTCCAGTATCAACAACAGTTCTAGTAACTACATCAACAACAACATCAGCAATAAAAACTGCCCATCCCATTGATGAGGCCAACAAATTGATCAAGGCAATGTAGGATATGCCAATTCAAACTAATGAAATCAATAAGATCAAAGAACAAGTGAAGGTTTTAGAAGATGGCAAGAAATTGGCAGAAGTAATGCATCAAGCAGAAGTACAAAAAGCCAACAGATTAACTGAAATAATTCATAATTTAGAAAAGGATTTATCACTGAAAGAGCCTTTAGCCCAAGCAAAACAACAGTTGTGGGCTAATATCATTAACTCAGTTAATGATATTTGGCCTTCTATACAGGTTATATTTGAACATAAGGACTTGATAAAAGAGGTTGGTGATGCAATTCAAAAGGTCAAAGATAATCTTGGAAAGAAACCAGAGGAAGCTTCTGAGATAATAAAATTCCTTAATTCTAAAAATAAGCATGAATTGGAAGAGCTTGGGATATCATACAGAACAAATACTATCTTAGAGGTGAAGAAAGTGATTTCCAAGAGAAATATGATGATACAGCTTGAAGACAAATTTCAAACTATGGAAATTGAAGTAAACAGGTTTTTGAACAAGTTTGAGGTATTGAGACAAAAAGGTTTGCCTAATCCTATGGTAATACATGAAAAATTAATGAGACATGAAGACTATGATAAGAAGATGAGGGAAGTAGCCAAAGAGACTTCCAACAGTTCAGCAATGAAGGGCGTACCCACAGGAAAAGTAATTTTTATAGACTTTAGAAAACTTATTTAAACTCTAGCATGAGGTAAATCACCTTTTTGTGAATAAGCCCATGTTTTCCAAATATACTGAGGTAGACGAGATTTACCGGAGGATGATGAAAATCAAACTTCCAAATGAAGAAACATGGGAAAAATAGTGTGAATTACTATGGTAGGTTAAAGAGCAGACAGGTAAAAGAACACACAAGTTAAAGAGAAAACAGGTTATAGAGAAAACATGTTAAAGAGCAAACAGATGAAAGACATCGTGAAAGAGTAGACAGTGTGAAAGAAAGACAGATTAAAGAAACAAGTAACAACAATCAAAGAAAAAAGGGACATATTTCAGTTAGTTACTAAGTGTCACTATCTTCTTGCATGAAGATATTTTATTTCCTTAAATAAATCCTAGTCAGTTGACAGGATATTTGGTGTAAAGTTTTGTATAAATACTTCATTATTTCAAAGTATTGAGGGTGGATTTCTGAATATTTATATAGCTGATTGATCTACTACCTAAGGGTTATTGTACCATTTCCAGTTGATAGACATGACAAGTAATAAAGGCATTTCTTTACAGGATTCATGTGTTGAGCTATCTCAGTGAAGTATAATTTCAATTGTTCATGTTCTTTTCTTAAGTATTCCATAAACTTTAATGTGTTCTAAATTTGAATGTTATAATTGGAATTTTACTGCTGAATTTGTTTAATTAAACTCTGTTTTGAACTGTTATATATTTCTATGTTTTCTTCTAATATCCGGTTTAGAGAATTCTTAATTGCCCTCTGATCTCGACTAACCTCCTTCACCTTCCTTCATTATCTGGTTTAAGGAATTCTTAACTGCTCCTTGATTCCGATTGAAAACCACTTCACCATTCAACCTTGAGATCTGATTTTGCTCAGTTATCCTGCCCTGTAACACTTCCTTTATAATTTTCTTATGTTCTGTTTTCAAGGTATATTGACTCCATAGCCCAATGGAAAATAGAAAATCACCTATTCATCTAAATCAGTAATTCCACCAACAAATCAAAATCAACCCAAAACAAGCATACATAACTAGCCTAAAATTTATTAAACAAAAAAAGTTAAATCATTAAGAGAGAGCCCTCTCTGAGCATTAGGAAGGCTAGATCCTGATCTCCAAAAGTGGATAGTAGTTACCTCTAATATTTCTTTTAAACACTTAGAACAACCTTTTGGAAATTTCAGAGTGATAACATATTGGCGACCATACTGGGGAAAAACTAGTCCCTAGTTTAAACAGATCTTAAAAGAAACAAATTTTCTCATTTTTTGCATTAAGATTTGAAAAGTTTGTTTTAATTTATCATAGAAAGTTAAAATTATGGCTTCTAAAAGAACATATTATACTAGGGCTCACCCTGATCCACAACCTACTGTAATTGTTGATGATCCTGACAGAATGTTAAGAAAACCTAAAAAAGTAGAGAACCAAGGAAGTAGTAGTTATTTAATCAAAGAAAATTCACTTCCTAAGGAGTTATCAAGCATAGAGGATATTCAATTTGATTTATCATTTGAACATTCTTTATTTCGTACCAAATCTGAAAATTCAGTCCATGATATTGTAATAGATCCTAATTTTATTCAATTTATTGAATCAAAGAAGGATATTATACAACTTGATTTAGATCAACAGGTTCTAGATACTTTTGAAAAACTTGATGCTTTAACCTCAAATTTGATAAAAGACACAGAGGAAGCCTTTTTTCAACAGTTAGTTGAATTAGTTGCCCTAACTGATGCTACCCCTAAGCGCTCTACAGTATCTTCAAAAACTGTAAATACAACTCCATTCAGTACCACCTCATCTATAGTATCCACCACAGTCCACTCCAGAAAACCATTCATACCTAAAATTCCTCTCCAACCTCAAGATTCTAGTCCATTTTCACGCTCAAGTCCATCTTCAAGCACCACTAATTTACCTCTCAGTCAAGCTAAAGTCTTAGCCATGGTTGCCGGATATGCCCCTTTGGCCTTACATGCCCCTTTACATGCTATGCCACAAGATTACCAGAGTAAAAAATTTCAGTTTGATGGTACTGGTTAGTATACTGCTCAACAACATGTAAATAAAATGATAGATTATTTTGAATTACATGAAGTTTATGAGGTTGATGTAAAAATGAGACTATTTGCACAAACATGAGCAAGAGATGTTAAAAAATGGTTGAAATCTTTACCTGCTAACCATATTGTTGATTTAGCTTCTTTCCACAAATTGTTTATTAATAGATGGGAAAGAAATAAAACCCTCTCCAGATATTATCTGAATATGATAACATTAGAAGAGATTCTAATGAATCTGTTCAGGATTATTGTACTAGGTTTAACAACATTTACAATGCAACTCCAGCAAATATCAAACCTCCACCAGATTTAGCCCTAATTAATTTTCCAAATGGTTTTGAAACTGATATGTCCTGTCAATTAAGAGAAAGAAAACCTGAAACTTTAGAACAGATGCAGAATAATGTAGTTAGTGTAGAAGCTAACTTACTAGCTAAAAGAGAAAGGATGAGGAATGAAAGGAGAGTGACCATTAAGGAAGAACCATCCACTTTAGATCTTAAGATGGATACTTTAGCTAAAAGTGTAGAAAGAATAATGGATAGATTAGAGAGCATGGAAAGAAAACCTCAGTGGGAAAATTAACAAGGTCCCCAAATTAGAAACCTCAACTTTAGGAAAAATCCTAATACTGGTAAAGCAAGAGAAGTAGTACCTGATCAACAGATTAGACCACCTTTCCAAGAAAATTATGCTGAAATTTCACAACAAAATGAAGAAGACCAGGACACCCAGATAAACTTGATGGGAATAAACGATGAAGATGCAATTTTTCTCACCTAAGAAGAGCAAGAGTTGTACACGTTACAACAATTACAATTAGAATCTGGAGAATCCTTTGAATATAAACAAGGCTATGAATCTACTATATACGAAATTCATAAATAGTATAGCCTTAGAAGCAAAAAGAACACAGAGGTTCCTATTAAGAAATCAATCCAAACCCAAACTAAGAAAATAATAAAAGCTCCTGTGACCAAAGTTTTACAAATTCTCCCTAGAGAAACTCAGAACGCTTCCACCCCAAATATTGTAGACATCACATCAATTGCTACTCAAAATGTTCCAGATAAGAAAATTGAAAACAAAACAGTTGACACACAAACTAAATTACCAACTGTTGATAAAGAAGACAAAACTACACAAACCACAATTAATAATATTGAAATGATTAAACTAGACAAAACTCAAATGCCATTCAATATCAAAATTGAGATAGCCAAATTGAAAATATCAGTTCCTTTAACAGAGCTGGTGAAAAATGACTCATACAAGCCACAAATTACTGAAACATTAGTCATAGTTGAAGGTGAAGACACTGTTAACCTCAATGATGATCAACTAGAGTTTCTATTTTGTCCTAAAGTAGATGGAAAACATCAACAAGGGGGTTTCCCTCCATTCTATACTAGCTTAAACATTCATGATAAAATCTTACATAATGCTATGTTAGATTCAGGAGCATATCATAACTTAATTCCTAAAGCAGTCATGGAAAAATTAAACTTAGACATCACCAGACCATACAAAGACCTGTTGTCTTTTGATTATAGTCAATTCAAATTCCTTGGCTTGATTAAAGATCTGTGTGTAACTTTAGTCCAGTGCCCAGCAAAGAGTATTGTCATGGACATAGTAGCTGTTGATATCCCTCCCAAATATGGTATGTTATTATCTCGCTCATGGGGAGCAAAATTGCAGGGATCACTACAATTAGACATGTCATATGCTACAATTTCTGTGTTTGGTCAACAAAGGAAGCTATAGATAGAAACTTTGATGAAATACATGGTAAGTAGTTCAGAAAGACCACAAATTTTTCCTATATATTCCATACATTCTGATCTGGACTCATTTATCTTATGTAATTCAGACAATGAAAAAGATAAAATCACAGATGTAGAATAAGATCACGAAAAATTCAATACTGAGAATTCAATTACTAAATTTGAACCTGCAATAGATGAAAATATCACACATGAATCTTTGTGGCATTTAGATTTTGATGGCTATGTGAATAGATTAGGAGAAAGATCTGGAGTATGGATCTACAATTTAGAAAATGATCATTCAGAAGGACATGCTTTCATATTAAAGCACTAATAACATGGAAGAGTATGAAGCATTAGTACTAGGTCTGCAGATTGTAAGAAAACTTGAAGCTAAAAGAGTTTCCATCATGCGAGACTCAGACTCATCATAAAATAGGTTAAGGGAGAGTACATTGTTAATAATCCTAGACTTAGTTATTACAGAGAAACCATCCTGGACTTAATAAGATGTTTTCTTGAGCCTAACTTTGTTGTCATTTCAAGAAATCAGAATATGCAAGCACATAGTTTGGCCACTTTTGCTAGCACATGCAGGTTACCTTTTCAGCCAAATCATCAGTACACTACTGAGGTAAGACATAGGCCAACCATACTTGATAATTTGAAGTATTGGAAAATCTTTTCACAAGACTCACAAATTTATGATTTTATGAATTGTGAAGGGGAATTTCAGAACTGTAATATAGATACTGATTGTACATTATATTATACCATGAATAATGAACCAGATGTAAATGATGTAAATAAAATATAACCAACTAAATTCACTAAATTAGAAATAGAAAAAATAGAAACAGTATAAATTGAGGAATTAATCAATGATGAATCAAAAGTTTTAAATCTAAAAGACAACATTTTGCCTAAGGGAATAGCCCCACTAGAATATCTCTTTGACTCCAATGATGTAGCTAGAAAAACTAAAATGGAACCTCTAAGGTCAGATATAGAGGAATGTAACATAGGAACAGAAGAAAATCCCAAGCTTATTAAGATATCTAAGGCCTTACCTTCAGCTGAAAAGTGGAAATACATTAGCTTGTTTAAAGAGTTCCAAGATATCTTTTCTTGGAGTTATGAAGACCTCAATTCTTATGATACCAGCATTATCCAGCATAAGACACCAATTAAAGAAAATTAGAAGCCCTTTAAACAAAAGCTTAGGAGAATTAACCCTGTTCTTATGCCATTAATAGGAAAAGAAGTTAAAAGGATGTATGAGGCTCAAATCATAGCATCCATTAGATATTCTGATTGGGTCTCTAATTTAGTTCCCACTAGAAAGAAAGCAGGATAAATCAGACTCTGTGTTGATTTCATAAACTTGAACAATTATCACTGAAGGATAACTATCCCTTCCCTAAAATGGACCACATTCTATAGAGAGTAGTATATCACATCCAAAATTTCATTACTTGATGGATTTTATGGATACAACCAAATCCTAGTCCAACTTGAAGATCAACCTAAGACTACATTCACAACTTCCTGGGGAACTTTCACGTACCTTAAAATGTCCTTTGGACTAATGAATGCTGGAGAAACATTCCAAAGAGCCATGGAAATTGCCTTTGCAAAGGAAATTCATGATTTTTTAGTTATTTACCTGGATGATATCACAATGTTTTCCAAATTAGATAATGAACATCTAGATCATCTAAGAAGAGTATTCATAAAATGCAGAAAATTTGGTATATCCTTAAATCCTAAAAAGTCATTTTTTGGATTAGAAGAAGGAAAACTATCGGGACACATTATTTCAAAAGAGAGTATTAGAATTGATCCATATAGAATAGAAGCAATCCTGAATATCAGTCATCCTAGAAACATTAAAGAGTTACAAGAATTTTTAGGCAAAATAAATTTTCTTAGAAGATTCATCTCTAAGTTAGCAGAGCTACTTAGAAATTTGAATAACATGTTAAAAAAGGATTCAATACTTAAGTGGACAGTAGAGGCTCAACAGTCTTTTGAAGCAGTCAAATAAGCTCTTACTAAAACACCTGTCCTCATAAGTCCTAATTTCAAAAAAGATTTCATAATTTTTTCATTTGCTTTAGAAGACACCATTGCAGTAGTCTTGTTGCAAAATAACGATGAGGGTTATGAAAAACCTATTGATTTCTTTAGTAAAACCTTGAGAGATGCAACACTAAATTATAATATCATGGAAAAACAAGCTCTTGTTTTAGTGAAAGACATAAAATATTTCAGAGTATACATTTTATACTCCCACATAATAGCATATGTTCCAAACTTTAAATGACATTCTAACTTAGAATGGGCCTGATGGAAAAAGAGGCAAATGGATTGCCACAATACTAGAATATGACATTGAAATCAAGCCTACAAAATTAATCAAAGGCCAAGGTTTAGCCAAACTCATGGCTGAATCGAACTGTCAACCCTTAGACATAAAATTCATTAGTGCCCTAGATGATCAGGACGAGATGGCAACTCCAAAAAACAGTGAAGCTTTCATAGATTCACCCTGGTATGCAGACATTATATTTGTTTTACTCAACTTACAAGCTCCTCCTAGTTTATCTAGAACTAAAACCAGATTCTTGAAAATGAAAGCATTGAAATACTGTATCTTAGATAATGTTTTATTTTGGAAAGATCAGGGTGGAATCCTGTTGAATTTTTTATTAAAAGATGAGGTTGACAAAGTCATGCAAGAATTTCATGAAGGATATTATGGAGGACACCTATACTAGAAAACAACTGCTGACAAAATTTTGAGGGCAAGTTTTTAGTGGCCCACTCTTTTTGCAAATGTTAGAAAGTATGTGACCTCCCATCACAAATTCAGATATTTGAAGGGAAGAAGAAACTATTACCATTACCCCTCAAACCCATCTCAGTAGAAATTCCATTTCAACAATGGGGTTTAGACTTCATTGGTGAAATTCACCCACCCTCCTTTGTCCAACATAAATGAATTTTAACAGCCACTGACTACTTTACCAAGATGATAGAAGCAATCCCTTCTAGACAAGCCACAGATTCTATCATTATTTCATTTCTTGAGAATAATATCCTTTCTATATTTGGATGCCCACAAAATCTCATCACTGATAATGATGTTGCCTTCAAATCCAAGAAAATGATAGATTTTTGTAACAGATACCATGTCACCCTAGGCCATTCCACTGCCTGTTACCCTCAAGGTAATGCACTAGCAGAATCTTCAAATAAAATCCTAGTCAATATCATCAAGAAACTATTAGAAGATAACAAGAAAACCTGGAATAAAAGGTTGGTCAATGCCTTATGGGCAGACAGACTAACTACTAAGAAATCTATTGGTACTCCTCCCTACCAATCAGTATATGGGATGGATGTAGTTTTTCCATCTTCATTAGGAGTTCCAATGATGAAAATGATTCAAGAGCTGCAAGTAGAACCAAATGATATCCAAAGGAGGATAAACCAAACAATTCATTTGCAGCAAACCAGGGAAGAAGTTTATATCAAATCCCAAGTAATTCAAGACAAAATCAAGAAGATCTTTGATAAGAAAACTAAAGAAGATGATTTTTTCATAGGTGATCAAGTACTCAAATGGGATTTCAGAAGGGAAGACAAAGGAAAACATCGGAAATTTGACTTTCTCTGGAAGGGCCCATACATCATTTATGGTTACAGAGGTAACAATGCATTTTTCTTGAAATAGTTATTTGGAACAAATCTACCAGGTGGACCAGTCAATGGTCGAATGCTGAAGCACTATTTTTCACCAGAATAACCAGTAGTTCATTTGATTATATTTTACTCATTGTAAATACCATAGAAAATTTTAGATTGGATTGAATGTTTATCTTGCAAAACTGAATCCTGAAGAGAAGTCCCTAAGCTTTAAAAGATATAACATTATATGTTTGAATAAAGGAGATCACAAAAAGTAGTTCCAAGCAAAGCAAAGTCAAAGTTCCAAGGCCATTGATCAGAAAGTTCTTGAAATCTCACAAGGAGATGCCATTCCCAAGTGGAGCCACTATTAGGGTACTATAATAATAGGGATCATAATTTTGAATTGGCTATGTTAAGACTTGTAATATTGTACATACCTTTGCTTTCATTAAATTTTTCCATATTAAAAAATGAAAAGAGGGTATGTCCTAAAAGAATAATCAAAGGACCAAAAGAAAGAAAGATAAAAAAATATAAAATATGAACCCCACAAAAGGAAACAAAAATAAATTTTGAAAGTCTTGCACATTCAAATGCCACTACTCTTAGTTTACTTTACTTTTGCAAACAAAATTATGTGCAGCTTGTCCAAAATGCCACAATTCATGATGATCATATAGTCTAATCTTGGTCATAATTCATGCCTTTAAATTTCATTTCATGATAGTTATTGAATAAATATTTGACCAAACCATTTAATCTTGGTAGATCAGTAGTTAGGCAGAGAATAAAAATGAGCTCATAAGTTTAATTTGAGCCATTGGAAGATATAAGGTTAGAAATAAGTTAGTTTGCTTTTCAAAAGAAAATAAAAGGGTCAACAAGCTCAAATGCACCCAATAAAGAAAATAAAAACTATTAGGATAAATAAAGGGTAGGTAGGTCACTTTCAAGGGTAATGGAAAGCATCATTTGGTTTATCCCTTATCACTAATATCCTTCTAATGCCTTCCCCTTATGCTAAATCCCTCTTTCCTCTCTTGGAAACCAATTCCCCTTGAAAAATTCCTTTCCCTTTGCCAAAATCCCTTTCCCTTCCAAAAATCCCTTTTCCCTTTGAAAAACCCCTTCCCCTTTACTAACTTCGCATTATTCATAAAAAATACAACAAAACCCACTTATCCAAAGTTCCAAAGCATGCAATAAAATTTTAAGCGGGTCCCATTTTTCCTTTGACATAATCCCCCATTTAATATATTTCCCCATATCATTTTAACCCATTTCTATCATTTTTACCCTTCGCATATGAAATCCCCAACCCACTTTATATTAACCCCTTCACATATAATACCTGAACCCACCTCATTAAAAGCCTTCTACTCTTACCATCCACCCGATCACTGCTATCTGATCCAGCGACCAATATGCTATTTCGCATCCCCCGACATTCATATGATTAAAGTCGAGGGTGGGGGAGGTTTGAAATGGGTGGTTTTATCTACCCCCTCCCTTGCCATGCTGCGCTCCCATGCTTTGTCACATTCCCCATTCCCCAAACCACTAAACTGCTTTTCGTGGTGCAATAATCCACTAAATCATCTCCAAGTCATGCGATGAAACCAAAATTATTTGAAATAAACCCCCACACCATGCGATAAGCCTTAAAGTTCAAAAGTAATAAAACCCCTCACGAAACCGTTATTTCACTATTTCTGTTGAAATTACAAAAACACCAAAGCCATCGCCAGACCAAGATTGAACCCTACAACCACCTGAATCCTTATGCATACCAAATTCACCATTTTCCAGGTAATCCTAAGTACCTGAATCCATCTAATTTGCTTATTAACTCAATAATTAAACGAATTAATGGATTCCTAGAGCATCCAGACCATAAACCCTCTTCAAACTCCAGTGTTATATGTCGACCACACACCTTTGGCTGATAAAGACTTCAAAATCAATGAAACTATGAATGATAGCAACCTTTTAGAGCTACAAAGGCTCCATTATCAACAACATTTCCAACAACTACATCAGCAACAACATCAGTAGTACAAACCACCCATCCCACTAATGAGGCTAGCAAATTGATCAAGGAAATGCAGGATATGCCAATTCAAACTAATGAAATCAATAAGATCAAAGAACAAGTGAAGAGTTTAGAAGATGGTAACAAATTGGTAGAATTAATGCATTAAGAAGAAGTACAAAAAACCAACAGATTAACTGAAAGATTTCATAAGCTAGAAAGCCCAAGCAAAACAACATTTTTGGGCCAATGTCATTAACTAATTTAATGATATTTGGCCTTCTATGCAGGTTAAATTTGAACATAAGGACTTGATAAAGCAGGTTGGTGATGCAATTCAAAAGGTCAAAGATAATCTTGGAAAGAAACCATAGGAAGCTTCTGAGATAACAAAATTCCTTAATTCTAAAAATAAACAGGAATTGGAAGAGCTCGAGATATCAGACAGAACAGAGACTATATTAGAGGTGAAGAAATTTTTTTCCAAGAGAAATTTCATGATACAACTTGAAGATATATGTCAAACTATGGAAATTGTAGTAAACATGTTTTTGAACAAGTTTGAGGTATTGAGACAAAAAGGTCTGCCTAATCCTCTGGTAATATATGAAAAATTAATTAGACATGAAGACTATGATAACAACATGAGGGAATTAGCCAAAGAGACTTCCAACGTTCAACAATGAATTGCGTACCCGCAGGAAAAGTACTTTTACAGACTTTAGAAAACTTCTTTTACCTTGACCGTGTGGTAAATCACCTTTTTGTGAATAATCCCATGTTTGCCAAATATACTAAGGCAAACAAGATTTATAGGAGGATGATGAAAATGAAACTTCCAAATGAAGAAACGTGGGAAAAATGGTGGTATTTACTATGACAGGTTAAAGAGCAGACATGTAAAAGAATGTACAAGTTAAAGAGAAAACAGGTTAAACAGAAAACAGAGGAAAGATAGCGTGAAAGAGCAGACAACGTGAAAGAAAGACAGATTAAAGAAACAAGTAACAAAAATCAAAGAAGAAAGGGACATATTTCAGTCAGTTACTAAGTGTCACTATCTTCTTGCATGAAGATATTTTATTTCCTTAAATAAATCCTGGTCAGTTGACAGGATATTTGGTGTAAATTTTTGTATAAATACTTCATTATTTCAAAGTATTGAGGGTGGATTTCTGAATATTTCTATAGCTAATTGATATACTACCTCAGGGTTATTGTACCATTTCCAGTTGACAGACGGGACAAGTAATAAAGGCATTTCTTTACAGGATTCATGTGTTGATTTATCTCAGTGAAGTATAATTTCAATTGTTCATGTTCTTTTCTTAAGTATTCCATAAAATTTAATGTGTTCTAAATTTGAATGCGATAACTGAAATTTTACTGCAGAATTTGTTTAATTACACTCTGTTTTGAACTGTTATACATTTCTATGTTTTCTTTTGATATCCGGTTTAGAGAATTCTTAATTGCCCTATGATCCTGATTGACATCCTTAACCTTCCTTCATTATCTGGTTTAAGGAATTGTTAACTACTCCTTGATCCCGATTGAAAACCACGTCACCATTCAGCATTGAGATCTAATTTTTCTTAGCTATCCTTACATGTAACACTTCCTTTATGTTTTGCTTATGTTTTGTTTTCAAGGTATATTGACTCCATAGCCCAATGGAAAATGGAAAAGCACCTATCCATCTAAATCAGTAATTCCACGAACAAATCAAAATCAACCCAAAACAAGCATACATAACTAGCCTAAAATTTATTAAACAAATAAAGTTAAATCATTAAGAGAGATCCCTCTCTAAGCATTAGGAAGGCTAGATATTGATCTCCAAAAGTGGATAGTAGTTATCTCTGATATTTATTTTAAACACTTAGAACAACATTTTGGAAATTTCATAGTGATAACAGGACGTGTGCCATATTCTGCTGGGCAGGCCATGGTAATATGATAGAAAGGTCATCCATGATGGGGAGAAGAATTGTTATATATTTGTGAAGGATGGGATAAAACATACGCGAGTTCCCATGAAAGAAGAAGAGACTATAGAAACTAGTGGTACAAAGACATTGTTGATAGGTGGGAAGGAGTTTCTGCAACAGATTGAGGAGAATGAAGTGAATTATGCAGTTGTTCAGAGGCCTAGAATAGTATTAATGCATACATAAATTATTTATTTGCATGTGGAAATACAAGACATGTCGCAAGAGTTTAGTGATATTGTGGTATATGATATTCCAGATAAATTACCACCGAAGAAGAGTATTAGTCACCACATTAATTATATTCCAGGAGCCAATTTGCAAAATAAGGTTGCTTACCAGATGAGTTTGAAAGACAATGAGGAGATTAGGAAGCAAGTGCAAGAGTTGTTAGATAAAGGACTGGTTCAGGAGAGTTTGAGCCCTTGTGTTGTTCCGACCGTTTTAGCTCCCAAGAAAGGAGGTGAATGGTGGATGTGCACTGATTCTTGGGCGATAAACAAGATCACTATCAGGTATTGGTTTCCTTTACCCTGGATGAATGATATGATGGATTTTCTGAGTGGAGCAGCGTACTTTTCAAAGATAGATATGAAAAGCGTCTATCACCAGTTTAGGATTAGATAAGGTGACGAATGGAAGAAAAATTTCAAGACCAATGAAGGCTTGTATGAATGGTTGGTCATGCCATTTGGGCTGAGAAATGTGCCCAACACATTCATGCTTTTGATGAATGAGATGTTGAAGGAATTCATTGGTAAGCTTGTGATTGTATATCTGGATGATATAATTATTTTCAGCAAGACAAAGGAAGAACATTTATGGCATGTCAGGTATGTGCTAGAAAAATTGCAGCAAAATAAATTGTTAATGATTTTGAAAAAATATTCTTTTTGCAAGAAAGAATTGATTTATATAGGCTTTGTAATTTCTGAGAATGATTTGAAGATGGATCTAGAGAAGGTTGCAGCCATAGTTAGCTGGCCATCTCCCAAGAGTTCGTTTTAAGTTAGAAGTTTTCATGGATTGGCAATTTTCTACCGGAATTTTATTAAGAACTTGAGTGGTATTTGTTCACCTATGTTGGATACCATTAAGAAGGAAAATAAGCTTTTTCATTGGACAAAATCTTCTAAGAGGAGTTTTCAGTTTTTGAAGAAGAATATTACGGAAAAACCAATCCTAAAGTTTCCAGACTTCAACAAATGTTTGCAAGTTTGTTATGATGCTAGTGGGACAGCCATTGGTGCAGTACTCAGCCAAGAAGATAAGCCAGTAGCATACTTCAACGAGAATTTAAATGAGAGAAGGCAGAAGTATACGTCTTATGACAGAGAATTTTATGTAGTCATCCAAGCGTTGAAGCATTGGAGACATTATTTCCTGGCTAATGAGTTTGTTTTGTTTTCAAATAATTCTGCATTACAATATATTATGTAGCAGCATAAGCTTAATCATAAAGACGTGAAGTGGGTGGAGTACTTATAGAGTTTTACTTTTGTTTTGAACACATCAGTGGTCAGGCCAACAAAGTGGCAGATGTGTTGAGCAGGAGGATTCTAATCTTTCAAGAAAGTGCAGTGCAAGTGTTGGGGTTTGAGCATCTCAAAGACTTGTATGAAGTGGATGCAGATTTTAAGGAAGCTTATGAAGCTTTCAAAAACCCACTGTTGAGGGATAATAGTATATGGTTGGATTATAACATACAGGAGGGGTTGTTCTTCAAAGGAGGACAACTGTGTATTCCAGAATGTTCTATGTGAGAGAACTTAATCTAGGAAAAGCACAGTGGAGGTTTGGCCAGACATTTTGGTATAGATAAGAACTTGCATCAGCTGAGTCACTCTTACTATTGGCCAAGAATGCGAAGGGATGTACAGAGGTTCGTAATCAGATGTAAAGTGTGTCAAAATGCAAAGGGACACGGTTAGAATGCAGGGTTGTATACACCCTTACCAATTCCGAGTAGACAATGGGACTTAGTCAGCTTGGACTTTGTCTTGGGTCTAACAAAGACATAGAGGGGATTCGATTCCATCATGGTGGTGGTGGATCGTTTCACCAAAATGGCACATTTCATTCCATGCAAAAAGACAAGTGATGCCACACATGTAGCAGATTTTTTCTTTACAAAGATAGTCAGATTACATGGCTTGCCAAATTCCATCATCTCTCACAGGGATGCAAAGTTCACAGGTCATTTCTGGTGAATAGTGGAATAAGTTAGACACCAGTCTAAATTTCAGTTCTGCTTACCATCCATAGTCAGATGGGAAAACTGAATTTGTGAACAGGAGTCTAGGAAATTTGCTAAGGAGTTTGGTTGGTGAAAATTTTAGACATTGGGATCGTGTGCTTGCACAAGCAGAGTTTTCTTACAGTGACTCGCCCAAAATAAGTACGAGCAGAAGTCCTTTCCAAATCCTATATGGAATGCACCCACATGGAGTATTTGAGTTGTGGGATTTGGGTCAGTTAGAATGCAGGAGTGTTGATGGCGAATATTTCGCAAAAGCAGTCAGTGATCTACATGAACAGGTCAACTTGAAGCTACAAGACAGCAACCAAAAGTATAAACATCGAGAATATTTGAAAAGGCGGGAGGTACAATTTGAAGTAGGAGACTTGATTCTTGCACATTTGTGCAAGGAGAGGTTTCCTAAAGCCAATTACAACAAATTAAAGATGAAAAATATCTAGCCTTGTAGAATCCTTCGGAAAGTTTCTGCAAATGCTTATGAGTTTTAGTTACCTCCAGGTGTAGGAATCTCACCCATATTTAATGTGGCAGAACTGTACCTGTATGCTACTATTGATGAAGGAGAAAGTTCAAAGAGATGAACATGGGACACCCAAGATGAAGAGAAATCATGGATTAAACAAATGCCTCCATCACAACCTTTGGAGATTGAATAGATTTTGGACACAAGTGTCCAAGAAGACACGAATCAAAGAATATCTAAAGTATCTGGTCAAATGGAAGGACCATCCTCTGGAGGATTTTTTTTGGTTGGATGCTGCCCAAATTCAAAGCGTAGGGTACTCTATTGAAAAACTCATGGACAAGAGCCATAAATTTAATTTACCCTAGGAGCCTGATGCGGGAGCATTAAGGTAGAGCCAGCAATGTGACAAAGTTGGTCACATGTTTTGGCTTGGAAAGAGCGCTAGCAGTCCTAAGCATTTGAATAATTTGTCTTTTTTTTTTTTAAGTATTTTGTTTAAGTTTAATTTGGGCTAACTCAGACAATGTAATTTGCATAATAAAAGAATGGTTAATTTAGGATTAGTTGAGAATTTAGTTGAATAAGTTGAATAAACTGTTTTGGAAATTGAATGACAGTTTCCCAAACATATGGGGATTTTGAAGAAGGATAAAATCAAACCAAATCCACCATTGTGGGGTTCTTCCATCCGTAGAGAGAAAGGAGAGATAAAGAAATGAAAGTGAATGTGAAAATCAGCCATTAGAGGGCTTGGCTCTGTGTTTTCCATTTTCCAGATTTTCTAAGTGTTTTGTGTTTTGATCGGGATCTCTGTCTTTTAAACAACATTTTCTTTTCCAAACAATGTCTAAGTGTTTTGGTTCTTAATCAGGCTTCCTGTTTTAAATTAATTCTTTGAATCTTTATTGAAGTCGAATACTTCTATTTAAAATGCACAACGAGAAATATTAATCAGATTTTCAGGCACGACAGGTCTATAAACCTTGCATTATTATTTTTTGACTCGTATTTCATTAATGACAGACCAAATATCAGTTGGACTTACAGGTGTGATGAGAACTGTTGGATCCAGCCGATCAACGGTGAAGGATCATACCGCAGTCGGAGCGACATCGCAATTTGTAGAAGATAGCGGTTAAGTCTCACTTCGCAAGTTAAAATATTTTGTTTGCGATGCGAAGTGTCGTGGCAGAGGTGTAGCGTGAACCGTTGAATCCGTCTGAGATCGAATGATGGATATTGGATCGGTGATCGTAAATTGCAAGATATAACAGTTAATGCTAAGGGCCATCGCAAGCTAAATTAACATATTTTCTATGTGAAGTTAAGGAAGCCACGTGTGGACACAACGCAACATCGCATCGTGCAGAGTATAAGGTTTAGCCTTAACGTTTCAAAGCTAAATTGTAGGGAATGCGAAGTGCGACGATGGGACCCTCTGGTAAAGAACTCTTGCGCAGTTGCCTTTTGTTTGGTTTATGTGTTGGTTTGGATTATTGTTTAAGTCTGCATATTATATGAAGACTCCATTGTTGACCGTGCAAAGTATGTATGTATTGGTTTGGGCATATGAATGTTTGAAACACCATTGTTGATTCACAACATATGTATGTGGCTAACCCCCGAGGTTAATCTATGTTATGAATAAAGGGGATTTCTATTAAGTCCTAAAGAACTCCATTTCCGCAACATTATTTTGACAAATTGCAACAGATCTGCATCATACTTTCTTTTCTGCCTCTATATATCAGGTGCCTCCCGATGTATGTACTGG